>MU382630.1:751384-1149400 GCA_022495115.1 Xylaria castorea | reverse complement strand
GGGTACGGGAGCCAGCCTTGCCGCTCATATGATTATATACATGAATTGGAGTTCTAGGCCCAAAGGGTTTCGGGTGCCTGAGGCAGTCCCAATCCTTTGGGTGGTCCGTGTGACAGTAATCATAGTTCATGGGTGCTCTGTAGAGAAATTCTTTTGTAAAGCGATATCAGATCGCCAAGAAACTCACGATGTATAGGTATTCTAACGTCTACGAATATCAGAAGATTGAGAAAAGTTTCTACTGTTAGGAGAAGAGTGAACTTTACACCAGAAGCCTGACCCGGTTTAGCCATTTCAATTCGCAGAATTAAGAGACCGCTATTAATTACAGACTAAGGAGTCTGAAACAGATAAACGGTTGGTGATATTCAACTCTCTTTGAATTTGTCCGTGTTATTAGGTCTTTATCATAATACAAGAAATCCCGTGACCTGTATAGTAGCTTTCGGAAACCATGACTAGAACTATTTGCAAGTGCGATGAAAATTTGCATTGGATGATAAATCACCTTTATTAAGAACATTTTGCAAGATCACTCTCCGGCCGCTTTGCTCAATATCTCCTCTATGATCTTCGAGGACTCATAGGTATCGACAATTACGAAGATACGCGAGATCCTGGTCCCATCCTCGGTGAAGTCGAGGTCCCAGATGGTCTCAACCGTGTTTTCGGAGTGGCCATCGACCGTGAGGATGGTCTGCTCAGTATGGATACTAGCTCTTCGCTGAGTAGTATCGATGACTGTCCTTGTGATTTTCTGCGACACTTCTCGCATAGTCTGCAACTCCATCTTCATCTGAGCTTCATAGTCGGCATTTTTGAGCTCAGATTTGAAGAATTGTGGGTATCTTCGGACGAGGGAGAGCGGCCGGTACATCCGAACGCAGTCTTCGCTCAAAGCGATCGAGAACAACGAGGTGTCCTTCTTTTTCACGCCAAGCATGTTGTTTTCTAGGAAGGTGTCGATTGTCCTCTGAAGGACTGAGCGAAAGTCGTCCATGGCGCACACGTTATGGGGGGTTTCAACTCTGCTCGATACTATTCATTAGCCGAAATCGAGCACGTGGACAGATAAAGAAGTACACATACTCTAGCCACTATATAAAAGAGAGGAATAGCAATACAGGAAACGAGCAATGGATTCTGGTGATCGACTAAGATTTTCTTTACTATAATAACCTAAAGTTGTGAGGTAGTTACGCCAATTTTAAAATTGGATTATCTAAGGCCCACGATCTGAGTCTCGAGGTGATGGGCATAAATAACAGATGAAGAAGATTATGCGGTGAAGATGACAACAGCGAGTATACAGTACTGATAAAGAGTTCCTACGCCGCATTACCGCGTCCTGGCTGCAGCCTGAGCCACCAGTCAACAGTCAGATCTGAGGTAGTGGAACCCGGAGCTATCTGGGGTTAGAAATGCTCCGGTCCGACGCCAAGAAGCCGGGAGGCCCGGAATGGGCCACTGGTGCCCGATTGGGTACCCCGCCTGAATGAGGGGTTCAAAGTTATTCTGGGCGGTTGTCACAGGCTTTTCTTAAAACCCTTCCAGTACGTACCTGTCCCTTGCATCCACACTATTATCATGCTGTACAACAGCAAGTTCTAAGTCACCTGATGGCTCCAGATTAGATATGGCGGTCTACAACCAGCAATCCCAGGAACGTGCAATAGAAGATTAATGAGATCTTTACATCATCAAAGAGATGTTCAGCAATATGAAAGGCACGTTGTTACATAAATGCTTGGGTTGCTAAGTTATATATTTCAGGCAGCAAGTAACATTGACCAGTAGGTTAGGTACGATCTCTCACGAAACTGTGGATTGCGCGTGCTGATAGTGTGGCTGTGCTGCGCCACAGACCCTGGTGACGACATTAAGGTTCCTGTCCATTGTCCAATGCAGTGGCGGTCACAACTCACACACAAACGCGCGGCCAAGATAGCACTTTCCGGGGATTATCGGTTCAGTCTAGGCATCAAGACAGGGACAGCATAAAGTGGACCACTGTCTTGATAGACTAAATTAGGCTCGTCAACGTCCAAACCGTCTCCGAAACCGACACAACGGCATTGGGATTGACTTGTCGACAACCACACCGTCTTGATAGAAACTCTACTGCATTGCTTAGCTATCATTCTCTATACCGTACTATCGCGTGGTCCGTCTCCGTCTCCGTCTCCGTTTCCGGCTCCGTCTCTCGTCTCTCTCAAACGCTCTTGTCTCGTTTTGCACGATCGGACCCGACCGTCACCGTCTCTCCCAGCTCGGTCTTGTGTCCCGGGCGGTAGTCTTCCGCCAACGCTCAACATCCTCTCCGCAACAGTATAACGCAACGCGAGTAGGTCGTGCGCGGTCGTCACCCTAGCAAAAACTGAATTAGGCGTGTCGAGATGCCTCCTCCACCGCCCCCGCCTCCACCGCCTCCGGGCATGGGCATGGGAGGACCGCCGCCACCACCTCCTCCACCCCCTGGGGGACTATCTTCACGACCCCCGGCAGCTGGCGGCCGCGTAAGCAATGGTATCGACTTCTATCCCCAGTTCCTTGCTGACAGGAAACCAGGGCGCTCTGCTTGGCGATATTCAAAAGGGAAGAGCACTGAAGAAAGCAGTTACGAACGATCGATCAATTCCTCAGGTTGGTGGGACATCGGGTGGAGGCGGAGGGGGTCCGCCCATTGGAGGGGCGCCTCCGATCCCAGTGCTGCCGAGGTCATCGGGTGCAGGGAGAGGAGGACCGCCTGTTGGAGGGGCACCTCCAATTCCAGTGCTGCCAAAGGCATCGGGAGGTTCGGCGGGAAACCAGGGCGCTCTACTTGGCGATATTCAAAAGGGAAGGGCACTGAAGAAAGCAGTCACGAACGATCGATCAGGTCCTCAGGTTGGTGGGACATCGGGCGGAGGGGGAGGAGGACCGCCCATTGGAGGGGCACCTCCGATTCCAGTACTGCCAAAGGCATCGGGAGGTCTGGCACCGCCTGTTCTAGGGAATCGGGCGAGGAGCGATAGTGATCAAGGTAGCCGAGACGCTGGGGGAGCGATGGACGCGCCCCCTCAACTTGCTGGTTTGTTTGCTGGCGGCATGCCGAAGCTGAAAAAGCGTGGAGGTGGTGTCGATACAGGAGGTGAGAAAGCACGTTGTGCACAATCTGCCGACTTGTAAATGCATTTCTAACATATACGTGTAGCGACGCAAGGCGCCTCATACTTACCAGATTCCGAGCAACCATCGGCACCGAAACTCCCTTCAGCACCACGACTACCTGTTTCAGCCGCACCTGCGATACCAGGGCGCTTAGTTCCCGAAGTTGCAAGAGCTCCTTCTCTAAGTCCATCGATATCGCATCTTCGAAAGACATCCAACAGCAGCATGCCGCGACCTCTATCATCCGTGTCGACGATATCCTCCAAAGGTCCGCCTCCGCCGGTTGGCAAGAAACCGCCTCCACGACCCGGGACTAGGAAACCCTCATCTATGTCTACAGGACCACCTCAACCTCCTCCACTACCCGGTGCTCCAGCTCCTCCCGCACCACCTCCAACATCATCGGCACCAGCGCCACCGGCTCCCCGACCGGCTCCGCCGTCGTCAGCACCAGCTCCTCCACCTCCACCTCCCCCATCCTTAGCTCTAGCTCCCCCTCCTCCGCCGCCTCCATCTGCAAGTTCGCGCCCGCCGACGATAACCTCACGCTCGCAGCCCCCTCCGCCGCCGCCACCTGCTGCACCGCCGAGTAATGCGTCGACACCGAATCTTGCTCTACAAGCAGCAATGCGTGCAACAAGTGGACGGTCTTCTCCGACGGCAGCTCCCCCGGCACCACCACCACCGCCTCCGGCTTCCGCACCCGCTCCCCCTTCTTTAGAGACGCCTTCAGCCTCAGTTCGACCGCGTGCAAGCTCCAGTATGCGTTCTACGATGTTGGATCCGAGCGCCTATACCTTAGCGCCCACTAACGGCTCAGGAACGAAAAGTTCAAGCCCCACAGGCAGCGCAATTGCGAGTCCTCGTGCAACAGGAGGCGGAGAGCGGTATTTCATCCAGGATAGCCGGTGGAAGTTTGTTGACGAGAGCATGCTACCTAAACCCCGACCGTTCCAGGGCGGTGGTGTGAAGAGATATCGCGCTGGTCGCGGAAGCAGTGTTCCCTTAGACTTGAGCGCACTCTAGGGAAAAGTGCGCTCTTATCCGTTGAAATCGAGACTTCTCCGGCACAAGAGGGGCTCTTCCCAGGCTCGACAACATGTGGTGGCTCGGATTGAGGGCGATGATTGCAGACTGGGACCTCAACGAGAGTAGAGTGGATTTGGAGACACTCTTAGACAGTCTGAGTACATACGGAAGCGTTTCATGCCATTAACACCACGCTTGAAGAGGCTGAAATGAAGTATTGTTGTAAAGTAGACTTGAGAGTAGCCTTCGAGTTGGGCATGAGAAACGTTTCATGCCCCCTTACGCAAATTCAAACATTTGAATGATAAACACGATTGAAACATTACTTTTAATAACCTACAAGCGCCACAGTTTGGGAACCGTAAAGCGGAAGTCGATATTGCCTCCTCAGTTTTACTAGACCAGTCCTTCATGATACCTAGCCCTACCCATCCCCGTCTCATACAATAGGCATCACGAGTCATAATTGCTAGGGTGCGCCATACTCAGAGATTTATTTTAAAGTAATCTGACAATCAGCAATTAGAGCGCCAGCAACCAGCTCTCATGCAGAGCTGCCACAAACCCATCTGTCCATCCATCCATCCCTGCCTGCCATTTGAATAATCGGTCACCCCTCTTAGTACGAAACAAAGGAGACCCACCAAGTTCTGTATGTCTACGCGTTATCCCATGACAGAAAAACGGAAAAAGATAGAAAATTTCCTGATTTCCGCCATATTCGAAGAGGATCCCTTCGTCGGTAGGACTATCTGTAAATATCCTGGTACTTCTATGCAGTGTGTGCGGGAGATGGATCGAATTGAGACGACCAGGCTTCGTATCCGTTTTTAAGAGCGAATAGAAGTGGCGTCGCTTCGTCTCATGCCGCTAATACCAGAGAAAATCTAGAGATAGGAAGGAGAGGATACTGAGAGATGTGGAGGTGGATGATATGAGATAGGTGAGAGAATAAGAGACCGAATGGGATCCGCCCTGTCAATCATGGTGAAGTCGGTTGGGGATGAGAAGGGAGATGAATGTGTTGACTCGAGTGTGAAGAGGCTGTAAGTCACAGTATTTCAGATGATGGAAGGGAAAAGTGATTGTGAGTAGGTACCAAGGGAATCTGATCCAAGTTACGACGCGGCTTTCTGTTAGTATGTTACCAGAACTTGTCCACCACATCCTGGCCCTTCGCAGGCTTCCCTGCGTTGCGTAACAAACTTGTCTGATGATTCTCATTCCAATAACCCACGCCGTCCATATTCTTCACCATGTCAGCCGCTTTTCGAATAAGCGCTTCCACGGCTCCGCTCTTCAGAAGGTCTTCCGACATCCATTCGACCTCATTGCCAAGTTCCAGGGTTTCGTTCTGCTCAAATGCCTTGGAAAGGGTGTCGGACTTCAGGACAGCTTCGTACCACATCAGTGGCATACCAGAACGTTCATTGTTGCTTTTATAACGGGCGAATTTGAGCCGGATGCGCTGTTCATTCTCACTTTTGTTCAGTCGGTCCATTTCCCATACTTCGTTGACATACAGCCTCTGGACATCTTTCCTAGGGTCGGCCTGAATTGAGCAGGTGTTTGTTGTGCTCATTTCGCTGATACAGCAGGCTTTATTGCGAGTACGAACTGCAAGGACTTCGATGTCATAGCTCTTGTTATAAGACACCTCGAGTTCTGGTATACGATCATTCTTGGGCCTGTTTAGACGGTTAGATAAAGGTTTGAAGGATAATATCTTGAGCTTAAACATACATGACTCGTAATGAACGTAAGAGATCTTCGGCAAAGCGCCCGCAGATATCATTCAAGTCCTGTGATACCGAAAGCACAAGCCGGAAATCCCAGACACGCTTGGTACAGTGCACAGCGAAGCAGTTCTGGCGGGGCTTGAATTGTCTGATGCTGCTAGTGAACTTTGTCGCATCTATATCAACGATGAAATTGAAATCTGTACCTTCTACTGTTTTGAGCCGACACGTGAACTCGTAAGTGGATGATCGTCCATCAGTCGGTCGCTTCCACATTGGGTTGCCGCTGTGGTCACTGATATGAGCAATATAGTTCGCGTCAGCACCTAAACTGGTCAGAATTCGGGTAAAGCAAAGCTTCTCATTAGCTGTGTGTCGCTTGTTGAGTTCGTTCTGAATGCGGCTCAGCTTGTAATGCTTCTCATCGTCATCATCTCCTGGTTCCTGAATGTGCGACTTTTTCACGTTGAGAAAATAGAATCGTCCTAGTTCTATTCGAAAGTCTACAATGCCTGGCCACATCCTCAGAGGGGCCATCAGACTTGCCAATGACTCATTGATGGACATCATCATGTTTGGGTCGAACTCAGGAAAGACGTTCCTCGGAAGCGAGAGTGAACCAGCCTTCTGGCGCATGGTCACATGAAAAGACCGGGTGTCATTTTCATAGTTCTGAATAAGCCGAGGTTCTTGTGTCTTGATGGATTGTGACGCTTGTACGTTGGGGTTGTCAGTTTGATCCCCACCAAGTCCCCTTGCTGGTTGAGTAGAAGCTCGCCGAAACTCTCCTATGAGATGCTGGAAAGGGTCGTACTTTTTAGTCTGTGAGTGCTTCGGGTTCTCAGGGAAGGAGTAATCATCAACTGGGGATCCCCTCGAACCCATTGAATGTTCCGCAGCTTCGTCAGTTGAAGACATGCCCAGCTTACGTGTATCCACAGGACGCTCCATTTTGAGGCCAATAGTAGACTTGAGTTCATTCAATGGCAGAGGAGCAACCGATTCACGACAGTCTTGACTGATTTGAGCGATATTAGGAGGCGGCATCTGGTCGTTCGCAGTCAGTGTCGCAGTGGGCTTAGTCTCGGGTTGCTGGCTGTGAGGCACGCCCACACCGTATAGTTTATTATACTTATGTTCATTGTCTGCAGAATTGCTGCTGATATCGTTGTACGCAGAGATACGTGGGTGTTGTTTCGGTTCTGCTCTTTCACGCTCGGCCCACGGTGCCCCGCCAGATGTTTGGTTGGACTCGAACGCTTGAGAATCAACAGGGCTATTTGGTTGACAATTTGGACTGGCTTTGCCCTCTTTTGGAGTTGGAAGACTAGAAACCCAAGTTTCAATCTTTGGTCCGAGCATGGACTGGTGAGCCACCAGGCTTGATCCCAACTGGGTTGAAGAAGTATCCGATCCTAGTGTAGAACCAACCGCATCTTTAGCCGGATACCTCCAGTTTTGCAGTTTGAAAGCGCCGAATTCTTCTGTCGCAGTCCCGTCCTTGACAACCGGCAGGACTGTATTGGATAACGACCGAGCTTCTTCCCAAGGCTCATTATTTGGATTTAGTCGCACCATCACACTCTTCTGGAATATCGTAGGGTACCGTTGACCAGTATGGGGCCAATCGAAACGGTCTAGGATATAGCTTCTTAAGAACCTGTCGTTGCCATCCGCTACGTATCTATACTCCCCCATAATAGACCTGTCACCTTCGTTGTAGAGAAATATTTTGACGACTTGCGTCATGTCCCTTGGTGTCAATGACTAAATAGCTAGTCAGATGATTATCAGTGAGTTAACAAAGCGGACCTGGAACGTACAAAGAATCGGGCCAGTGTGTCAAGCTTCTGCTTGACTTTTCTAACTTTCTCGAACCCAGATGCTCCAACGTAGACTGTACGTCCGTTGGAGCTAGTTATCAGTACAGTACTGGTTAGTTTTTGTAGCTTAACCAGCACGCTTTCTGGGAATATCCTGCTGGTTGTAGTCCCTTTCTTGAACGAGCTCTCTGACACATTCCATGTAGCCCGGATGTTGCACGCAGCGACATCTCGGGGAAACGCGTACTTTTCGGAAACCTCTATTTCCCCACGTGTCTGGCATTTGTTATTCCGCCAGTTATCGATGCCGATTATCTTAGAGCTTGCCTCCTGTATTTTTGTTAGATGACTCCAAATAAAGACACGGGTAGTAATATAAACTAACCAGTCCATTTTCGGTCTCTTTCTGGACCAATTGGTCCAGGATTTCCTTCACCAGAGCCACTATCTTGACTTCATCATGAGACAAGCATTTGACCCTGAAGCCATGAAGGAGGGGATCGTATTCGATCTCCAAATTCTATATACAAGTCAGCTCCGAGACTGAGAACTGCGAGATGGTGCGAAATCCATAGAGGGAGCGAGGTTACCTCATCACGCTTATGTAATACTTCATAGAAGTCATTGACGCCTTCCGTCTGAAGTACCCAGTTCGAGCTTAAGATGAACTCCATCGGTTCTGCGTCGTGAAGTCGCACTACATCCGTTCTGGTAACAGCGTCGGAGGTCGCTCTTACGGTCCACTCGGGAACCGGGCGTCCCAGAGTAGAGGAGGCAACGGGCCGCCAGGGCGCCATGACGAGAATATACCTGTCGGTCCTAATTAGTTTGATTTCTGAAGTCTTCGTACCGTGTAGCTGCGTAGCGTGTAACTCGTTGTAGATAATGTCGAGCCTCTTTCGAGAATTGCAAGGTAAATAATTGGTGGGATACAGTAAAATAGAAACAGACAGAATGAAAATGATGCTGGAAAAGACTTGCGAGCAGCATACGGAGTTTCTCAGACTGATGACCAGCTCAATGCAGCCAATATAAGATTACACATGGTACGCGTATCTCAAACAGAGATTATACACGAGTGATAATACAATTGCTGAAACACAAACATTGTACAGAAGAGTAAAGATGTAAGTGTTTGCTAGTGTAATTATGTGATAGTGAGTTTCGAATATGGTGGTGTTTGTTATGTAGGAGAGTGTTGAGATACAGAATATTGACAAAGAAGATGGGGAGAAAAGAAAAGAAGTGGGAGGGAAGAGAGAGGAAAAGAGCAGAACGTACCTACCTGATACAATCACAGGTACAGCTACAGTCAAGGCAATCCAACACGTAGCCCCTCTAAGTCCAGTAGTGTCCCTTAAACTTAGCCAAACTTGGATAACCACATAAGCTTGGATTAACCCAACATACGGGAACATGCAGCTGAGGCAAACGCCAAAGAGCATGTAAGCAGAAATATACTTACGGCAAAGAGCCCAGTGATAGCTCAACAGAGCGATATGAGCAGACTTGACTATTGCAAGGTATGTTAGCTTCGTCGGTAAACTGCCAACCAGGCGTATGCTGCTGGAGTAGTAATAGTGTCCTAGAATAGCACCGGGAGGATACGTGGTTTAGGGTGGACTGAGCAGAGATCCACTATGGTTTCCTGCTCATGGGGGGTGCAATATCACTTACTTGTCTGTGAGGAGGGCAGAGCTGGCAACCGGTAGAGAAGTGTGTAGCCTTGACGTGCGTGTGTGCTGCGATGGATTGTCGGGAGATGTTGTGGTGAAATCAGATGCAGTGATACGCCAGATGAGGTTGGGAACACCAGGAGAAGAAGAAGTTCTCTGTAGAGAAAGAGAAAGAGAGAGAGCGGCTGACGAGGTGGAGGATGGTAAGATTGGTTGGGTGAGTTGCAAGGGGATACTCAGGTAGCTGTGATGGGTGATCTAAGGCATGAGCCCGAGCAGAATCAATGAATATTCAAACTTAAACAGAAGAGCCCTGAGCTGCCGAATCAATTGCACCTTATATAAGAGAACTGGCAGGTGACAACCTACTAGTAAGAAAGGATGCCGAGAGATTCCTACCTAAGTACTTACCTACTCACTTACTTACTTACTTACTTCCCGTTGGCAGTTACACGACCTGTAGGCAACCAAGTCTGTGTAACCTCCTTCCTCTAGCTTCTTCTTTGTGCAAGATCAGCGATTTGCATGTATGAGCATAATACATCATCCATGATGAATACCTATCATGGGAGTAACTGTGAAATGAAAGACGCAACTTGCTGTCTCCATGTACCTGCCTCAGTACATTGCTGCAAAGCATGCAGTGGTGTAATAGACATGTCTTGTGCGCAGTGCCTATCGTACTTCTTGGTGTGACACGTTCTTGCACTAGCTCTTTGCTCTTGGTGTAGCTTATTTGCAAGACAGATTGTGCTTTGTGGATGTGTGCTTTAAAAGTTGAGTTTTGACAAGATTCACAAAGCTTCAATATTCCCACGCAGAAGAATATCCAGTACTTCTACCAAGCAGAAACGCTGCAGCCGCAGACTTTAATGATAGCGGAGGTAGGTAAGGCGTTTCGCTCTGGTGCTGTTTGATATGCATGCTACGAAGAGAAAGCACCAGATGAAGTAGAGGAATGGGAAAATAATGATGATGGAAGGAAATATGATTGGAGACAGAGGACCATTTGACTGCATCAGAATAAGACACTGAATCCTACCTTGCTAGATCGACAATTAGTCATTTGTTTGAATGGCAAAGTTCTAATTCCCGTGTATTAATCGCCTAATGAAAGCCCGGAACAAAAGAAACAGAACAACTGGGAAAGAAAAACGATACTGTAGTAGGGATTTCCTCGGGCTCCGAAAATCAGGCTTGCAAGTAAGACAACGAGCACAGCAAGCAAGACCATATCACCTTACGCTCATGATTGCGAAAACAATTAAAACCCAACCCGGCCTAAGATCAAGGGCCGGGGGTAAACGCTACATGTCTATTCTCAGCTGAGCCCTCTGGCAACGTTCGGCTTGACGCGCTTCGGGATTCTGCTTGTGAAGGGACTGGAACTGCAGCATATCAGTTTCTTTCTTAGTAGCATCTATTGCGTCAAGTAGTGTATTTAAAGTCGAGGTTCCGGCTCCCGGCGTTGCCTACTATAACACCGCAGATATAAGTGAGTCGCTAGTGTAACGCATAGGAGCCTACATAAATAATACAAAAGAATTGAATATAGTAAAACATAGATTTCCTCTACCTAAAGGTCCGAATAAGTGGGTATATGCAACGTTGACCGGGGAAAGAAGAATGAATCATCGAATGCAAGGTCTTTTTGTTCGCACAATTTGGTCATGTAGATTTGCCCAGTTTGCCAGCCTGTTCTTCAAGCTATGAACCGCCCATCCATAACGCAGAGCCTGGTGAGGCTCGCATAGGGCAAGTTCAATCCCATTAGGCTCAATTGGCCCTTTCAACGCCTTTCGCCGTACCGAATGTCCCGTGCCATGATATCCAGGTTAATTAGGGGTTTAGGAGTCGCTAAACTACTCTATCCGGCCAAGCCGTGCAGTCCAAGCAGATCAAGTCGTGTCTCAAGAGTGAATGTGTAGTGGTATAGTTGCGGCGAGTAGGGTTTGGAATGGCTGCTGGACTTGGACTGATACTCAATGAAGTTGTATCGAATAGTCCGGAACGGCAATGATTTCAAACCAACCCAAGAGCAACAAGAAAGGAAGATCACCAGAGGGATGTTCTAGGATGAAACAAGTTGACGAAATAACCGTTCTATTCGGCTCCCTTCACATTGCGCTTCACATTAAGCGCCCACTTCAGTTGGCCCAGTACTTGTTTCGTCTCTTCTATCGTTCTTAACTGCTCCTCTTCCCTCTTACGGGCATTTTCCTTGATGGCTCGCAGGGCTTCTTCTTGTTCGCGCTTATACGCTTCGAATTTCTGGTTTATATCGTCTCTTTGTCCTCTCAGGTCTCGAATGTTGACGTCTTGTTGATCGCACAAATCTCGTAGGACATTGATCTTCTCATCATCCTTCAGTCTCTCATCGACTAAAGATTTGATTCGTCCATTCATGGCCGTCACCGCGCGTTTAACCTCTTCGCCTTGATCCCTCCAATGTGATGAAATGGCGTTGTACCGACCCTCCATTAATGAGGCGTGTGAGCTGGCCTCTTCGACCTGAACTTTGGTATCTCGGCGAGCGCTTTCCATCTCTTCTCGCCATGTTCGTTCTTTTTCTTGAGCATCTGCGGTACGCTTCTTCTCTAAATCGACTGTGCTTTGCAAGTGTTCCACTTGACGTTCTTTCCGGCTTAAGAGGGTCTTTGTAACACTAGCTTCCAGCAGTCGTGATTCGTAATCTGATATCATTCGCTCCATCTTATCTTCGACTAGTTTGGCAGCTTGTTTCGATTCCTCCGCTTTCAGTCGCTCAATCTTCAAGTCACGCTTTAAGACTTCGTTGTCGGATACCAACTTATTTATCACCCGACCAGTCTTTCCAAGTCCGGCCTTACCGACAGCGCCGTCCCATTGTGGCGATCCTTCGCGACCAGAGGCATGTTGCTCATCACCCAATGACGAATCTGGGACCTGAAGAAATAACGAGTTGTCTGCTCCGTTTTCTCTGCCTCTTGGGGCCCCGTCGTTGGGCGCCATCTGGGAGACCACGTTGTTGGATCTCGTTACAATGGGACTGGAAGATTTAGACTTTGGATTCGGCGTGGACGGGCTTGGAGCTTGTTGTGGCTGGGAAGTATAAGAAGCGCCGCTGATGTTACTATTGACGGAGCTGGAGAAGCCACTGTTTCGTGCGGACGGGGGCTCTGAGGAGGAGGTATCTGAGGAGGCGTCGAAGCTTCGGACGGTTCGTATGGTAGAGGTAACGGGATACCCGTAAGTAGAATCATGAGATGTGCCGTTGGAGCGCAGGGAATTCATAGCGCCGTTCGAAGCAGGCGAGAGCTTTGGTCTCAAAAGTTTGGTCTGAAGTAGCATATAAATAGGTGAATGCTGATGCACAATAAGAGTTAGTTACAATGCCATTCTATGCTTTGTTGGAACGGACTGGGCGATTCGCTTTGTTCGGAGCTGAATGAGATGATCGGGCATACCGGCGCTGGTCTTGTTGGCAATTTGGCAAGTAGAGGTGCTAGTGGCGGATCTGTGGGTTGGCTGTGATTTCTGCAATCGACTGGGCATTTCCAAGCAATTATCGAGGCGACGAACGGCAGGTTTGGCGGCGTACGTGACGCGGGCACCCGCTGGACGAAATCCACGAGCTCAGATGAGCTCAGCAACAGCTTAAATCAGACCGGCGGCCCTTGATCTAAATGGAGGGTCTAAGGCGACAGCAGCAGCAGTAGCAGCAGCGGGAAACGGGCAGGTATAAGCTAACATAAAGTAATAGAGAGGTGAGGTAGATTCTATGCAATGGACTGTATTGATTGGATAGCGAGACGATGGTGACTTTGAGAAATGGTTTCTTTTTCTCTTCTATGTAAACGCAGATTGTATTAAGGTTGCCGGGATAAGAAGAGAAAGTCTGGATAGGCGGACCCCATGTTCTGGGTACCTATACACGTCTGGATGGGCTGGGCCGACAGGGATGGGAACGATGGGGTCGTCTATTGTGGTGAGAATAGGTAACCATCCATCCTAATCCCGGATGTTGTTGTTGACATTGACGGTCACCAATTGACACGACCGCTATGAACGACCGTGCATCCCTAATGCGCCGGGCTTGTCAGTAGGTAGCGGCTCTACGGAGTGCTACAGCTACTGTAGGTAGCTGGAATAAGCGTCTCAGTACGTTATAAGAACCTCTTCCAGACACTGTGAAATTAGATACCCGCTTGTACTATTTAGTTATTTTGCGCTGCTAGGTACAGATCGTACAGTAATCAGCTATACAGTGCATGCATAAGATACCTACACCTCCTCCAGGATGTCGAATGTTAGTACGGGTACAAAACCAGGGTTTAAACAGGGGATTAACCACACTTTGTCTACTTACAAAATTGCTTGTTATCCACCAAACCAAGGGTACCTAGCCGGGGCCCTGGGTGAGTTAAAAGTAACTGCCTAGGGTTTTTGGGTGAGTTGAGAATAACTGTCCGGGAGGCCTGCTGCAAATCGATGCTTAAAACGGTAGATTACGGGGCTTGTAACCGTACTAACATTCGACATCCTGGAGGAGGTGTACTTAATTAGTATTTAAATTGGTTCACCAGTCCAGACACTCAGCCACAAATTGATATAAGCCATATCGCGGCAAGGAACTCAGGTCCTACCTACCTACCTACAATATTAAGTTAAAAACGAAGAAGTTGAAAATAAAGCGGCGTATTGTGTTCTATAATCATCCTACTCTTCCTATATCTTTAACCTCGCTGAGCAAAAAATCTTCGTCTATGGCAAACCAATAGAAATCCTCAAACTCGATCTAACGTGAGCTTGCGTATCTTAGGTGCTGCTCGGAGATTCTCACCTATCAAAAGGTCAAGCCGATCTCTCATTGAGACGTGGCTTCAGTTCGTAGAGCCTACCTACCTACCGTACTTACACATAGCCACATCGTATTACCTTTTGGCTGCGATAGCCCTGTTTGGGCTCCGTGTTTGCTGCATCTCATGCATTTCCTGCATCTATAATAGTCGCCGTAGTGTATGACAGTTGGAGAGGGTGGAGAAAGTTTTCCAATTGATTGATGCTCAGCGATCTGACTCGGTTTACTTCGCGACAAATGCAACCCTCTTTTACCCCTGGCTAGGCAACTAATGGATACGGGAGACGGACGGGACGAACCCTGTCCGAAATGTATGTAGCATACGTCACACCACGTCCATGGAAATACTTAGGTAAGCCTCTAAGCTTGGCGCAAACGGTTGGACGAACAAAAACACAGATAGATAGACAAATAGGCGTAAGATGGAGCGATTATGACGGCGAGGAAACGGCCTTTTTGGGCTTCTGGAGGTAAAATTGGCGCCGCTATTAAAAGATAGCTTGGATCTTAGATCCTTGATAATAAACCTTATTTTATGTCGAAGTCATATTGGACGCAAGCACATCGTGTAAAAGCCTCCTGGGCCAAGGGTTTCAATGACCAGGTTCGTCGTCCGTGCTTAGGAGAAAGAAAAGCCGTAGACCCATCACTGGACACTGCGTGTGAACACAATGTATATAGTATCGATGTGAACTTTTCGCTCGTCAATAAACGTTCGCGGGTGTGCGGGGATATTGTTACAATAGAAGCTCTTTATGCGTAGTAGGGCTCCTGATAGATAAAAACCCCCCCAATAAGGAACTCATCACGACGAGGGCTTTATGCCACCCTTTTGTCTTGTGCTTTGGACAAATCACTTTATTTGGGCACACGCTAGGTTACAGGGACGCAATGCTGGTGACTGGTTCCGAAATCAAGAGCACCCTCTGTAAGTCATTTTCATGTAAAATCTCTTACCCGGCGTAGAATATTATGCAGATAACAAAAGGATATGCCACTGGGCATGTAGGGCAAGATACCAAGCACCTGACGCTGCTTGCTAGTGGTATAATGGTATATATATCTTGTCAGTTCCAACTTAACCTCGTCCAAACGCCATGCCCGGGACTGGCTGTTGTCAGAGCCATGTCTAGAATGATAATTTCTCTCCTAGATTTCGCCGCGCCCTGCCTTATCGATATCCGAATGCACTATTATACATCATGAAAACTAGCATACTCATTCTGTTCGTTGGACAAATCGTGCTCTTGGGGTATCATGTCGCAACAACCGCGCCGTTGGATCCTACAGGTGTGCCTCCAGCACTTCGTTGCGCCGCCTCTACGAAACCTGGGCGCCATCTTTGCAGATACTTAGCAGCCATGGGTCGCGCATCTTCGTATTCAGTCCATATATCCTGGATCGTATCGAGTGCAATGTTTCTGACAGGTGGACGAAACATTACTAGATAATACAAACTTGTGAGGGCGAGATTCACTAGACTTGGATCTCGACATAGCGTATTGACTCGGGATAGTATCGAAACGGTGAGCTCAGGCAATTCGCTGAGAAAACGTGTTAAGACTTTATCCTGTGCGTGAAGATATGGTAGAAATGCATCAACCAGGCGAAGCGTCCATTTTTCGTAGTTTGCTGGAACGTCGCGTGGCTGACCAGGAGAGGATGCAAACCGTTGTTGCACGCGCTCCTTATACCATTCCTCACTCAGCCACGTAACTGCCACATCAATGCGTTTTCTGAAGTCTTCGAGCACGTAGGCGTAGAGCATCTCCCGTATACTATCGCTCATGCTAACGGAGGGGAGTGTGAGAGCATCGCCCTCATCCTTGACGAAGATTTCGTCAAGACCAGCATTCGCGCGAGTGGCTAAGCGGGTTATAACTGTTATCCAAGAGTCGCGATCATATGAGCTAGCGGCGAGTCTGTTTAAGCCGGCCTTGGACTTCTTCGTGGCTGGATCTTCAAGAGTCTGCATAGTACTAAATACGCGTGTAATGGCACCTTGGCCGACCCTTGCAGCTTGTTCTGGGTCTAATGTGGGAGGAGGAGGGAGTTTGAAAGCTGGCAATGCCAGCGCTCCTAGCACTGGCGCCTGCAAATCACGCCTCTCACCCGAAGGGGAGGAGTCGAGTTTATTCATGAGTTGTTCGGTATCTTCGGCTGCGTAATAATCTGGCTCGTAGTCGTCATCCTCTTCCTCTACATCCAAGGGAGCCGTTTCAGGATTAATCGGTTGCTGACGAGCTTCATGGAAGGCCGCCAAACGGGCTCGAACGCCCTGGGCATGATGTTAGTATGAGCTTATGAAGGGTCAGTACATGCTATTATCTTACATCAATGGCCCGTTGGAGGATTTCTCCGTCGAGTTGGGCAATAGTTCGAACGCTGATTTTGGCAGCGAGTGGTGCTGGAATTGTATCGCTGACGCTAAATCTCTTTAACCCATCATTGTTAGTGAACGTGAAAATGTCCGCCAAGGTATTCGCGCCAGGTTTCAATGGTGTAATTTCGATCTGAGGCTGGGTAGACAATGTTGTAGTGCGCTGGCGTTTCACTTCTGCGGCACCAGCTTGGTCGATCATGGCACGCTTTCGGCCACCCTCGTCAAAAATCTCAGCTCGTGACCGTACAAGGCGCTCGACATATTGCTGCATACGGCCGGCTAATGGATTGTCGGGATGCCTGTCTGGTATGTTAATAGTGCAGATCAATGGCTTCAAGTAGAAGAGCTGACCGTCTGTATAGATGCGTGAGTAGCATACGTGTTGTCTTTTCCATAGACTTCACTAGGACCTTGGTTTTGGGAGTTAGAGGAGCAGTTGCTGCGAGCCTTAAGGGATTGAAGTTGAAAAGAGTCGATATGATGCGACTGGACGTCTTCGGCCGTTGGCGGACTAGAATAGATAAGGTATTCAGAGTCGCATCAATTAGTAAAGGGTCACTGTAGATGCGACATAAATTCATCAGTTATGTCCTCTGTTATTCGGTTGGATTTGAGAAGCAATAGCTCTTACCTGCCCTCACTCTCCAAAACACTCAACATTCTATCAAGTAGCCCAAAGGCCTCAGCCTCAAGCTGGTCACCATCGAGTACGGGGTGATTGGGTGGCACCATATTGCGAGAGATATCGAGGGGGTCACCACGCTGCAAAGAGGAATCAGTTATGGGTTGGCCATAAACTAAGGATAGGTCTCGTACTCTTGGTTCAGGGTTAACACTCGAGGTGTGTGCCAACACCACCCTTTGTATAAACTTAATGCAGCATATCCGCACTGTTAGAGGAGCAGTATCCCACATGTCTCTTATCCTCGTCTTGATAGCAGTCATTTTCTCCCATGTTGTAGAATCGTAGGAGTTGTTTATTCTAACGAAGGCTCCGAGGTCAGCGATGAGCCCCTCCCGAAAGAGTAGTAGCGGGCAGGTGGTGGCGGGCAGATGAGAGATATCGGAGGAGACAGTCAAGGCAAAGAGCAGCTGCACGCAAAGTCACAGACTAAGGTGGCAGCAAGGTCTACGGACGAGGCTACGATACTGAAGTGATAAGGGGGTACCTACATCCACCGCATAGCAAGCGGATATATGCTAGCTGCGGCTTGTATCACGCTCCGCAAGACAAGAACGTCCTGCTTTGGGTCCTCTACCAGCGATTTTAATGTGTCGAGAACCACCAGGGACAACGTCTCCTTACTGCTGAGCTGAACGGCAGGGGTAGCGAAAGCTTCAGCCAGGAATTCGGAACCCCATCTTCGAAATTCAACCTGCGAGGTAGGGCCAATAATGGGCAGAGTAGCTTGGATGACCTGTGGGTAATACGAAACATCCTTTAGAACCAGCTTGCGTGCGCCCTCCAGTTGACGTATCTGGTCGGCCACGGAAAGTTGAGGAGCGGCTGCCATGTTGACAACATGCGTAATACTAACTCAAACTACCTTAAGAAGGCCAACATTGAGGGGTGGGGATTCGAACTACGGATGGTAACCAAGGGCATATAAGCCCCGAAGAAGTCAAGCCGCGATCAGTATATTTGTTATTGCAGCACAGCTCGACGACGGAGTAGCTGAGGAAGGCAACAGGCACAATGCGCCAGCGTTAGTGGTCGGTCGAATTCGAGCAATTGGTGCCCACGGTTAAACAATCCAGCGTGTGAGCGGTGCAGGTGTTAGTGTAAGTGTTGGGCGCGAGTGTTGATGGTTGATGTGGGCGGTTGTCGGTTGTCGGTTGTCGTGAGAAGGCTGCGTGTTATACGATCGTGTCCCTGCTCGGTGATGTCAGTTGGGGAGTAGTCTTCACCCCAGCACTACTAGTATGTGATAGCAGAAGCTGCGTCGCATGCACGCGTTCACAGCATACGTCAAGACTTACTGGTCACCGCAATCTCTTCGGCCGTTGATGCGTCGAAGCTAAAAGTCGCAAGACGGGATGATACGTTGGCGCCACGAGCATTACCATGGGAAGTTGTTGGTAGAGGATAGGATGTCAGAGGCGTTGTGAAAGAATCGCGGGCCGTGAGCTTTGAGCGCGCAGAGACAATGAAAGCGTAAGGTGCCTGTCTTCCTCCACAGGTACTTTCCTAGTCTAGACCCTCGCTACCTACAGCGGTCCTACAGCAGGCAGTACTGAGCAAGTACAGAATCCAGACCCGAAGAAATTCCGTTGAGGCCGTACCTTACCCCAATCACAGTACCTACATGTATGTAGGTACTTACCTGAAGGCTTTGAAGATTACCCTGGGTATGTATGTAGGTAAGTAGATAGTTAGTTACATGGTAGGTACATATGGTTCATCGTAAGATAGACAACATTGAAGTTCTGCAGAACTACCCGCAGCATTTATTATGTAACCCAGATAGACGCAATCCATCTACGATAAAATCGACATCTTTTCAGCGCCACTCATACGCTTGCGACATCCTCTCGTCGCATTTCTCAGAACAAGGCCCGACCGGGTACAAAATCGACCAAGATGCCATCAGGGTAAACATACACCCATACCCGTGCTGTCGTCTATCTCTTGTGAGAGTTCGTAAGCTAACGCCGACGTCTCGCACTTAGGTTCGGAAGCTCTTCCTACTACGACCGCCGCCAACGACAATCGCCTGCTCTGATTCGAGCCCGGAAACCCTACCTCGTTAAGAATGCTGTCGTCGGCTCTGCTGTTGCTGCCTTCGCTTTAGGCATCTGTAAGCCTCTCACACCCCCGCCGACCGATTTCTTTGCGCGAAGACACAAGATATAGCACGGCATAGAATTCTAATACAGGTTGCGTTGTGGTCAGACATCTACACAATTCGAGCGGTTGGTCAAGACGAGTTTGAAGACGTTAAGGTCCCCGATGCGCCGGTGCAATCTTCTCAGAAGTGATACTATCCCGGGTACGAAAGCAGTATTGCGACTTGAGGTGGCGCTTTAGCGGTAATGTGATAATCTATCAGTCTGTATAACATGTAAAGGGGCCTTCGTTTATGCCGACAATCGCTTGTGAAACAATAGCAGCTAGGTGGTATCATGTGCTCAACCGAGGCCCCCAACCAGTTCACCACTTCAAAACGCCACCTGGAAGATGTGTATCTACAGAAACAGCGATCCACGTCGCATTGTACCATAAACAAGGCAACCGGCCTTGTATCCCTATTAGACAATACAAATACGCCCCCCATGCTTGACCCGACGTAAACCCTCTTTAACGCCTATTACCCGCTGCCACGGCTTATTGACGCCCAATACAAAATAGCAATGCACCTGGTATCGAGAACTATAGGATGGTCTTCATCCACTATCTTTATTCAATGCAAAATGCTCCACCGTGCTGAACCCGTTTCATTGTCATCGTTAAGCTCTACCTAGGAGCTCACAGCCGTGGCTCCGGGATAGCTGCGAGGATGGCTGTTGTCGCTTGTACTAGGAGCCACCACTGCCCTACCCAGGGTTCTCGTCTGCTCCAGCAAACTTGCCGCGCGCGTGACTTCAGGTGATGTGGTCAATTGTCTGGGAATGTTCTTTGCCGGTTTGGCATGGCCGTTAAAAGGCTGAGAATCCGATGATATAGCAAACGGATTCGGCTGGTGCGAGGGTCGCCGGGATTCGGTTGTGGCTGATACGCCTGATACCGCACTAAGCTGGGCATCGTGGTGATTCGAATGTTGCCGTTGTAAGAGGTGGGCGTTAGACGGATGGTTTGGGTTGGCCCAAGGGGTTTGCTCAAGAAACTCTGCTCCGGCAGGGCCAAGAACTTCTCCGAGCGGTACACCCCCGTAGTCAGCATAAATTGGCCTATGCAACGTGCGCCGTGGTGCATGATGTCTGTTACTCTAACCCCCAATTATTAGTGCCTCGTCGAAGATGTAGAGAAGTATCCTGCTAACTTACATTGATAGCGTCGAAATCATCTTCCAATTCTTGAGGGCTGGCGCCTCGCATGTCAGGGGCAGCAGGCATCCCCTCGTGTTTGGCAATGCCCGAAAGAATCGATACTTCTCTATTATATGAAAGGGCATTCCGTATGCGCTCGGCCTGACTTTTGGGGAATCGAATACCGTACTCGGGAACATTGTTGGCGTTTTTTCGCCGTTCGTGTTGTATATCGTACCAATGCTGGCCGAGCTCTGCTAATATCCTCTCCCGCGACTCTCTCACTGCCTGGAAGAATTGGGAGTGAATTTGAGCCCGTCGAGCGACTGCCCATCTCTCCGATGCTTCTATTTTGAGCTCCAGCTCGCGACCGGCTATGCGCAGTCTTTCGTCTCTTCGAGCGTCAACGCAACGCATCATAGCGAGGTAATCCGGATGTGTCGGGTTGTCGGACCGCAGCATGGCCTCTTCTTTATTTATTTGTTCCAGCCGCTCTTCGTGAAGCCTAGTGGCTAGTTAGCATCGAACATGGATAAGATATGGGGGCGTGAATCCAACTTTTCTCTAAACGCCGCAAACCGTCCCTCAATTAAACCAAGTTGCTCAAAAGCCGCCTTTTTTCTTTCAACTATGGCGGCGGAGTCAGTGTCTCTGTCCAGGGAAGTTGCCAGTGTCCTTGCCATACGTTCTTCTTCATTTTTTTGCGCTGCTTCTGCTTCCTCGTCCACATCAACCTCCATGTGCTCGTCTTCGCCTGTATGTACTTCGTCTTCTTCGGGCGCCGTACCATCCAACGACTCCCCGGTAGGCATGTTTACCTCAGCAGTTTCATCGGCACCTTTAAGCTTCCTTGAACTGCTTCGAGTTTGTTTTCTGACATTACGATGATGGTCCGACAGGGGTTCTTGAACGGGCTCGTCTGGTGGCTCGTCGTCACCGGCCGCGGTGTTGACAGCTTCGTCGGCCGAATGTTCTTCGCTATGTGTATTTAAGGATGGATCGTCTTCATCTACCATAGTCACGTCGCCGTCTATTGTCGGCTGACTTGGTGTGGGAACAGAATCGGCACGTTTCCGAGGGGGGTGGTCGGCCTCGATAGCTTCAGTTGGCATAGACGAGCGCTTCCGCTTTCTAGTTTCAGCATCTTGCGTTGCAGCCGCTTCCGCGAGTATATCTAACGTGGGCGATTGTAGCTTTATTGGGCTTTCTATCGGTTGCGCAGGGGGGCTGGAAGCCATGGAGATATCATCGTCGGACAAGGGAGTATCTTGGTGGTCATTGCTTCGACCAGACGCTTTGGCCTCTTGCCGCAACTTACTTGGTGTGCGTTCATATACCATTACGTCTGCCGACTTGTCGAGGACAACATCTCTGTGGCGTGTGATCTGCTGGGGGGTGTCATAGAGACGTTCGGTTTCGGCTTCGGTGTCGTTCGCGTCAGACAGGTTGTCTGGGAAGCTCAAGTCGTCAATTTGGGTCAGATGCTCCTCGTCATGCAGACCGTCAGGATCCTCGTCTTTGTCTTCGACGTCGCTAAGAGGGCTGGAACCATCATCATCTGAGAGTGGTTCAATTTGCGGGGGAGGGATGGAGAGCAGCGGAGGCGCCGTGTCGCCTGTCGCCATTGCGTAAGTAAAAAGATATTAGTACGTGAGTTTCGTAGAGGCCGACGAAACGCGAGAGTGCTGGTTTGCCAGCAGCTTTACGAAAGGCCGAGCAGGCTCGTGGTGTCGAAGGCGCAGGGTAGGTGTTGAGTTTTTAGAGAACTTCGGGAGAAACGAAGTGAAAGCGAGGACAGCGAAGAGCTCAGAGGTTCGGTCGGGTTTAGCATGAGAAAAGGGTACAACGAATGCAACTATGAATAATAACTTGGCGAAACTAGTATTTTCAAGAGGCTGTTTCGCTTACTGGGAAGGTAGAAAGTAGTGAATGTGAGCAGACAAGAAAGAGAGAGCGTGATCACGCTGCGCTCCGGGGAGAAGAAGACCTAACCAAAATCCGGCGCTGGCTGCGCGCCCCAATGCCATACGGTCCGATACCCCAAGCAAGCACCAAGCATGTCACTACGGCATTTGGCGGAGGGCCTCTATCGATAAGGTCTCACGTCGCTACGGAAATCACTAAGCTGTCTAGGTACCTAGACAGCACCTGCCAAGGTAGACATAGCAGTGTGACCCACCCTACAGGTACCTCAGTAGGTGCCTGGGGCAGACTTGGGGTACATACCTGATAATGCAGGTGAGATAAGATAAGATAAAGTAAATGCACCTGATAACTTAAGTGTACACCCGGTCGTCCTGCATGCATGTAGCCCTGTAACTTTTTTTTAAGTGCATCACCATACACCACAATCAAGGACTTTTGCGATCCCGCTCACCATACTTCGCGTTGTTGCCAGAGAGCCAACAGCAACCAAGAAGCCATGTCGAGAACGTGAGTGCAGTTGATCTCAATAGATTGGTAATTTGGTCAAACAATTGACTCTCATCGCAGGAAAAAGAGCTTAGCAGCCCCGAGCAAAGCTATAGACCCCACCCTAGATGCTCTTTTCGCAAGCAGTGTAGGTGCACTTCGTGTCTCTGGGTTCTCGTGGTCTAATTGCTCCCTAGTCTGGTCCAGTGGTGGCGCCATCAAAAGCTCGTTATGCAGAGTTACTACTAAAGAAGGAGCGACAAGCGACAGAGCAACCAAAAAACAGAGCTTCCGCCGCCGAGTCAAGCGCAGACGAAGTGGAGGAAGATGACGAGTCTTTAAGCGAGCTAGAGGACGACGGAGATGATGTGGGTGGTGATGAGGAGGGTGACAGCCAGAAAGACGTGGGCTCCGACGAGGGCGAGGAATCGACGTCTCGAACAGAGAACCCCCTAGAACCGTCCAAGCCTCTGCGCAAAGATCGTAAGAGGAAGCAGAGAGATGAACATGATGACATCGAAGGAAACTACATGCGCAAGCTGGCTGAAGAGGAGGAGAAGGAAGAGCGACAGGAGAAGCGCCGCAAAGGCGGAGCTGGCCAGGCTGTCGAAACCTCTTCCTCTCACAAAGCTGAAGACGCAGAAGTCGAGGAGGCCGAGGAGCTCGACGACGAAGCCCCTTTAGTTCACGAGTCACTTCAGAAGCCGGAAGAACACGTCGACATTGAGCTTGATAAAGCGAACCGCACTTTGTTTCTTGGGAATGTATCGATCGAAGCTGTCACGTCTTCCAAGGCGAAAAAGACTCTCACATCTCATCTTGAAACACCTTTAGCCGAGCTCGACCCTTCAACCGGCCCGCACAAAATCGAGTCTATTCGGTTTCGATCAACCCCTTTTTCAACGGGTGCCAAGCCCAAGCGCGCAGCCTTCATTACTAAATCAGTCATGTCTGCTACTACAAAGTCTACGAATGCCTACGCAGTCTACTCAACTCCGCTAGCATCTCGAACTGCTCTCAAGGCTCTCAATGGGACGGTGGTTCTAGATCGGCATTTGCGGGCAGATAGCGTAGCCCATCCGTCTGCAGTCGACAATCGGAGGTGCGTCTTCGTTGGGAACCTAGGTTTCGTGGATGACGAGACAGTAGTCAACACAAACGCCGACGGGGAGACAGTTGCGAAGAAAAGGCACAAGGTTCCCGCCGACACAGAAGAGGGGTTATGGAGAATATTCGGAGAGCATGCGGGCAAAATCGAGAGCGTCCGCGTCCCTCGAGACGACAAGACTCGTGTTGGCAAAGGTTTCGCCTATGTCCAATTCTACGACGAGAATGATGTTGAGTCAGCGCTGCTTCTGAATGAAAAGAAGTTCCCACCAATGCTACCCCGAGCACTGCGAGTATCCCGAGCCAAAGACCCACGCAAGACAGCCTTGGCTATGGAACGTACAACAAAAGCGCGACTAGATGCTATCAAGAGCACAGATGGCAAGCGTAAGAGCACAAAGTACACACCCAAAATCACACCGGAGCAGCAGTCTCAGGCAGGCCGTACAGGGAAATTATTTGGTCGCTCTGCCGCAGTTAAGCAGCAACATGGATTCAAGGGCGAAAGGCGGAAACCCCGAGAGAGGGCGGACAGCTCGTCCAAGCCACAAGAGCATGGTGATGGCATCAAGCCACCAGAGCAGTTTATTTTCGAGGGACGCAGGGCCAGTGCCAGAGACGGTAAACCCAGGGACCTAAAGTTTGGTAAGACGAAAGGGAAGAAAGGAGTGGCGAAAAAGGCAAAGGGCCGAGGAGCTCGTCGAGCAGCGGAATGGAGGAAGACCAAAACATCGTAGGTAAAGTCATTGGCCGTCTACCCAGTCTCGGCCAACAGTAATACAAATTAATGAAAACTTATTCATTCAAAACATTATTTCCTGTCCTCTTGTGTTCTCATATGTGAAGAGAATTGAAACTGTCAATGTCCGATTTATATGAAAGTATATAATGGGCCCCCTTTCCCTTCACCCTCTCTCAAAATAACTCAGGTTATTAATCGGAAGTACCCGAATGCTCGACCAACTCATCAACTTACCTTCCCATATCATGTTCCATTACAACAAGAACAGCCCGCCGAAGCCAACCGCGCCCGCGACAAAGCTAACAAACAGGGCACTGCCCACGCCCCTCGCCGCCGCACTCTGGCCAATGGGAGCGATGGCGCTGCCGTTGCTGCTCAGAACCGCGCCGCTGCTCGCGCTGGCAAACGAAGCAGTCTGGCTCGCCAAATTCTGGGACACCGATGCCGTGGCGGTAGCCAACGCGCCACTCGTAAGGAGCGCCGACCCCGACGTCTGCCCGGGGAGAGGCTGCAGGCCAGCTTCCGACGCCGTGGCCGCCGCACTGCCGGGGAGCTGCTCCAGCGAGCCCGAAGAAGACGACGCGCCTCCTCCTCCTGTTGCTTCGCTGCTGCTGCCGCCGGCGACAGAATCCGACGCGGCTTCTCCTCCTCCAACAGACGTGGTGGCTGTGGCGAAAGTAGTAGGGGGGGTGGGGAGACCGAAGAGCGATCCGGATGCGGATCCGGCGGCCGCCGATCCGGGCAGAGATTGGAGAAGAGCAGGAGCACTGGTTTCCGAAGCCGCGGTTCCCTTACCTGTGGCGTTGGCGATTCCAGTAATGGTGGTAGCAGTACCAGTACCGGCTTCCAGGCCTGCCGTGACGGAGGCGGAGAAGGAGGAGGCGCTCGATAATAATAACCCTGCAGCAGCAGATGATGACGCGAGGGACGTCTCTGCCGACGACAGCAGCAGCTCGGAAGAAGAAGTCGCAGAAGCCTCAACCCCGGCCTCGGCTGCTCCCGTTGCCGCGCCCGCGCCGATCGTCTGGAACCCGCCGAGCGAAGCGGTCACTGCTGCAGAAGAGGAAACCGCGGATTCGGTCGCCACCAGCGACTCGAGGGCCTCTGAGGCAGCGGGCGTCTCGATACTGGCAAGTACCGAAGTGGCAGAGGCCTCTGTTCCGGCACCAGCACTGATCGTCTGGAAACCGCCGATGAGTCCCGTGGCTGTGGCCGCGGCGGTACCTGATCCCGCAACGCTGCTCAGTCCCGGCAGAGGAATTAGTTCCGCGACAGAGCTCGACTGTGCGATGGCAGTGCTCAGTCCAGGCAGGGGCGTCAGCTCCGCAATGGACGTGGGCTCGGCACCAGCCGGTGGGTTGAGGAGCTGAATTCCCGTGCTTGAGGCTGGTACCGCGGTGGACTGCTCTTGTTTGTTAGCTGCGTTCTGTGGACTGCTCTTGTTGTTCTCGGCGGATCGATCTACTTACGTCTGATGCTATCTCTCCAAGTACAGCGGATGTCTCAGCGACGGCAGACGTCTCGGCAACAGATGTCTCTACAATAGCAGCGGATGTCTCAACGACAGCGACAGAGCTCTGGATCACAGATGCCGTGGCCGCTCCGGGGAGGGGCTGCAGTCCACCCGATGTAAACTGTTCACCAGGCAGTGCTACGAGACCTGCCGCCGCACCCGCGGCGTTACCCTGCAGCACATTTCCACCGGCAGCTCCCCCCGCTGATGTGGCCTCGTCCTGGCTTGCATTACTACCGTTGTCTTGCTGCTGTTCTCCCTGGAAGCTTTGCTGTTGTAAAGACAGAGACGAGCCGCTGGAACCTGGCTGAATGGCGCGTATGTCAGCATTCCTCGCTGGCACGGCGTACACGCTGCTTGCGAACAGCAACGCTAGTGTGGTAGCGAGATCAACGTGTCTCATGATGACGGATATTCCTATCGTTGTTCTTGAAATATGCTAGGTGGATATGTTGCTTGACAACCTAGATACCGGAGTGTTGCAACTCAAACAGTACACTAGAATGATGAGGCCGTACTTCAATAATAAGTATTAAGGCCGTAAGTATATAAACGTGCGAATTATAGGCAGAGAACGTAAGAAGTTTGACTGCTCAGCAGTAGTAAACGCTGACCGGCAGGTGGTGGTAAAAAGGCAATGGTAGAAAAGAGTATAGTCAGGTAAAAAAGAGCGACTCGCGCAAGAAGCAAAACAAGAGAAGAGAAGATGACCAGCAACACGATGAGAAGGAAAGGGAGCCTACGCAGAGGCAAAAGAATATGATGAGCAACAAACAGGTAAAACCCGGGAAAAGAGAAAGACGGCAGATGTATCCAGTATGTGATGCCCCCAAGCCGCGATGAGGTCTTATGAGATTCGACCCCATGGTGATAATCTACACACTGGTCTGTTACATAGCACGTTGTTACTTTCCCCTGGTGTTAGTTAGGTGATGCTATTCCCGCTTTCCGTGATCTGCGGCGAGGGGAGTTTGGAGCTTCAGCAATCATTCGTTCTACTGGTGGTCTGCATGCTTGGCTTACAAGGCCGTCTGCTTAGCGATCGATAGTCTCTTCTCCAAGTCTACAATACAAATACATGTTCCAACCTTCTCGGCGAAAAAGGATAATGTGATGATCATGGTCTTGTAATGAGGCGACGTAGCTTAACTGATTAGAATATACTATATATCAATGGGCGATGGGGTTGGACAGGAGGGACGGCCTAAGCCGATAACGTATCAACACATAAATTATTTTTTTGGAGGAAATCCAAAATCTATAAAACCATGACACGGTTGATATCCTACATTTATTGACTACGAGGGCAAGCATCGAGCTGAGAACTAAGGAACTGTCGAGCGCATCAAGCATACTGGGACACAAACCTTGGGTGGAGTCTTGGCAGCTCCCGTAAGGTTTACGTGGGAACATAAGTATTTCATAGCGCATACTGGTGATAATGCGGCTAAAAGCCTGCCGAGAGCCTCCCGTGAAGGTTGAAGCTCTCGCCCTGACTGATGTGAAACATCACACTCCGTATTCCCCGGCGGTTGTGTCTCATGTTCTTTTCCGTTGCTCTTGGAGGAGCCTTGGCACTGCACTCTGTTCTTGTAACAGCAGCCACCGAGACTACGTAGCGAGAATACTGCATATTAATTAGGTTGGATATATATACTTTATTCTCGAGTGTATGAATACCGCCATTGCAGTGTTGTCTCGATCTGATCGTTTAAGTGAGACTTACACATTTACGATAACCTAACATAGCTGCGATGAACTAGCTGTAATTAGAATAAACAGCTTTTCCTTAAAGCAATTCCCATGCGATGAAAACATTGCAACGGGCGAGATTGATCAGTCTAGGCCACTATTATTCGTAGAAGTAGAAAACCCACACCTCTAAAGCCCAGCCATAATGTGACCCTTACGGTTCAGAGCCTCTCTACTCTCTAGAGCACTGCCTAGGTTAGGACAGTCTTTTCATCTTTGGTTCATGCGTACACAAATCCCACAAACCCACAGCCTCGCGGGTAGCTTTTAAAAATATAACCTTAAAATAACCATCACCTGTGCCGAAACGCCAAAGCCGACCAATTCCTACATCTCCAAATAACCAATTTCCAGCAGCACTTATATGTTGTTGTTATCAGCGGGCGTACCGCCCCCGCCTTGGGTATCTACGCCATGGAAAGCGTCACCGAACGCAGAGTCCTCCATGTTGAGATCCAAACCCTCACTCATCCCGCCGGGCGTTCCATTGAATCCACCTGAAGCATCACCTGCTGAGTTCAGGTCTTCCAATGAGCTAAAGTCGTTATGATCGCCGTTAAACCCCAATGGTGTCCCTGCGGCTGAAGGCTGCTTACTTGAAGGGCCTATAGCCTTGGGGGCTCCAGTAGTCGAACTGGCGTCTGTGTTGCCATCAGGAGTCACCCCGCCTTTGGGTACTACAACCCAGTCGCCAGTACCCGACCCGTGATCAGGAGCAATTCCCGTTACGACCTCAGTTCCGTCCATCTTAATATCAGCGTTTTGATTAGCAGAAATGCCGTATTGATGTGATGGTGGGTGAGGCGAGGAGACATTAAGATTTGCAGGCGTGGCAGCGTTTGAAGGAGCAGCGGACATTGGCGGCTGGGGCGTCGAAGTAGCTGAAGCGCTGGTATGCATCTGGTCCAGGAGACCTGCGGCTGTTCCACCCATGTCAATATCTGAATCGCCCATCATAAATCCGCTCTGCTGAGAACTAGCATGCGAAGGCTGGCGTGACATAGCATGGCTTCCGTTTGTACTCGAGGCTGGCCCCCCAATCGCCAGAGCGTGTAGGACATTGCTTTGGGTGGCAGGTTCAGGGGCGGGCTCCTGATAACCGCCCTGCTGAATTCTTCTCAAATCGTAAATGACCTCTGCTCGGCGGTTGAGATGCGCTTCAACTTGTGAAACGATTTCATCTACTTTTTTGTGATGCTTCGGCAGCCACCGATTTCCATTATCCTCGGTTTCTTCTTTGGCATCAAGATGCAGCAACTCCGTGCTTGCATCATCAACAGCACTCCGCAGTTCCTTTTCGGAGGCAGTGATGAGTGAGTTCTGCTTGAACCTCGCCATTTTCCTAGCGTGGTCAGCTTTCATTCTTTCGATCTCAGCTTTGGTAGAGTCAATCTTATCATTGGCTCGTTTTCGGAATTCGGCAGCTTGTTCGGGTTCTAAGTGTGTTGTTGCAGGCTTCGTCAGTGCCTCTGTTGTGATAGTATTGGCGCCCTGCGCCTCGAAGATGCCTTCCGTCAGACTTGCGAGTTCACCTTTAAGACCGAGTCCCAAATCCGCGAAGCCTATTTGGCCCACTCTGTATGCCGAGGACAAAATCTCCTCCATCCATTCATGATTTTGCTTATATCGGCCGACGCTCACGTCGCGCGGTGTGAGTAAGTCGAAGAGATCGCCGCGAGACGTATCTTCATCCTCTTCAAGCTCTGTTCGTTCCATTACCGCCATGGGATTCAATTGGCTATGGGCAGGCTGGTTGGTCCGCGGACGCTTCGGGGGTGGACCGCCAGCCGCTGGTGCATGGGGAGGGTATGCCATGCCCTGGGGAACACCGCGACTAGCTGGGTACATGGGTTGCCTCTCCTTTGGCCATGGGATCTGTGGCCAGTTTACCCTATCTCCTAGGATAAATTCCTTGCGCTGAATTTGACCGCATTTCTGAAGATACCCACGGCGATCCATGATGGCCTGAATACGGGGATCGCGGGGGAATGACTGGAACGGTATGCGCTCATTGTTCTCCACGGGCCCGTAATGGACGATCCAAAAAGCCAGATCGATCTGAGGCGCGTTTGGATTGGACGCGTTTGGGGGGATCAGGCGGAAGCGGCGTCGAGAGTGCGTCGCAAAGGGCTCTCCAATAGCATAACCAGCTTTATGATAGTACATCTCGAGGATCTACGAGTCGTTAGCGATGGATGATTGCGGAATGGGACGGCGCTTGGTGACATACGACGCCATTCCCCACTTCCTGTGTGAAATATGCCTCCTGAGGGGGCCATATAAAGCCATCGCTAGAGAAATGAGTGCCCATCAGCTGCAGTGGCTGCCAAGTAAGAAAGATCTGTCCATTTTCGGGCTTGTCGATGTACGTCCAGTAGAAGGCTGCACTGTCGCGTGCGATCTTAGGCGCCTGCATCAACCAATTCGTGACTTCGGCAGGCTGTACATGCGCCTTGGACGTGTACCGGTAGGTCGAGAGGAGGTGTACATGAGGGAGGAGGTCTCGGTGCACCGCATCGCTGGGATCATTCATCAGAGACATGGTAGCGTCTGCCGAGTTTGCGACACCGACAGACAGTCGACTCTCCGGTTCGACCGAGTTTAGTATGAGCGCGCGCGGATGTCGCTTTTTACTAGTTAGGTTGTTCGACTTTCAATCTCAAGACGGCGTGAGATGGCGGGGCCAATGGCAATGGCGTGGTGATGGGTTGGTTGGCGAGGCTGCACACCAAGAATCGGAGATTGAAATCCAACGGTCGCGAGAGGATGGACGCGCGACAGGTGTTGGTTTCTGTGGCGCGAGCAGTTCTCCGATGTGGCTGGGTTATGGTTAGTGTCTTAGGTAACCAGATGTGGCGGATGCTTATCACCAGATCAGCCGCTCAGGCTCTTCATAACTTCTTACTTAAGATCATTTCCCAGATACTTACCTCCTTTGCCAGCATCCCCTTGGTTTGTGCTTATCCTCATGCATCTGAACTCTATACATAATAAAACGACAAAGCGCAAGTGGGTTGCTCAGTCCTAGGAATCGTTTGCCTGCGTATGAAACTCTACACCGCCAATGTCACTGTACGTAAATGTGAGATTTGTTCATTATACAGCTCAGTATTTCCCATCCAATCTATGTAAAATATATCTTTTGTCAATGCATACCATGTCATCGATTTATGTATTTGCCTTTAGGCCCATGGAAATCTATACCCTGGCCGTCTAGCACATTATGCTTGGTATGTTGAGGCGGAAATGTTGCCTCCCCGACCAGTCCAGTTAACGTGGATATCCTGACCTACTTGGTACTTCTCATTGGCATCTTCGGGCTTAATTCTAAATGTGTGAGCACCGAAGTAGTCGCGCTGCGCCTGAAGTAGGTTGGCAGGCAGATTCTTGGTGCGGTAGCCGTCGAACCACGATAGCGCTGTAGCGAAGGCAGGGGTAGGGATTCCGAGCAAGACAGCCTTGGAGACGACGTCTCTCCATCCTGGCTGCGCCTTATGGATAGCCTCGTTGAAGAAATCATCAAACAACAAGTTCTTCAGATCTGGGTTATTTCGGTACGCAGAAGTAATGTCCTTCAAGAAGACCGAGCGGATGATGCAACCACCTCTCCACATCAAAGCGATTGAAGGCTTGTTGAGCTTCCAACCATACTCCTTAGCGGCCTGGCCACGTTGGGTTAGTTATTGCACTGAGAGAAAAAGGGTAGGGTTATCTGACCTCTTGCATCAGCATGAAACCCTGTGCGTATGAAACGATCTTGGAAGCATATAGGGCCTGTTCAAGGTTGTCGAGGAACTGGTCCTTGTTGCCTTCGAAGGTTTGGCTATTACCAACATACCTCAGCTTCTGTGAAGCCTCAGTACGCTCATCTTTGATCGAGGACAAGCAGCGGGCAAAGACAGCCTCGGCGATAAGAGTGACGGGCATTCCGAGGTCGAAAGCATTCACGGCAGTCCACTTTCCAGTTCCCTTCTGACCAGCCTTGTCCAGAATCTTCTCGACCAATGGAGTTCCATCCTCGTCGTTGAAATACATGATGTCACGAGTAATTTCAATTAGGAAAGAGTCTAGAACACCCTTGTTCCACTTGGCAAGGATATCACCAATCTCCTTGTTGCTCAGCCCAAGACCACGCTTCATGATATCGTAAGCCTAGTAGTATCGTGTCAATTTTCTCATATGGAACCTGGCTTGTTATAGTTCTACTTACCTCGCAGATAAGCTGCATGTCACCGTACTCGATACCGTTGTGGACCATCTTGACGTAGTGACCAGCACCCTCGTCACCAACCCACTCGCAGCAGGCCTCACCAGAGCTCTTGGCGGAAATACTCTGGAAGATGTCCTTGATGTGCGGCCAGGCCTCCTCATTGCCGCCGGGCATGATGGAAGGGCCGTACCGGGCACCCTCCTCGCCACCGGAAACACCAGAACCGACGAAGCGAATGCCCTTCTGGGTCAGGTACTGGGTTCGGCGGTTGGAATCGGGGAAATGGGAGTTGCCACCATCAATAATAATGTCGCCCTTCTCTAGGAGGGGAAGGAGATTCTCAATCCAGTCATCGACGGCCTTGCCAGCTTGGACAAGCAGCATGACACGGCGGGGCGTCTTGAGCTTGGAAACGAATTCCTCTGTGGAGTGAGCACCGACAATAGACTTGCCCTTCGCTTCATTTTCCAAGAAGCGGTCGACCTTGGAGACGGTTCGGTTAAAGGCGCAGATCGTGAAACCGTGGTCGGCCATGTTCAGAATCAAGTTCTGACCCCTAGCAGAAAATCAAACAAGTCAGATGGGAGATCAGAATGAGGGAATTGAGGGAGTTTTACGACTTACATGACAGCCAGGCCGATGAGGCCGAGATCAGCGCTTTGGAAGAATTAGCATGGCATCCACAATGGATCTGAAGGCGGCAAAGCGCAACAGGGGAGAAAGCTCGCCTTGCACCGCCAAAGGAGCCGGTGATGCTGGCCAGACGAGCCCTAGAGGACCCATGCTGTTTCAGTGACACATGTCGAGGGAAGGAGGAAACAGATGGGGAAGCCCGGAACACGCGGTCGAGTGGTGGAGATGATTCGACGTCTTGATAACCACCACGACGACCGTCATCATTCACTAGCTCTACTTCCAACTGCAGTGTTTGACGACGCGAATTGCACTTCTGGTGATGAGGGGTGGGGTATGAACGTGATGGAACTTACACGGCACCAGACATGGTTGCGATTCTGCCGATAACTAGCTTGCTCAATGGAGGCGGGTGGATGACAAGCTACGGCAAACAATAGCTGTTTATAGAGAGGGCGAGTTGAGGTTCGTTCTGGGGGAGAAAATTATGGAGGGGAAGGTGAGAGAAGATGATGGCGATGGGGGGCAGAGGATGCTTTTCTATGATGGAGGGGTAAAAAATTGGGAACAGCTACTGGTAGGACGGAAACAAGGTAGCGTCGATCGTGGAGACTGTTGGACAATTATTTGCAGGGACGGGACTTGTCAAAAGGGAGTTGACTTGGTAAGCACTGGGATACCGAAGTGCCTGATTGCGCTGATTACTTGGTATATGTAGTAAACATGCACAATAAATGGGTACTACTCCTATGTAAGCGACGGCATCAACCCGCTATCGCTTCATCGTCCGCCCTGGAGCCTGTAGGTAGGAGCACCTGCATGGCTGTGGCCTGTTGGTGGGATTGGCGGGCAGGGCGATGGCGGGGTTACTACCTAAGGCGTGTACGTACCCAGACGAGCCAGGCTTACTCAGACCCACTACAACTGACCTGCTCGACGCTACCTCACACCATACCTAATACGTAGAGTGTGGGTAATAGAGGGAACCTGAGTTGACGAGCGAGGGGTAGTAGATCGGACGTATCTCTCTAACGTGGCCTGTTACAACAACGGACCACCTGCAGACCTCCCGGTAGTTACCTTATAGTTCGCATCGCCTGTAAAACTACCACATGTTGATGTATGCACGTTTCTGACAAGCCGTCGGTCTAAGGCCATCCGTCACATTCAGCAAGGAGGATTGGGGCTGTCATAGCCTTGCAGTCTAACTAAATAGTTTGGTTTTTGAACGCTGGGCTAGACTTTGAGATGATGATGTAATACCGAGATAACGGTCCGATGACGATGCAGACGGCTGAGACAGCGTCTACTTGCAAATTGGAGGAAACAGCATCAGAAGTTGAGATCATTGCTAATACAACCCGGTTCCCTCCGTGTCAGCTAGGTTTCGTGAATATACTATACATGTATATATGTATCGCGCCGGCGAAAGAGTGTAGCTCAAACTATGGATGTTGGACTGCCTTGGGTGAAGCCCATAGAAGTGGGCGACTCGCTGCCCCAGTACTTGACCACTACTTCAAAGGCCCTAGTGATAAAGGTGCCCCCATTGGCGGGTTGGTTTGGCAAGCCTTCCTAAATCTGCTGCTCTAGGCGGTCACTCAAATAGAAACAATCGATATACGAGCTATGCGTATGGAAGTATCACTCATGACCCAACTGTTTAACTAGATTGGGCAGCTTCAAGGTTTCATTGCCCTTGTAAGCATCTGGAATTATGCCTGTCAACAGGTCTGTAGGGAATTTACAGTAAAGATAGCTGCGTTGATGTTGGATACATGCTTAAGTTATGAGGTGTCGCTCGGGATATGCGGACATACGGAGTGTAAATGTCGCAGAGTCAAGCAAGGTCTTAGTGGAGCAGTTCTACTACCATGAGGGTCTCAGCTTCAAAGAAATTCATGCAAAAGACAGCGCTAGCCTGGAACAAATCTGAAGCATACACTAGACCACTCTTCAGTTTCTAAAAGAGAATAGAAATTGCCTCGATAAGAAAGGTGGGTTGGATTCTAAATCCACGCGTACTGTGCATGTTGGAGTTTACAACTTATAGGTCCGAGAATACCGAACCTACTAGGGACTTTCTTTGAAGGGCCGGGACTCCGCTGAAAGGCCCGAGATCTAATAAAGCGAACGTATTCACGGTCTCTATACTTGTGGGGAACGGCTTCCCATAAACAGAGTGAGGTGGAATGAATAGAGTTTACACAGGCGAGAGGTTCCAGGCCATATGGGAATGCCGGAAGTAGGTTTTACCATACTGAATCGATATGGGAATCTCACCTGAGCCATGCCGCTTTTAGCCTGAGCCTGGACTGAGCAAGACCCGCTTTTGCATAAGCTAAAATGAACAAACTTGCATAACTTTCAATACACGTTAGGTAGTTACCGGGTGAGCCGTTGTCGCTGCCCCGGTATCGTCCACCAGTGTAAAGGATGTACCCCCAAAAGATGATCCCCCACCGCCTGATCAACCCCCAAATGTCAAGCCACATACGGGTCAAGCCACATACGGGTCAAGCCACATACGGGTCAAACGTGGCTTTGGTGTATGATTGCGTTCAATTCCAGGGCTGCTAAGCGCCACTGCCGCGCCGCCAAACCTTGCTAGTCCATTCAGCAGCTTCAGCCTTTTCCGTCATCGTACCAACCCGGCGCAACATCAATACCAAAGCCAACGTCTCAAGATTCTCATCTATCTCCCACGACCTTTGTCGCACTGCGCTTCTCGACACAGCCGCACACGCGTGGGGAATAAACAGCTAGTGGGGTCTAATAAACTCCAATTCAGAGGTACGTGCAGCCCAGAAACAGGCACCATCGCGTTGGGCGCACAGCAAAGTTCATCATGTCCTATCCGGGTCATCCAGGCTCGTCCTCGTCCCTCCCGCCGCGTCCTCCGCCGTCGAAGGTGTCGGGCTTCAAACCTGCATTCCGATCCGCCGCTCCGTCCGCGGCCTATGCAGCCTCCAGCGCACCAAGCTATGCAGGCACGCCTACACATGCGCCTCATTATGGAGCCGCCGCCGCCGCCCCGCCTTCCAACTACCCGCCGTACGGCACCCACGGTGCTCCCATGAGCAGCGGTGCGTCCTACCCACCACAGAACGCGTATTCATACCCCCAGCAGGGGGCTTATCAGCAGAGCTACTACGGCGCGCAGCCGGCACCGACTGCTGGCGCCTCTTCGTACGCCACACCACCCCAAATACGGAATCCCTTCCCGGAACCTGGGCAGGCACGAACCGATGACTACGACCCGGATATGGCGGCGCAGATCGCGCAATGGCAGAGCGCCTATGTGAGAGATCCGAAGGATGCTGGCGCCGCGACCGGGGCTCCCGGTCGGCCCGGGCCTGTGGCTAACAACGCATCGACGTACTCGGTGGAAGCGGCCAATCGCGCATCCGAGGCAGCAAACGCCGCGGCTCTGGGAAGCGACAAGAAGAAGACCGTCGTACGAGCAGGCGGTGGGCAGAAGTGGACGGATGATTCGCTTCTGGAGTGGGATCCATCACACCTGCGGCTCTTTGTTGGTAATCTTGCGGGCGAGACAACAGACGAGAGCTTGTTTAAAGCATTTTCTCGGTGGAAGTCATTACAAAAGGCGCGTGTTATCCGCGACAAGGTGACGAGCAAGTCTAAAGGTTTTGGATTTGTCTCCTTCAGTGACCCCGACGAGTTCTTTGCCGCGGCCAAGGAGATGAACGGCAAGTATATTCAAAGTCATCCTGTTGTCGTTCGCAAGAGTACCACGGAGATCAAACCCCAGATTGTCAAAGACAAGCATCACGGCGGCAAGTGGAACAAAAATAAGAACAAGAACAACAAAAACCGCAGTGGTAATGGTAGTGGTGCTGGTGGACGCGAGGACAACTTTGAACCACATTTAGGGCCTGCGGGAGGTGGCGTCACGAAACCCGGGACCAAGAATAAAGATGGGTTGAGAATACTCGGATGAGTAAGTCTTCTACAACCTACTACGTCAACGAGTACAGCAGATAAGATGACATCTGTCGAGGTTTTTACAACTACACAAAGCCCTACGACATTACAGGGTCGGAAGGATTCAAAATTATAACAGTTCTGTCAGGCTCGTGACGCAGTGTAGGATAAAGAAGTATGATGAGAGGTAACACTTTTCATAAAACATATAACAGTTCCCGGTTAGAGATAGCCGGTTGAGAAGAGATAGCTCTCGATCCTCAGGAGTAAATAAGCCTGGGCTGACTGGGTTTTATATGTCTGGGTCACGGGGTAGAAGTTAGACTCCTTAGGTTGTCGCCTGTGAGAACCATTAGAGCTAAAATCGGAAAGAGCATAAGTCTTGTCTAGCAATGTAAAGAGCGTACTTGAGTTCAACAATAAAGACTACAAAACGCTTCCCCTTTGCCACGATCCTCACTTCTTCTTCTCATGACTCTAGGGTACCAATAAAGAGTCTGGGCCTACACTGACACACGACCTCTAAATACCAGTTGTCGTGATCATTCCTTTCGGCTTATCTCTCTATCCATTCGTCTACTAACACCAATCATGAGAGAGACAGGATAGACAAGGAAAACCACGACGACACGAGGTAGGCTCTGCTTATATTCTCTTTCTTTCTTTCTTTCTTAAGAGAATTATCCGTTCTCTACTTAAATAGTTTACCAAGCGATTCGTGGTGTCAACCTCCTCCCGGATGGGCCCCAGGACTTGGCATATAGAATCATACTACCCAGAAAGTGATTGAGCTGGCTTACAGTTATTCGCTCGGTGAATTAGATACTTGACACAAACCGCAGCATCTACATCTACTCATCACGCAGGTCTATCTACATATATATACAAGCGTCATTATTACGATTCACATGTATTGTATACGAAGTGAGGTTGATAGTAGCTTGAGTTTTGTACATACAGTGGGATTGCAACGATTGATATGACGTCTGATGTTCACGTAGTCACCTACTCGGATTTTCTTGTGTAGTGTATATAGATCTTAGGAAAGAAGAGATCATCTGAGTAGACCCGTGTAGAGCTCTGTTAGTTTTTGTAGTACTTGGTTTCTTCCAACCATGAAATAAATGAATCCCAGATTCCCTTCATGAGTGAGAAAATCTATATTTATCGTCTTTTTCTCTATCCGGAAGCAGTTATATCCGGGTGAGGTTGTTCACATTAAAACTTCAAACACCCTACAGAGCCTAGGATTCTGTGCTTTGTGGAATTCTGAATGCAATTATACAGCCGATCTATACAGTGGGTATCTTTTGCTCGTTCGCTCACTTAGTGATGCAATTCCATCTCCACGCGGACCTCTATCTCTCTCCTATGCCTTCGTCTGACGAAATATCCGGGACCAGGTTATACCGATTGCTTCGAAGAAGCAATTCCTCAAAATACGTCGTAATTTCTTGGGAATATCCAATCCAGGGAGTCAGTTCCGTTTTACATCTCTCTCTTGACCACTTTTGTTCCAAATCAGGATGCTTAGTTGTTTCCGAGATGCCAGGTATTCCTAGGAGTTGATGACAACGCGTATTGACGCTCCGGCCATTCCAATGCACGGCGCTTGGTTGAATGAAAAGGGGTAAATGCCAAATGACATCGCTCCAATTGTGACTGACGTTTGTCCGTATAATGCTGTGAAAGTATTCCCGCTTAACACAGGCGGTGAAAGAGAATAATTTAAGAACGGTCAAATCTTAGTCTTCACGCTGACGATCTATCCGACTCTGTCTACCATCATCTTGGGCCCTCGGTGTCCTCGGTAACAGATCGCCGTCAATGGTTATATGGTTCTCCTCGGCATCACTGTCCTCCCCGTGGGTTAATAATCCGGCGTCCTCTTCATCCGTCTCACTGCCCCGATCGGTAGATGAGTCTGATTGTTCCTGCTGATATTCTTTGCTGTGAGCGTCTATTTGCGCTTCTTTTCGCATTTTCGTTAACTTGATGTAATTGTAAGCGATAATAGCGACGAGTGTCACTAAAAGCCCCGAAATATTGATGGGCGTGAGCTTATCATCAAACACCAATGCCGCGACTATGATCGTGACAACCTCTTTAAAAATCCCCGCGATGGAGAGAGTTACGACACTGCTTCGCTGCAGCAGAGCAAATTCGCTGGCCGTCATGAGAAAGGCAATGGTTCCGGGAAACAGAAGGAGCAAAGGTGTCTTCAAAACGCCCCATTCCTCGCTTAGCGTCTTGATTCCATTCCAAAAATTGGGAAAGCCTTCCACAGGCACGGCGATCAGTAGCAGTGTCGCAAACATAACCGGCGTAAGAAAGAAAATACTGGAAAAGGGGTTCGAGGTTGCGGGATGCCTTAATAGCAAGATTTGTGTCAGACCCCAGCGGAAGCCTGAGAAGAATGCGGAGGATATAATGAGGGCGAAGCCGCCTAGATGAAACTCGATCTCGCCTGCTACCATCATGATCACACCAGTGGTCATCGTCGCAATAATCGCCACAAGTCGCCATGTCGGTGTTTCTAAACGGAATAGGAAGGCGAAAAGCAGGACAAAGGCAAGGGCTGAGGATTTGCACATGGCTATTCTCATATTAGCTTTTGTACTTCCTCTGAGGTCACTACTTAGACCTACTGTAGAAAGTGAGTGTTATAAACTTCAACGATGTATTCCCTAAGCCAATATCAAGACCTGTAGCTGCGCCGCATGGTCCTATCCTCGTGAAGTAGAAAAGCTTGGTCATGATGGGTCGGTCGGGCTCGGATTCGTGCCTTGATCGTCCCAAATCGGAATTGCGTGCCGCATTATTCGGTCGTAGCGAAGGTATAAGGTATAATACTAAACTGGCAAGGGAAAACTGCACAAGCATGTGCATTGACGTTGTAAACAGAGGGAAAGGAAAGTTAAGCTGGCCGGAATCGAACATCCATTTGTTATACTAACCATATCATGTGTCAGCGCCCCATGGAACAAGGATTCTATGTCGCCAGTGAACGTACCAGTGATATAGATAACGAAAATATGTACCAGAGCCCTATCAGAGCAGCATTGACGACCAGCTTCCTCATGACGTCCTGGTCCGCCTGCTTACGTTCCTCGTCGGTGAGGTTGTCTCGTACGATCCTCTGGTCTAACCTCGTATTCCGGCGCCGCTTATTTCGCTTTCGGCGTTTGTCTTTGTTGGTTAACCCGGTCTCTTCGTCGTCGTGTAAGTCCTCGTCCGAGAGGGAGTCATCGTCCTCTCGAGCATTTGGTCGCGAAGCATAAGGGATCAAGTCCTCCTCTGAAATTTTGGGCTCTGTCTCGCCTGTATTTTTTATGCTGGTGGCACGTGGTCTTCCGGTTCGAGTAGTCGGAGGCACAGACGTGTTCAGACCGGCACTCAGGGTACTGCGACGACGGCGGTGGCCGGCGGGAGCTATTGCATCCATCTCGATATCTTCGGGACGACGATGAGCGGACGCGGCAGACGAGGGACCACCATCGGAAGACCAGTCGATCTGGAAGCTGGTAGTCGCGGAGGATGCAGACGGGGGGTTGGACGGATCGTTATTCAGCGAGGGAGGAACGAGAGCACTGCTCACGGATAAGGTATCCGGCATAGGGCGGTGGGACAGGGCGCGAGCAGATGATTGCTGGTAGGGCTGCTGCTGCTGCTGCTGCTGCTGCGAATGTTGTTGATGGGTTTGACGCTGCGGTGTCAGCGGCGATTGCTGACTGGACAAAGGGGGAGCCATAGTTTTTTATTTTATTGATAATGATGTTCTGCGCGCGCGCGCTGTGCCGTTTCCGAAATAAGGTATCCAGGTTCCATCACAATTACTTACACGGTACTGTAAGGACACTGCTGCAATGGCGGTCACCAGATAGATGTTAGAGGCTAGTCAGAGCAAGCATGGTGAGTCTGATGCCCCAATAGTGGCCCACGGTTAGCACGGGGAATGACCGCGCAGAACCTCAATGGGAAAAGTATTGGAGGCAGCCAAGCGATCTACCGACTAGACTAGATCATAGCACCTAGTCTGACCTAGTGTACATAGTCAAGGTCTGGAGTTGCCTTCCAGAAGTCCAATCGGGCGGGATCCATCAGCATGCTGGTGGGTACACTACATCCGTCGAAACCGAGCGTAAGTACCGAGTACTCCGTACAGCTAGAACACTCTGCCACCGGGGTACACTATGGCATTTCTGTCGGGCGCAGAGGGTCAATGGGTTGGGGCATGAGCAGTTCGCGTGATACGAAACACTAAGTTACATGTTACATTAGTTACAGGTATGGCATATCCTACATGTACATACAAGTAGGTACGTGCCGGTCGAGGTCTCATACATCGCTTTATCACGCCACACGTACAGTACTTACCTCCCTTAGGTACCTACGCTACAGCCAGTGTCAGGGTCGCAGGAATCCGCCCCTCGACCGCTGCAAGGTATGAAAAGCGGGCCATTCCCCCGAACAAACCCCTGCTTGCTCGCCTCAGGGTTCAGCTGATGGAGTCAATTTGGTTTCCAATACAAATACAACAAGCAGTGTTTGCAGTGTTGTTTCTCGTCGTGGCATTCAATTGCGATTGATTATCTGCCACCTGCCAACGAATATGTGCATCTGGCCGGACTGTTCGAGCTAGTTGACCCGCCTCGTTATTCTGTGATGCTGTGACCGCCATTGATGTTCCCGTAAGTGCTTCATGAGTCCTATCTTGATGTCGGTTTTGATATCGCAACCACTATACCGAAGACCTTCACAGAAGTCCCGATCCTCGTAAAAATCGGTGTCTAATATTTGATTTGCTCAATCGAAGTAAGAAAATGATTGTGTTCTTTTGATATGTAGCCAACTGTCTATCTATAACTTCCTCTCCAGGTGCCATCCAGAACTACTCTTAATAATAGCTGAACCCTTGTCACCAGAACTATAGTATATAAGCCCTTCTCTGTCAGGACAAAATCTGCATTTCCTCTTTCCTGTCTGGGGCGAATTCGTCCCTATACCGGTCCCAAAGCTTTTCCAACTCTGCTACATAGAGGCCATGTAGCCTATTGATCTCCTCCAGGTCTACCGAGGAGGACTGCCGCACTTTGATCGGGGCTCCTACCACGATGTTGAGGGGCCGCCGGTATGGCATGAGGCCCACATCATAATTGAAAATACCGCGTCCGTGCAAGAAAGGCAGTGTAAACTTCCATACCTTGAGGACGAACATCTGGATCCTGTGCATGAAGGGATGCTCCTGGGGTTGCAGCTGGTCGTATAGATTGTTCTCGCCAAAAGCCAGAACAGGCACAAGGTCGGCTCCGCAGCGGACAGCTAGCTTGATGAAGCCCTTGCGCTCTTTCAAGATTAGGCGCATCATTCCTGGCTGTGCCTGCAGAGATTCTCGAGCTCCTCCGACAACGACAGTCACACCACGGCCCATACCTTCACCATTGGGCCCCCCTTTAGTGAGAATATTCACCATAGACTCCTTCGAAACCGACCTCACGCCCATACTCAGTATGTACTCCCGGTAAAAGGGGATTCGAAAGTTGGAGTCTAATGTCAACAAACTGTTGGTTATGCCTGGGAACTTTTGGGAGAATCCAAGTGCCTCGGTGGCGAACGCTGCCCATGCTCCGTGGGAGATGATGCCATGTGGATGATATCCAAATATATATTTGCGGGTTGCAGGCAGATCGTGTGTCTTATGCAACCGGGCTGGGTAATAGTCGGCAAAAAAATACCAAATATAGCTCTTGCGAAACCACTCAGATCTGTACTTGAGTGACCCGTCCGTTGCCGCCTTAGAGCTGAGAACGTGTAGTAGGTAAATCAAAAGCAAGGGCCAAGCGAGCGGGTTGGCACAGAAGGCGAAGAAAAGGGATACAAATGCAACTATGCTCAGTGAATGCATTAAGACAACAAGCGTCTGACCCCGCCGTCTGAAAGGCACGTTCCAAGGAGCCCATCTTATACCGCCGTTAGGGCTCCGGGGTGGAGGTCGATGAATCTCTTCTACTCCCATATCGTCTAGTTCGGGATATGAATCGTCATCATCGTGACCCGTATTGTCATCATCACTGTGCAAGCCGGACTTCAGAGCCGACGCATAGGTGACCTCGCCTAGCCCCCTCTGGCCACTTTCTGACAAACCATTTACTTTTGGTAATAATCGATCGTCAACGCAGTCTCCGTTTTCTGAAGGTCGTGTCGATGTCTCATCCAAAGTGACAAATGAATATTCTTTCGAGAACACCGTCTCCGATCCAAACGAAGAATTAGACGACTGGTTGTCAGGCGTCTTTGACGTTAGGCTCATAGCTACTGGCTTGTCGTCTGCTTGATCGGCCATATTTGAGCCGGTGGTGTCTTTTAGCGAGGGTTTTCGTCTGAGCGATTGCCGCGGCGAGCTACTCCTGGCGCCCGCACCCCTGGGAATCTGCGATGGTGGTCGTGCAAGCGAAATATTGGTTGGAGTAGCGATCGTGACGGCCTTTGACCTTCGCGAAGGGCTTTCCGGGCCGGAAAAGTCGAGTAATCTCTCCTCCTTATTGACGGCTAGAGGGGTACCCGGGATGGAAGTATCGTAGCTGTCCTGGCTAGCCTACTGAATGTCAGCGCGGCTCGTCTATCACAATGACAATGCATGCTGGGAGCTCTCACGTTGGAAGGGTCACGCCGATGGGACTTGACAGTATCTTTTCCACGCCTCGCTTCCCGTTCACTGGTGTTGCCCGTCTCTGGACCCGACACACTTGTCTGGCTGTTCTTCCTGGAAACTGAGTCGAGATTAGCTTTATAGATGACACAATCGCGACGAATTGCTCCCCGTCGTGGGAGTCTGGAATATCGCGGGGTGCCTGAGGGCGTCCGCCGTCCGCCCACTGCCTCGTTATCCGCCATGTTGAACGTCGGGATGTGGTCGGAGAGCTTGGAAGACTCAAGGATGCAGTGCGTGAATATGATGCTGAAGTGAGACGTACCTAAGTAGAAACGCCGAGGGGCAGTTCCGACCGTCCTGTGCTGTTTAGGTTCAGCAGCGGAATCGTTTTCTGCCATCTGCCGCCGGGGTCCGCCCAGATTGAGTTTGGTTTTGCAGGTTGAGAGGGCAAGACAGGCCACGCAAAAGGGGATAGAGATGGCTATGGGCGCATGCAGAGTCTCTTCTACCGGAAAATAGGAGGTAGGCAGAGTGCTCAGATAGAGCGGGTGCGGTGGGGGATTTAAATATGCTTAGGGGTAGATATTAACGTTCATGGGAATAAGAAATGGAACGATATCCGTAGCTTGTAGCGGTATGGTGATAATTATATATAAATAGACACGTATGAATATAGGGAAAGCATAGAGAAGGGCGGCATCGAAGGCTGAGATCCAGTCGCATCTGACATACGATCTTAGGATAATGACGTTGCAATGCAACGCAAGATATTGGGTACCAACGTATTGTATGTGCACTACTAAATTGCTGGTGAGTGGCTGGGAGCTCCAGTGGTTTGCCCCACTGCCGAGACAGCTGAAAACGGACCCAGTTCCGTCTATTTCTAGCGAAGACCCTTAAAGTTACCTATACGAAGTATAGATACCCTATGGTTGCCTGTAGGGTCAACTTGTGAAAAGCAGTATACTAAAATAGAAAACATTATCCAGTAGTAACATTGATGCGTTTAGGTGAGTGAAGTTCAAAGGTAATTGACAGACATCTAACCTATATGTAGGCGTTGTCACTGATGCCTGCGTACCTACTGGATCAAGTACAGAAATATGTATCTCGGTAAGTATACCAACATATCTAGATCTACTACCTGTCTACTTAGATAGAATCTAGATTTCGCTTCATCCATATCATGAGAGCACGCGCCAATAAGGTAAACTCTAACACAATAGGTATCGAAAACTTCGGTTGCCTGCAGTATATCCGGTGGTATGGCCCTAAAGCCTGCAGCCGCTATAGCAAGTTTATATCCATAGATTCGAGCTAAATATGAACACCATCTATTTATTTACCTACCAGTCAGGTGCCAAGATAACGATAAGTAGAAAATTGCACCACGCTGACGTGAATATCTAAACCAGAAGGAAGTTTATATGTCTTAATGCTTTAGCTGTAGCTTAGCATTCCATCCAACGATACACCGGATAAGATCCCAGTCACCGCGTAAGCCAACCCAGTCTGTAACAACGATGCCCGTTGCCGCATCGCCCACCTTCAACCCAGCCGGTCCTTTACCGTCTCGGCCGTGACGCACGCAGAGGTACTCGATAATAGCCGGGTTGGCCTTGGCTGCGATCTTTTCCGGCCAGCAATTAGCATTGAAGAAATTGCTTGCGCTGAGGAAGTTGATGAAAAACGGGGCTGGCGGAGTATCCTTGCGGAAGCCTTCGTGATCGGGGAGGCGACAGACGCCTTCGGCAGCACGCTCGAGATGTTTGCGGGCAAGCTCTATCTTCTTCTTAATATTCGTCCTCTGGTCAACCTCGTAAAAGTCTTGTACGCGTGCAATACCGCTCCCGACACGCCCATCCTCGCAGTTATCCGGCCAATCGCTACCATCAAGGCCCCAACCACGACCGCCCCATTCACGGTCCAGACTCTCGTCATTGACGTGCCGCCGCAAAAGAATGATCCTGCCGCGAACCTCGCCTAATCTGGGGATACGAGGGTCTGTGTACCATTGCTTTTCATTGTAGAATTTCTCTTTGAGGAGTTTAGATAGCTTCTGATCCGTGCCACGCCCTGCACCTTCACGCTTCACGCTCATGATTATAGTTTCTGAGGGATTGACGTCCAGAAAGGCGTAGATTGTATCTACTAGATCCTTGAAGTATTTATCACCCGTAAGCGAGATGGGAAACGCGCTGTGCACGAGCGTAAGGGCTGTGCCTTCTGAGCTAACATTGACCCTAACGTCCAGGAAACGGACGCCGTTTTCCAGCTGCTCACGTATGCCGACCGCCTGACACCGCACTGACGGCAATGCAACATGACACGTTGGACTGTTGTGAGTGCCGGGTATGGATAGTGCGGTTAAGGGGTACTCGTCGCGAATCTCTCGCATCCAACAGGCGAGGTTAGCGGAACTGAAGATAGCAAGATAGCCCCCAGACTGAATATACACCACAGTGTACTCGTTAGGTGCCCCATCTATTTTCTTCATCACCGTGCTTCGCCGCGATGGGCTTGGCGCATCCACCTCGTATCGGTAACCCTGAGACTCAAAAGTCAAGCGCAGAACCTCGCGCCCGGGATCCGCAGCACGGATATCTGTGGTACAGGTCTCAAAGGGCTCAAGCGAGACGGAGACATCTCGACGGTCCCCGGCCTCTCCCTTGATCTGAACGTTGGACGATACAGAATCCGACGACGAGTTGAAAATGTCGGTGATCTTGCTCGTGAAGTTTGTGGTGCGCTTTTTAACATCGTCTACAGCAGCATCCAAGGAAGGCTGACCCTCGAAGCGCTCAACGACCTTGAGCTCCAACGGCGTCGCAGTGAGGTTGCGGATAGTAAGATCGGCCATCGTGAGAGGCTCGGAGAGAGGCTCGGTATCAGATTCGTCTAAGGGAAGGCAGCAACAATCCAATTTGAACATGATACTAATGACAGCCGTCTCTGCAGCGCAAGACCAGCTGGAACGCTATATGCACATACCAATCATGGACGTGTATCCGGCCAATGTTGTTGAAGGGTCGCTAGTGCTATTGGCTGTAGCTAAGGGCGCTGTAGACCTACATACCCTGTAACAATTACTTAGGGAGACCCTACGACCTAGCACACTTCTTGAAGCAATGAAAGTGGAATCAACCACGTTAATAAAAGGAATGCTGGTTTCTTGTTTTGTGGTCATTGACATTGTCCTTCGAGCTGTGTCTGCTGTGTAACCTAGATAAGTACATACGCAGTAGGTAGATTTGTAATGGGTGTCGTGTGGTAAGACTTTGAGCCCCACTATGCATTGTCTATAGTCTACATGATTGGTGTATCATATCTCATAATCACCGATGAGGCTTCATGTTCCAGGACCAATGCGATTTGGGTGCATCAGCTAGGATCTCCATTTGTTGAACATCGGCAGCATCAGGGCCACTCTCAAGTAGACCTGCCTCTACAGACAGTCGAGCATATTTCTTAGCCATGCCTGCTTTCCCAAATAAGTTGTAATTGAGCGCGGCAACTGTGTACGCGCTGGCAATCTTGAATTCCAGACGCTCCTTTTTGTATAAAGCCACAAGTTTCTCGATCATGGCTGGTGAAGATGCTTTGCTATTGAAATCGGACAGTTCGCTTTCGATTTGAGAGATGGTGAGTAGTCGACTGTCCGAAGCATCCGACTCTTTCTTCGACAGTGTACAGTGAGAACAGCTACACGAGAATCCCAGTGAACTTCGCGTTCGCTCTTGGCGCACTGACCGCACCTGCAGAACGTCAATGTAGGAGATGGTGAGTTCTTCTCCAGGTTCGATATCTCTGACTGCATGAGTGTAATGCGTTAGATTTTGGTCAACGAAGAACGCTAAACTAGTACATATTAGCCTCAGATGCCACAGAGTAAACGCACTATAACTTAGCTACTTACTTCGGCCGACAATCGTGATTCAACACTGACACATCGGGAAAATTCCCATAATGGAAGCCATCCTCATCATCCCCAAGTGCTATCTGAAATGAGTTCGTAAACAGAATGTCAGTGAGCTTGTGGCCACCCATTGTACCAGCTTGAGCCAAATAACTTTCTTTTCTGGGCTTCGGCAGGTTATCAATTGCCGTGTCCATCAAGTAGTAAACGTCATCAAGCCCGAGTTCACGAAACGCATTTAGGTGAACAAGAAGGGCCGGCCTCGCAGCCATTATTCTCTCGCCCCGGCGAATAGTTCTTGTGGCAACTAGGCCCTTCCCTTTCCCTGGAATTTCGACGATCCGGGTCTTTCCATAACCTGACCTCAAGACTGTTTCCGGTACTTGGATATGTGCCACGCGAGCGTGATTTGGTGCTGTCGTGATTAACGATATTCCTTTACCGAATAAATTGTTGTTCGTGTAAACACAATATTCGCCGAAGCAATCAGGAAGGGTGGTCCAGATATTACTTCCCTGATCATCGTTACGCTGGTGAGAATTTCCTTGGTCTCGTAGATCCTTACGAGAAAATGCTACGTCTACTGGGGCGCATGTATATTGTTCGAAGATCAAGGACGGCGAGTTGCACGAGCAGGTGTCCTGATCAGCGTATGCTTGGAAAGCGTGCCCTATGGGCACAATAGCTGTGAGCAATGAGTGATACCATGTGGTACGCATTACGCCTTGCCCGTGGTCTACCCAATACCGCACCAAAGGCACGAGATTCGGAGTTCGAGAAAGCTGAAGAGATTGGGATAATTTGGGTTGCCACACGAATAAAACATCATTCGGGTGAACAATATGAAGTATGTACATATATATAGCCGGCACACTAGACCGATAATACTCAGCTAGGAATACTCCGATCAAACATGTTATGTTTGAAGTCTGTTTCCACTCAGCCACCATCGCTACGAAACAACGAAGCTGCAAGTAAAAAAAGAAATCACTGATACTATTAAAGCATATCTAATAAACCGACAGCATCCTTCGCCGTGGCAACTGAGCAGATGTCTGTGTAGATTTCATTGTACGAGAGACCTGTATTGAGAGGACCCCGAGCTGATCACGATTCTATCAGCCACAGTTCGCTATGTGGCTAGTGTCAAGCCTGCAAGGTGTAACAGGGAGTGACGCGGTGCCACAAACTCAGCATCATAGAACTTAAACCTCAGGAAAGTCAGGAAAGTATCCAGATTTGGTCACATGATATCATGAAGTATCGCATCGTAAGCCACAGTATTCGTACCAAGAGCCATGTTTTCCACGCGGGGCAAATTCGATTACAATCCACTGTTTCGCAAAGGTTCAGCATAACAGCGCCTCCTAAGGCGACTCAAGTAAGTTATAGCCGTGACACAAGAAAGTTTATACTAATAAAACATAGAAACAAATTCTTGACGAACTAAGCAAACACGCTTCAAAATCGCCGGCAAAATCCTACCATGAGACTCACGAAGGAAATGGGGTTGCTGTCCTGGCATCCAAAGACTTCACTAGTTGGCTAGAGGATGACAATTTCATGTCTACACTCCTTGAAACGTTATACAAGCCAACAAGCACTGTCCAAACTAACCGTCCAAGTTTGCATGTGTTGTCCGGTATAACGGATAGCCTTAGTTCACGTCGACCGTCTGGCGAAGCTCGTTCGGGGTTCTCAGTGCTCTATGGACCAGCCAACAATATCCTCCCTGGGTTATGGGGAGAAGAGGGCTTCGACGGCACTAGCCAAGACAGCAATGCCTGTGTCTCTTTTTTGACCAACCCTCTTCTTAGGAATACCGGCACACTCGAGGTCACTGTACCGCTAGCAAATACTGTGTTCCAGAACGGAAGGCGCTCAACTCTATATGCAAGCAGATGGGATACTGGCAGCGAAGGCTCAATAGCCCTACGTGTGAAGCGTCCCAAAATGATGCAAAGAATAGCTGAAAGGGATGGCCCGGTGAACCACACATTGTCTATGATCCCTCTCCTACCCCTAACACCACCTAGAAGGATTGTCGCTGGCTTAGGAAATATCGTTCGCCAGGTTGAAGTGGACGGCTGTGTGACACCGGCGTCGAAGGAACTTGAGGCTATCATACCAAAAATTTTCGAAGAAAGAGCCCATCACAATCCTACTTCTTCGCCAAGACCAATTGGGGTGTGGTGCTGGGTCATCCCTCCTCATTGTATGAAGGCTAGGAAATTCGACAGCCTAAAACTCTTTCAGGCAGGCTCCTCTCAAACAGAGACGGATATCGCTTTAAGTTCAATGGAAATCTTCTCGGAGCTTCTGTCATCTGGGTGCCGCCTGCATAGGATTCGTGAGAGACACCTTCCTCTTCACATAACGAAGCTAATCATGTTGCAGTCAGCGGAGGTGGCGGCTGGGGACTGAAGCAAGGGCTGCTATCCCTTGACCCAGAGACAAACTTCTCTCTGCCTGGTCAAGACGATGACATAGAGGCGTTTATCAAGTCATTCGAGGAGCGGAATAGCGCTGAGCCGACCAGTGGCCTCGCAACACCCGGATCTTCTCTTCTCTTTTGCGTCGAACCCCAGATAACAAACATGGAGACAGTGTCAAGTCAATACCTTACGCCGGCGAAGACCTTGTCATTTGGAGTTGCCCCGAATCATGACGACACGCCGAGTCCTGGCTCCCATCCCAACTCTGTCGAGGTGGTCGATGGTCATTTCGGAATAAGTTCTACAGCAGGCCTGTTTTTGCGCACTACTCCGGAATTTGCTGGGATGGCCAGCAACAACGGAGACAAAGGCGTATCTCAAGGCTCATTCACCACCAAAATTGACGTTCCAGGAGCCTACTTCTGCGTTTGATCAGTCTCCAATGCTATTGTCTCGGCTTGAAAAAGGTAACAGCGTCAATCCCGGGTTGGAAGAATTGTATATTAATGTACATCGTATAAAACAAAGCCCTGCGAATACGTAAGAATTTAATGCACGACGATGCATGTGAAAAAGAATAAGCAATGAGATAAAATATATGCATGTATACCTGCATGTGCCTTAACGTCAACTACGGCTGTCACTGCCCATATTTACTATGTACCTAAATAGGTATCGATACAGTGCCAATGGAGCAGTCACGGTGGGCATCAGAAGCTCTAGGCATGTGCTAGGTAGTTACACAGTCACTAACTACTGCAGGGCCCAACATTGCCTCAAGCCATAAGTTCCATCATCTTTTGTTCCCATATCCAACATCACACTACAACCCCTTTTGTTACTATAACAATTGCTTTTTGCTGCAACTCTAGAAAATGGACCGAAGTCTTGACGAGATCGTTGCAGAGTCTCAGGTACGAACTAGTCCGATTTGTCTGACAGCTGATCATGAGGTGGTATGGGCAATCTAATCAGTTCATTGTGTAGGCGAGCAAGCGCGGCAACCGTCCGCGACGTGGCGGCGGCGGCGGCGGCAGCGGCAGCAGCAGCAGCCGACAGCCCCGAGAACGCGAACGCGAACGCGATTCCTATCCTCGCGATGGCGTAAGAAAGGTTCGTCGGAATGGCATTGCATTACATTATGTTGTATTCTGTTTATGATGACTGACTTGCCATATCGGCTTATGCAGGTGGATTTCTCCTTTCCCTCATAGATCGATGCTATCTCTCTCCTCCTCGAGCCCTCTCGTCGAAGCTACCAACCTGCGGCTCGATGCCTCGGACTACGATCGGTGGTGATAAATGCGTCATGTGACATCAGCTAACCAGGTTCTCGTCCTGCGAGACAGTCAACCAGAGATGATAGGAAAGGTCTAGATTCGTGCGTCACTTCCCTTGTGCATGGGTAACACCCACATATGGCGAGGCTGCGGCTAACAGCTCGTAGGGATTGGGTTCACGATAAATTCGAGGGCTTCCACTGTACGCCCTGCTCAGCTTCTTCCATGCCGCCCTACTTGTTGGCTGACCATTGAACAGCCCGAGACCGCACCCGTACTCAACGCCGAAGACATTCTCCCGAACCAACGCAGTCAGTTTTTATGGTGAATGGCACCATTTACCATCCCTGCTGATAGCGATGACAGAGATGGCCGTGGTACCAAGCTCAAGGTTGAGAATTTGCATTACGACCTTTCACAATCCGATCTCCAGGTATGAACAGACCGAACCAATACCCAAAAAATACTGATGCTCATCCATCACTAGGGCCTTTTCAGCAAGATTGGTCCCGTTGTAAAGGTTGAATTATTATACGATAGAGCAGGCCGCTCCGACGGCGTTGCGTTTGTAACGTACGAGAGTCGCGATGACGCGCTGGATGCGATTAGCGAGTTTAATGGAGCGAATGCGAAGGGTAAGTGGCTCACCTCCTGAATGTTGGCGTATCCTAACAGCTTCTGGAAGGTCAACCAATTCGCATGTCGATAGTGTCTTCGCAGTCCAGACGCAATCCCTTCGATAGCGCAACGGTGCCCGGTAGACCATTGGCAGAACGTATCACTCGACCACGGTCACTATCACCCAACGATCGGGGAATTGACCGCTATGTCCCTGAAGGCGGAAGACGTTCCCATAGTCCTAGACCTCGGCGCCGCGGCAGACGAGCCGGAGCTCGTCGCGAGAATGGAGGGGAAACCACTGGACGTACCGGGGGACGAGAAGGCCGGCCTAAGAAGACGCAGGAAGAACTCGATGCTGAAATGGAGGATTATTTTGAGAAAACTGGTGGGAACGTGACCGGGGCAGCAGCAGCAACAACGACTACTGCGAGCGAAAGCCACACGAAAGCTCAAGATGTAGACGACGTCGACATGATCGAGTAAAGTTCAACCAGTCACGCACATCATGAACGATGGCAGAATATCGGTGAGCTATTCATGGCTTATGTATAATGTTGTGCCAGCCAGACACATCGCCACTCCAGATAGATCGAGTGTCAAGGTTCTATAATCTCATCCTGAGCTGGTTCGTGACACTACCTAGGTAGTTCTACGACTTTTAAGGTTTTCAACGGTCGCTGTATTTGTTACTTCTAATATCAATATTAGAACGAGTTTGCAATTCAACCCAATTCTGAGCTTGACATCAGCTTGAACACTTAGATCCAGTCCGACTATTAGACTACTTCGCTTCTCTCTCAGTTGCTACTAACTGGCTAGTCGACCTCCTGGGCAATAGAAGTGGCCCTTTTTGTCTTTAATTTTCTATGTGACCTTCCAGTACTGCTCTCTTCTACCCTAAGTTGGTAGCCCTGTCGTCGCTCGCTTCCCCTATGCTACGTAGACGCAGGGGATTGGCCCGAGAGGTGAGAGTCAACTGTATAGCCCTACCGTTACCACAATCCTTTCGATGAGACACCGCTTCTTAAAGCAGATCTACGGTAGCATAGTATACCAAGGGGTCTTACCTTGCAGAGTACATATGTGATAATCCTGGGGTAATCTCGTTATAATGACTCGCAATAGCTGCGGTGCGATGTCCCAGCAGTGGAGTTTGTTTTGTTCGTGGTATCCGAATGTAGAGTGTGACCCGATCTTTATGTATACTCAGCAGTTAAATTCTCTAGATGCGCATCTTACAAGGATCAGAAGCGTCTGAATCTTGGGGTTTTCCAGCAACCTTGATATCTTGCCGAGTGCTCTAGGATTAAAAAGACCAGGCGCGTGATATACGGTTCTGTATTAATAGCCACGGCGACACGTATTTTTCCTGTTGAGTTTTGCGTATTTTAACCAATAAACTGGCTGCTCACCTTCAACGGGATGCTTTGGCCTGGCCGCGAGAGGACATTAAGAGATACGGAGTCTTATGTATAATCTAGTAGCATCTAGGGGTCTGGGTCTAGTCGTTCTTTTTCCTCTTATTCTCTAAACCTTCTGCCATGGCCGCAGCCATGTCATCAACGTCTGTACCTCTTTTCCTCTTACCAACTTTCTCCTCACCAAGCACGGTATCTTCCGCAACGGCTCGATAGACCCCAGCAACGCCCCGGAATAAGTCTGGTGGAAAGCCGCCCTCCTCGTCGAAGGTCACGGCGATCTCCTCCATTTCTTTAACCCAACGGTACGCCTTGGGCGCCATACCGATGACGCCGCGCTCGGCGGCCTTCCAGTGCGCCGGGACAAGCCCTTGCAGCTCGCCCTGCAGCTCGTCGAGCACGCCCAGGCGCTTGGCCGTCGTAAATGACTGGATCGCAAGCGACGTAAACCCCTTCGTCAGACTCGCGAAGCACATCTTCAAACCCGAGGCAGCGCCGATCTCGTCGGAGATATGCCGCGCGTTGAGCGCGGTCGAGAGCTTCTCCCCATATCCGGGGATCTCGGAAATCTTATACGGGCCCGACATAGGGATGCTGGGGACGGACCATCCCGCAGCAGCTGGCTGTCCAGTACTACTACTGGCGGACCCCGAAGCGTCGGCGGCGGCGGCGGGCTTCGGCGGACCTCCGATGATGGCGCCGTCTATGAAGCGCACCTGACCCCGCGTCTGCTCGAAGAGGGCCGCGATGGTCTTCGTCGTCGACGGCGCCACGGCGTTCAGGTCTGCGAAGAACAGAGGCTCGCTCCGCCGAAAGGGACCCGTCACGGCGTCGACGATGCGTTGCGCCGTGGCCGCGGCATCTCTCGGCGGTACCACCGAGAGGATGACGTCGCAGGCCTCGGCGAGGTGCTCATCCGACTTGTAGACCTCGACCTGTGCGCTCTTTGCCCGCTCTATCGTGTCGTTGCTGTTTGCTCGTCAACACCTACCATTCGACGCACAGACGGGAATGGTGGTAGGCGAACCTGCGGCCTTTGCAGTTCGTTGCTACCGAAAACCCATTCGCTATTAATAGTTTGGCGATGCCCATGCCCATGTCTCCGATGGAGATGACACCAATTTTGGCTGCAGGGAGCGCCATCGTTATTCCGCGATGTGAATGTCCTTGAGATGGATTAAGTCGTGGTTATGTTTCTACGGTGTGAGGGTATATGTTTAATACGGTCGTTACTCCGGGCAAAATACGGAGTGTCACCGGGGTTGAACCTTAGTCTACTCTGGGTCTTATCGTACCTTTCACGCTGATGCGCGGGCTATCTCGGCAAAGGCGAAATATAACTACAATATTAACTAAATGGTTTTACCTGCAGGTAAGGGAATAACCAGATGCTAAACTGTCCAACCGTGCATTATTACATACAAGAACTCTACAAGTGAGACTGACGACCACCGAATCGTGGTCTGTAGTACTAAGTACGTGCACGTCCTCTAACGTTCTACCCCAAGTAATTAGCATGGGCGGGCGAGAAGCCGAATATCAGGCAGCCGGTAATGTTTCTAGAATTGTCTATGTAACTCATTGCGTTGCACAGCAGCCCCTCGAGAGCACAAGCTTATCCGGGGCTCGGTAAGAATAACACGACCAGCGGAAATGGCGCGATTCCATGGACCGAAGGACGGTACAAAGAAGAAGGCCACGTCGCTTTATTCTTCTAAACTCGCCGGCCAGTAGTTTTGCGATGGAAACCGGCTTGTCACATAAAAGACGAGAGGTGAGTTCTGGTCCAGCTGTTTTTGCTTTGTGAGCTGAAGGATCTCCATGCAATAACTAGTACATACAATAGCCGAGTATCATGATTCAATATGCGATAATTATGGAGCTGCCTTGAGGGGTCCAATGTATATTGGCCTGATACCATGTACGTATGTACTCTATCCAGCATAGACTTCAAGTAGCCCAGGCAAGCAACTCCGCTGCAGATAATAATATCAGTAGTGTAGAATGAATCTGCTCAAATGTAAAATGCCACGTCGCTTGTATAATTAGACTAGCATTAAACAAGTTTGGGAGCTTCACATGTTGGTCAAGGTTAGCATGCTCGCTTTCGTTTACAAGGAAAGTCTCCGAGGAAACTGGGTCGGCTTGATTCATTCCCCTGAAGCCTACCGGGACGGGGCAACCTCTAGGGCTGCCATACGTGTGACGGCGTTTTATATAACAGTAGCGCTGTATCCCTTCTAACCTTGGGTACAAGAATCCATCATGACACCCCTCTATTCAAACTTGTGAATGACCTGACCACCCCAGCGCTCTCCTCAGACCCTTCCATTATCTCAGCTCACTATTACCTATCAGCTAACCGTCCGGATACCGACCAGTCTAAGTCTGAGACATCCCGAGGCGCCTTGAAACCAGATTGGGCGCACTCCAGCACCGCCACGGCTGATGACGCCCTCTACTACAGCATAGAATCTCAAACTGTCAACCCTCTTTACCTTCATTGAAATTACTCGTCGAAAAAAAGTACCTCGCTGCTGTCGATTTTGCTAAATCTCTTTGTTGATCGCACGCATTCATCAGGCATCGACCATGGGCATTTTTCCTTACCCTTGGCGGGGATTTCTCGCATCTTCTTTTGTAGCATCATACATCCTCGTTTCGTACCAATCACACTGGTGGAAGCTTCATATCGTTGGCAGTTTCATTTGCGCTTGGACAATTCAAACATTGGCGTGGGCCGTTTGGGTTGTCATTCTATGGCCCAAGTTCTTTTCTCCGCTCCGAGCCCTACCAGAGCCACCCGGAGGTTCGTGGTTCAATGGCCACTTCAAAAGGATTTTGGCGGAACCCAGCGGAATTCCCATGAGAGAATGGTAAGGCAGTCACATATTTATGCATCTGGATTTCTGAGGCTAAACTAATCGACAGGGCCGCCACTGTCCCCAATGACGGACTCATGAGATATCTTGGCTTGGGTAATACAGAGCGAGTGCTCGTCACTGGTTCCAAGGCTCTATCGGAAGTCCTAGTCACCAAGAACTATCACTTTCAGAAACCTGCCGCACTCAGATACAATATTGGTCGCGTCCTCGGTGTAGGCGTTCTCCTTGCTGAAGGTTAGCCGTTTTCTTCTCGTTTAGGCAAATATCAGAGGACACGCTTCTATTTCGTGTCAGAATAGTGTCTGGAAGCCTCTGAAAACCTCACAAATCAGACTCGAAAAGAGCAGTCACTGACTCCGAGTGTTCAGGTGATGAACATAAGACCCAGCGAAAGAATCTTATGCCTGCCTTTGCGTTCAGGCATGTTAAAGACCAATATCCTGTTTTCTGGCGCAAAACCCGCGAAGTAGTACAAGCGATGAGCAAGGACATACTCGCCGAAGCCGCAAACCAACTTCCCTCTCCCAATCCCGAGAAGGCTCATAAATCAGCCGTAATTGAGGTCGGCAATTGGGCTTCCCGCGTGACCCTCGACATTATTGGAATTGCTGGGCTCGGCCGTGACTTTGGTGCTATTAAAGATCAAAACTCGGAGCTTAATCAGACCTACCGCCATTTGTTCCAACCCAGCAAACAAGCACAAATCATGGGCCTTCTTGGCCAAATGATGCCACAGTGGTTTGTCTCTAGATTACCCGTGAAGCACAACGATAACATCAATGTCGCATCACAGTATATCCGCTCGGTATGTCGGGAACTTGTTCACGAGAAGAAGCGGAAAATGGGGCAAAAGGAACAAACAGATCACGATATCCTGTCGGTAGCTCTAGAGTCTGGCGGCTTCTCGGACGAAGAGCTTGTTGATCAACTGATGACTTTCCTCGCTGCAGGACATGAGACGACAGCTTCAGCCATGACATGGGCTATATATATGCTATCCAGATTTCCCAAGATTCAAGAACGTCTGAGACAGGAAATCCGAGAGAATCTACCTTCCGTCGATTCGGAAGCCGATATCACCAGTCTCGATATCGACCATATGCCATATCTAAATGCTGTGTGCAACGAGGTATTGCGGTACTATGCTCCCGTGCCTCTTACTATCCGCGAAACCGCCCAGGAGACGGAAATCATGGGACAGAAGATACCGAAGGGTGTTCGCGTCATCCTCGCGCCATGGGCAACGAATTTGGACAAAACCCTATGGGGTCCTGATGCCGACGAGTTCAATCCGGACCGATGGATGCCGACGAGTGCGGACGATAAGAGAGCCGCGAGCGGCGGAGCCACGAGCAACTACGCCTTCATGACGTTCCTGCATGGGCCTAGGAGTTGCATTGGCCAAGCCTTTGCCAAGGCGGAATTCGCTTGCATACTGGCCGGCTGGGTCGGCCACTTTGCGTTCGAGTTAAAAAACAAAGAAGAGATGGACGAGAAGAATGTCTTGATAAAGGGGGGTGTCACTGCCCGACCTGCTAAGGGCATGTACGTGCATGCAACTGTTGTGGATGGTTGGTAACGTCGAACTGTGGAGTAACGATTTATATATGTATATATATATAACGACTACTCGACCATTGTACAATAATTGTATCACGACTCATTATATCCGCATGATCTGATATCCACCACCTTAACCCTCTCCACCTCTTGACTTTCGGCGTGTCTTCCTTATATGCCATTGACACCTATCTTCAGGAAAGTTGGCTCCTCATCAATTTGCTTCCTGAGTTCACCGGCCTTAAGTTGTTCTACATCCCATGCGGCCCAAACAAATCGACCGTGTAAGAACTTTGCCTCAGGTGAGGCAGCCCACACGGCGTAGTCACCAGGCATGTTGACTACAGTTAGCAAGATCAGCCTGTCGTCGCTCCAATATAAGATTCATAAAGGAAAAAGGTCAAACAAAGAAGAGGAATCTAGGGTAAACAACCTACCATTATCCCATGCAATGTCGTCTTCTTTCCACCCGAGCCCCTTGGCGGCGTCGGAGAAAATGGCGCCCGGGTGATAGCCGACAAATTGCATCTTTTCCACTGGGGTATCCTGCGCGATAAGTTGCAGTGTCAACTGACCCGCGTTCTTTGTCAGTCCGTACCCCAAATAGTGATTACCGAGGTTGAAGTCATGGATACAAGCAGTGGAGACGTGAACGAGGTACTATCGACAAACAGGTCAGTTCAGTCCAGAGCGCAGACGAGGATAGCGTGCCGAACGACGGAAGAAAGGAAAGAGACACACTTTCGTATCAGAAGCCCCTTTACCCTCCTGCTTATAGAACCGCTCCGTCATATGCATCTGCGCGCGCACGTTCGTGTCGAACGCCTTCCAGAGGACCTCGGTACCGACGTCGAGCAGCGGCTTCACGGGTGCGAACCCAGCCGCGTTCAGCACGAGGACGTCGACGACTATGCCGTCGGCGTGGAACTTCTTCCACAGCGCGTCGACGGCCGCGGCATCGCCGATGTCGCAGACCACTACAACACTCGGAGTCAGTTATAGCTATTTGGAGTGTGATCTGTGGGGGTTTCAGAAGCTTCCAGACACTCTCCTGTCCCCCAAAAGGACATTCGTGCTCTGGAAAGTCGCCAAAACAAGAAAATAGTCCCGAGAATTACTCACGCCCAGCGATCTCTCCCTTGAACTTGGCACCCGCCTCGACGGTGAGCTTCTGCGCCGCCGAGGCCACGACATCTGGGCGACGGCCGAGGATAATGACTCTTGCTGCCGATGCTTTGATGAAGCCTTGCGCGATCCCATACCCGATGCCCGAGTTGCCGCCTGTGATCACGACCGTTTTGCCGGCCTGGGAGAGTTCGGGGCGTGAGGGGTTGATGGCGGCATAGGAGCTCTTGTGGATTGGATCCGTGAGTGTTGCGTATTTGCCGAACATCGTGTTGTATAAAGCTGGATGTATGCGGTGTTCTACAACGCTAGACGAGTGTACAGTACTGCAAAAACCGAGTGTTTTCTTTGTAAAGTGATCTATGAGGAGAGTCGAATGTGTTCGGTGGTAATTTGGAGTTTTCAAGGAGTCTATCCACGCGGGAAATCACGAATATATATACCCCATCACTATCACAGTTTCTCATCTGTGCGTTTGTCTCCAAAGACAGCATCCCGCCCTGAAATCGCATGCTTAGAGATTATCAATCCATGGTTGAGGTCCGTGACAAGGAACTCCGAACAGTGATCTGCTCAAGCTCACCTCGCTGACCAATCTAAGCATGGTGTCGATATGAGTTCTGTTGACAATGTGCGGCCCATGATGTGATGCCATGCCATGGCTTCGGTCTTGAGCCGTCTGACTCAACTCATGCCTTGTATAGATGATTGATTGGATGACTTGACGGAGAACGGTGGGTGGTATCGAGCTGAGGTGACGTCCAGTCGGTGACGGCGGCCGCTGGTGGATACAGCAGTCTGGCTCAGATTCACCAATTCATGGCCAAGATCTCCCGTTTAGGAAATAAGAGAGGCTTTCCCGCGCAGCTTGGCGGACACCCGCGCGGGTTTCCAATGGATCCGTGTCTCCCCGTCTCTCTCATCCCCTGCGCGTGGGATGGCGTCAGATCCGTGCACTGGCGGACTCCATAATTCTGCGCGCAAGACATCCTGGTTAAGACATCCTGGTTGATGCATCTCCCCCACCCCCGCTATACTTACTTATAGGCTCGCCCACTTTTGTCCGCCCCTTTTCCGCCGTTGTGTTGTAGCCTGTTGGAGATGATGATACCTGTACAAGCAGGCGAGTGATTGATCCTTTTGAGAATGGGACCGGATCTCTGCAATAGCCCCGTTGCTTCCCGTCCCGCTCCCGCCTACCACCATCATGTTAGTGATGCGACTCTACAATAGAGATAAGTGAAGACTGTGGATATGGATAGAACTCCACCCAATGAGGCACGCCCAATAGCCTGGAGAAGAGCATGCGTAACCTGCACGAAGGCGAAGCGCCAATGTTCTAAGCAAGTACCGAGGTGTCGACGATGTCTAGAGAAGGGGTTGCTATGCACGTATCCGCCGCCGCGGCGACCAGGGACATCTGCTGCGGCGGGGGTGGAGGAGACATCACTCTATCTAACTAACACCGCCCTCCCTCTCGACGACGGTCTAATAACCGTGCCAGAAGATGCTGTAAACCACCTTGATGTATCAGGAGACTCTGCCTTCGCTTTCTTACAGATGACCGAGGCCGACTTCGAAGGCCTTCCGATGCCTACTGAAGATCAACCTTCGAGAAACCCACCGCAGACCTCGGCGTCGTCTGACGCCTTGGTCAACCTACGAGGTCTCTGGTTCTTATCTCCCGAGTCTTGGCAGACGGAATATACGGAACCGCCTGCCACGACATCACGCGAGACCGAGAGGTCTCTGAAGCAGTACATCGAGCAAGCGCAGTCATGGATGCGGCAATGGGTGACGGAGAACCACAGCCCACTCCATCACCGTGAGCTGTACTCGAGCATGATGCCACGGCACACCCAAGATGCGTACACGGCCATGACCATGTACATGAGCAAGACCCGTGAGACCGAGGCCACCGTGAACCAGATCCTAGAAGACCGTGTGTCTCAACTATTACAGGACCAGGACGTCGAGGCGTCTCTGGGTAACGCTAGCGGGGATGGGTTGAGCATCTTCAACCGCCTCAGCCGCGTGCAGTCCCTGCTATGTTACCAACTCATCCGCCTATTCGACGGAGACATTCGTAGTGAGTAGTAGTATTTTTCGTCGTGTTTTGATACCTTTAGAGTACAAGCTTTCCTTTCCAGGGCATGACAAGTGTCCAGCCGCTTCTGACACCCTCAAGAACCACGCTCGAAATAGCAATAACTGATTCCCAGTATTCCAGTGCGCGGACAGGCTGAGAACTTGATCCCGACCTTGTGTCTGTGGAATAATCAGATGCTCGAGAGCGCAAAAGGTAGTCTGGGGCATCCTGAGCGCTTCCTGGCATCCTCACCGTTCGATCCGAATCTACAACCCAACGCCTCTAATGCAGCAGGGGGCTCCTCCTCCTCCTTATCAACCAAGGCTATATGGCAGGCCTGGATCATCGCCGAGAGCGTTCGTCGCACCTGGCAAACCACCAGTGTCGCGCAAGCGGTGTACCAGTTCTTCAAGCGCGGCTGGTCGGAATGCCCAGGTCACCTACCTAGCACGTTGCGTAGGGCACTCTGGGACGCGCCGTCGGCATATTCTTGGACGAAGGCGCTCAGAGGGGATAGAGACCCCCTGCTTCTACTTAGTGAGTGATCCTCAAAGTCACCTCTTGTTTGGGCGGCGTTTAGAGCGTAGAGACTATTCTTCGTGCCAAAGCCATGCCATAGAAGCTCTCCGCAGCTCCGACGCACTCGTAGGTGACGATCTGAACGGCAATGACTGACTCTGATTGTTACAGTGGTAAAATTAGATGAGATATATTCGCGTATCCCTGAGGACGTTGATGAGTTTAACATGGCGATCATTGGAATCTATGGTATGGAAAGGGTTGATAAGTGGCTTGAAGAGAAGGGCCACAATAATTCCCAACTTATTACAGGGCTGGAGAGCATGTTACAAGTGGGTTTTGTGGGATAGGAGTTGAATATGTTTATAGGTGTAACAAGGGCTTGGTTTCAACGACTTGGAAGAGTGTTCAAATTGCAATAATCATCTAGGGCGTCAAGGGGGCCGTAAGATCTAGTCCTCGGCTTTAGCTAGGCGGCGACCTTCGTCTCTATATGTGAAAGCCTCGCTTTCGTTCCTGGCCCTCGCTCTCGTATAGCCTGTATACGGGAGCAAGTTTAACCGATCAGGCAAACGCGGGAGCGAAGCCCAGCTGAACGGGTACGGAAGGGCACGGGAACCAGCCTTACCGCTCATATGATTATATACATAATATTGGAGTCCTGACCCGAAGGTTTTCGGGTGCCTGAGACAGTCCCAATCCCTCATGTTATTCGTGTGACAATAGGGGCTTGTTATATATTTAGGATTTGGAAATCGGTGGAGGCTAACATGCACCCTTATCTCTTAGGTTGTCTTACTACGACCCCCAACCCACAGCCTCTATACTACATTCTACCATTGAACTTTTACCGCCCTTTCAAGAGTATCCAAAATATAAGTTCTTTCTCATGGATCGGGGCTATGTAACATATTCACAGACCCGCTGTTCAGAACGTGCCCTATCCAATTATCATCTAATTTCGCCGTGTTGCCTGGCGTGGTATCACGATGCTACAATACCACACCAATAATAAAGAACACATGCGTATACAGACAAAAATAGCTTTCGAAGACGATCTGTACTCCTTCTTGTTAGAAAGAATATTATTTCCTAATGCCACGACTTAAAAGGAAAACTAGAGGAAGAATTGTCCAATACACATAGCTTAGTTAATAAAGGAAAAGACTAAAGGTAACTTTGTGTAAGATATTACTTGGTATAATTTAATAGCTTAATCAGCAACTCCTCGGCCCTTCTTCTCTCTCTATCCAGTGAAAGTCAAGATAAATGAGTAGTGTAAACATCATTGATTTCGCCTCCGTGCCATAACGGTCTTACAGGACTCGTTGGGGCCGAGGGTGTCACTACAAGCTCTGCCTTGTCAAAATCAGGAGTCCGGTATACTTACGATCCACATGCAGTGAAGTGTATATACATTAGGTTTACTACTTAGACCTGTAGATAATCTAACGGGATTGCGAAGTAGTACCTTTGACATGCCTGTATACCTTGACGGCCCCCATTCTCCACTACCGTAGCAATTCAAGGTTTGAACAGATCCCACAAGGCTGTCGGCCCCTTCTCGTTTGACATTCACCATATACTGTATTTCAATTGGTGTAGGGGATAACTCAACATACTTGGCGATGTTTCCACTTGACGAGCTTCATCTCCAGCCAGAGCAATCTCGCCAACACCCTGTCTCTGCCTATGAAACATGAAACAGGGCATCTCTATGTCTATCTATCCACCATGTAGTTATAATGAGAAGGTGTAGCCCATCAGTCTTCTTGGTGACACTTTTATTTGCATGGATTTCCGGTACTACAATATTCTCATTGAATTTATCAATATAAGAACATGTCCCCTTATTCAGTTTCCGGTCTAAGTCCGAACCTGTAAAGAGACCAAAGAGATAAAGCAAGTCGTGAACTATCAACCACTTTCCTCATGGAATGTCCCATGACTGACGCACTCTTTGTTTCTTCCCTGGCGACTTCGCGTCACTCTGGTTCACTGTCGCCTGAGAGGCATCTTTCCACCTCTGGCCTTAGACCAACGCAGGCTTCTACCAACGGTAATATGGTTCATGACGCCTTCGACGAGCCACCACATGGGGCAGTGCCACGAAATATCTTGGGAGATGCTCAAGAGTCCGGACTAGGCTCCCCTCCAAAGCTTGAAAAATCAAACGCAGCACCACAGCATCTCTCTCCAAAACCCTGGAAGCCAGCTTACCTGGAGAAGCGTCGATTAGTCGTTTTTCCGATTCTTTTCTTGAGCTCTATCGTCGCGATTCAGGTTCTCATATATATATCCGAATCAAACGACGGATTGTCCCCCCCCAAGCAGAAATTTGCATTACCTCTGGACCTTCGGACCGATGGCAACTTTGACATTAATTGCGGCATTCTGGACACGTGTAGAGTTCCAGATCAAATCCATTTCACCGTGGGCTCACATGATGGCAGGAGAACGGGCTGAGAAGACCCTGCTTTTGGACTATCTTTCCATGCTCCAGCCTATCGTTATCGTGAGAGCTGTCAATGTTCGAGACCGGGTCGTTGCGTTTGCAGCATTATGCAGTCTTATCCTACGAGTCACTATCATCTTCTCAACTGCCTTGATTGCTCTCACGCAAACCGCGGTTCATGATACCAATGTCCCGGTTGCCCTTCGTTCTAGCTTTGTGGACAGTGCTGCCAAACTTGGGGACATTGCCACGAACTTAGGGACTCTACCTTACTATAGTAGTATGTTGACTTGACCCCACTCACATCCTGCCCTTGTCTCTTCAACATTAGCCCCCCCTGGAGACTATAGGTAAGGAGCGGTGTTTTATCACACTGCCCAAGCCCCGACTTACCATTTCCTGGTGTCTATTCGGAAAACTCATTCTAACCAGAAACGTTCAGTGCGTGGACTGTCTGAAAGAAACATCCCGTCTCCAGATGGTACATGGAACAGCTATGCCTTTCAGCAATTTGTTTCAACTGAGGTTCCTGACGCTCACTTGAACATCACGGTGGAGGGATTCACATCCAGTTTGTCCTGTGAGCCCGCTTCCTTGAACACAAGCTATAGCATTTGCGACGCGCTAGATAACTACGGACCCTGCTGGGCTTTAGAAACCAAGCAATGCCAGTTTCCTATTCACCGTATACCGGTAGACCAAGGTGTGGGAAGAAGCGATGATCGCCCCCCATCTTACTATGGAAGGATCAACCTGTCGGGATGTAACAACTCGACAAAAGTTGAGGATATTGGCATATATATGCTATTCGGGAGATCGGAGTCCAACGACGAAACATTAGCTACGAGCTCTGATTCTTTCTCGCCGTCTGCTCAGATTGTGTGTCGAGCTTCTTACGCCGTCAGCCAAGTTGACGTGATTAGCAATCACACGGGAGTGATTGGCGTTTCCAACTCGACGACAGGACATTCACGAAAAATCGAGGGGTTAGCGGATGGCAGAATGCTTGATCTTTACCTCCAATCATTCGAGACTGCGACCAGCACTGTAGCACTAGACCTAACCGTTCATCTTCAAGGAGACACCGGAGAACTCGAGGATGCGGAGGTAGACCTTTACTTCGTGGATGCGCTTACGTTCTCTGACAAATCCAATTTAACAGTATCCAGCTTATTAAAAGAATCTTTCTTGGAAGAAATCATCAGTAGCCATTATCGACAAGCCACTGTTTTCATCGGAAGATCAGTATTTTCAGCACAAACCGGTCAAAATATCACTGGCAGAATGGATTTGAAGAGGGAGCGACTCCTCATCAGCCCAGCGATAGGTCACACTATCACAGCATTACTCTCAGTCGCTACTATCTTGAGCATTTTGGTTATGGTGAGTAAGCCACGGTTGTCAAGTCTGCCTAAGAATCCGAATAGTGTCCTTGAGACTGCACAGCTGTTGGCTAGCAGCAAGGAGGTTCTGAGCTTACTATCAGGTGCTGGGCCGGCATCCCTCAGCACAATGATGAATCGGCTTCGCCATTTTCAATTCAAGTCCACTTCTCTTAAATCAGCCTCCGCGTCTAGATCGGCAACCAAATTGGTTCAAATATCTGCCTCGTCGAATCAGGAGCCCCGCGAGCTACACTATCTTAATGCTCCAGCGAAAGTCATGAGAGCGCCATTTGTTCTTAAACCAGTTTCCATGGTCGGCGTGCAATTGCTCGTGGTCGGGACCATTGTCGCTCTAGAGATAATTCTCCGAGTGTCGGGAGACAAACACGATTTTGTTGATGTGTCTGATCAGCAATATCTACATTTCGCATGGACTATCTTGCCCGCCTTGTTCATGTCCTTAATATCGATGTACTTTGCGGCAGTGGATTCGGAAATTCGCTCTTTAACTCCTTATTCCAAGTTGAGCAAAGGCAGCTCTCTGGCACATATGATAAACCTTGATCTTCTTGACGGGTCGACGCCGCGGCTACTTTGGCGAGAGTATCGTTCCGATTCCCTCGCCGCATTGTCGACTACATTCTGCATGCTTACCGCTTCATTTTTAACAATTTTCGTGGGCTCGCTCTACAGTGTTGTAACACTACCTATTGATACAGCTATTCAGCTACAGACAGAGTCGTCTTTCAACATTAGAAGATCTGAAGCGAATTACATAAGTAGGTATCAGCGACATGGGACAACGAGGGGACTTCTCATCACTCACTAGTAGCCTCATACTTGAGAGCAATCTATCATATCCCGCATTTACACACGAATCGCTTGCATTTCCAGAGTTCTCGGTTATCAAAACGCTTCAAAACCTCCATATCTCGTCATCCGACGTCGTAAATGTGACGGTCCCGGCGCTGAGATCCAAAATGTCCTGCACACGATATAGTTCGTCCGAGATTCAGATGGAAGTCATGTCTGCCTCAATCCCTGGCGTCCCAGCAAATCATCAAGCGACTAGAGATATACTGGCGATTAATATTGACGGCGAAGAAAACCAATCGCGCACGATACCAAATGGACTGGACCATAACATGGAGATTCCGCTGGGATCAAGGTCTGATGTCGACTGGATATTCGGTTTCGGGGACAGCTGCAAAGGTAACCTCGGACTGCTCTGGTGTACCAGTGACTTTCTCTACGTCTGGGGCCACAAGACGAACTCTACAAATCAAACCGGAAACCACGTCGCCGCACTGGCCTGCAATGAGTCCATTGAGGCAGTCGGCGTGTTCACGACGTTTTTAGGGTCTCGACTAGCAATTGACCCATCCTCCCCCCCACGCCCTATCAACGACTCTGCACGAAGGTCAACTGTGAACGTACACTCCGGGAACGCACTCGAGTCCGATAACTGGCTCAGCCCCTACCAATACCTAGCAGCAGGAGTCAGGGCGCCGGGGACGTACCTGTGGCCATTCTTTGACGCGCTGACCACGTCGCGATACGCGATTCCCCTAGTCGACCTAGGCAATCTGCAGAAAGACGATGCTGTCGCGCGGGCGATCGTGGCGCAGCACGGCATCCTCCGCGCGCAGGTGCTGAACGAGGGATTCCGAGGCCCGGCCAACGCGACGAACGCGACGCTCGTGAACCCGCCCGCCAGTACGGAGACGGCCAACGACGCCATCACGTACGACGGCACCTTGCGCAGCAGCGTCGGCCGCCAGCGGCTCGCCCAAGACCCGGCGACGACGCGCGTCCTCGAGGCGCTGCTCGTCGCGACGCTGGTGCTATCTGCGGCTGGACGGCTGCTGATGCGGAATACGAAACTGCTCCCGCGGAATCCGACCAGTATCGCGAACGTGGCTGCGCTGGTGGCCGACGGAAATATAGCGTCGATGCTCCCCGAGAACTCGCAGCTCCTATCAGAGAAGGAGGTCCTGGCGACGGTTGGTGGCAGGTATATACTACGCCTGGGTTGGTGGACCAGCACTCCCGAGGATGCTTCTTCTCAACGGTTTGGCATCTTTACGATAAAGACTAGCAAGGAGTCTGTGTTTGATTGGTCATGAAACTTATGTTTGATCGTTGTTTTTAGTATAGGAAGGTGTTGGACTTTTAGGTTTATAGAGCTTGTGACCTTGTATTGAAGAGATCGCTCTCTTCCTTCTGTTCTGCATGTGTTCCTCATAACTCCCATTATTATTATCGAAACAATAAAAAATATTATCTTACGGCTTATCTGGTCACTCCGTAAAGTGAACAAGAAAAGTGATGATGTTGAGGTAAAAATTGTTGATTCTATCTATCTCCTATTTCTGTCAGGCATGACTAGCTAGTGTAAATGTCCGACAGCTTAATAATCTTGGTTATATATGGTTAAACCAAAAAAGAAAAATTTATTATAGAACGCTATAAAATAACCATTAACGCCCAAAAATATTAAAAAAGGGCCTGAAGCCTATATGTATATATTAGCAGCATATAGTCTTAGCTATGTAAGTAACAGTCTTTTTCTTTGTACAATACTATAGTTAATACTGGAACTATTGGCAGTTAAGAACCATAACAGTCTTTATCTCAACCGCTTTAGGAATACAAAATCATACACGAGTGACCAAGATGAAAGCGACTACCATATGTAGTGACATTGATATGTGGGATCTATAGTCCGGAGTAGTGCTAACTACGAAATCGAAAATGAGAGCGTTAACGGGGTCACGGTGCCTAATCGATATAGCTTGGCTATCACACTACGCAACTGAAGCGTGAGAAAGTAGTACTACGAAGAGAAATACCGAAATATATCGGAACCCAACACATTATATCATGATCACATGTTGCAATCACTTACCTATCACGATTACCTAGAACAAAGGGCATGTATGTATATAGCTAGAGACTAGCCCACGAAGGCGTATAGACTCTTCGCGCAACACCAAAGTTCATACGTACCCCATACCAGAGATCCTGACACATTGCTACAGTGCTAATGAATAGTGATGGCAATAATACGACGTAGGAGGTAGCTCCGTACTACTTGTAGAATCACCGGACCAATAACCCACCCAGCTAATGAAATAAATGTTACCTTGATGAGCAGGCAGCGTCGTTAAGAATGATAGCAAGTGGTACAAGCGAGGATTTGGCGGCTCCATATGCTAAGGCCTGAAGTTATCACTGGCTCCCTTATATTAAGCGCGATCTCATTGGAGCCGTACAGCACCGCCGTACTGAGTAGTGAGCCCTCAGTGCCCAACGCGAGAAGGCTTTATGCCCGATGTAGTTATTCGACGTGGGGTATTCGTGTATTAAAGAGAAACATCGAGCCGGCCTAAGTGTCGTCAATCGTCATTCGTAAATCAGCAGATTCCAAGTTCCCTCGTCCGCAAACTGTCAACGGAAAATGGCCTTCACTCCTCTCTCGACCTCTGATAGTACACTACTAGCGGTTCCCCTGGAAGTTCGTAGGTATATATATGGATTTTGTGTCCCGCAAAACCTGACTTTTGACTGTTCCGACGATATGTATTACCAAAACCGTCCCGCCGGCTGGATTGAGCCCCCGTGGCACTCGAATGAGCGTTGCGACGAATACGCCAGCAGCGAAGAGAACTTCATCAGCGAGCTTCACTCTCTCCCAAGAGAATGGACATCGAAGGATAAGTCTTTCCTTCTAGAAGCAACCGAAATTGCTTCCGTGGATGAGGATAGTTCGACTTATGGCATAAAGGAGGACTCTGAAAGTCTTGGGCTGAGCAGTTGTGATTTCCCTCCCTCATCATCCGATAGAAGTGCACTTCCCGCGATTCTATTACTCTGTCGTCAAATTAACAACGAAGTCGAGACGATGTTGTATCAAGGGAACACCTTTACGGTTAACATTCACGACCAACACCAATATCACGTCGAAAATCAATTTACGCCGAGAAAACGAGAGAGGATACGAAATATGATATTGGTTCTTCGGCCGATAGGGGTTCCCTACCAGCCTAACTCCCTGATGAACCCTGGAATCTGGGATACCGTGCTCGGCAACTTACTGACACTTGGTGTCATCGTCGAGCAACCCGAGCCACCCCTCCTAGAATGGCTCGAGGATAGCGAGAAAGCGGCACCGGGGAACTTTCTAGCTTTCCTCCAGGACAGGAAAAAGGAAGCCGCCGCGGAGTGGATGACTTGGCTTCTGCCCATCTTTGAGTATCTCGTCCAGGCCATTCCCAAGCAGACCGAGATTGTGGTGGACGTGACGGAAGAGGAGGATACGGTACAGGCCCTGGAGTTTTTCCAGAAGGGGCCTTTCCGGTTCCAGAAATTACCTGCCGCGGACTCCATTCCCAACAGGCTGGAGTTCGCGTGGGAATCGGCGTCGAGGGAATCGTGGTATCGGGATCACGATGATGGTCCGACTAGCTGCAGGGATATCATCAACGATAGCGACTACGATTATTACTACTCCGATTAAGGCCCTGAAGTGGACGAGATGGCAGATTGAAAAGGGACACAGTTATTCAGGTGCTGTTCGGATACTTCAGGTGATGAGTATGGAGACTTCTCTGTTGTGAATGAATTTTCGTCGCGTGGCTAGGGTCGAAGCTGGAAAGATAGACTGGGTTGGCGAGTATCTTTCTCTCTCTCTTTCTCTAAAAGTACAGGGAATGATGAGGCTGATGTGGTTCAAATTGCCCTAATAAGTAAATAAATGCTGGCTACTCATCTGGGGCATTTCATAGTAGGATTAGGCTTACTAGGTTCGAGAACAGCATATTGAACGCAATGTGATGAGAGCCAGAGAATTACAGCTCGATGATATAGTAAATAAATAGTTTACAAGATAGTGGAAATATGATATTCGGCATAAAAACTTGTAATTATCGAGTTTCATCTTATTTCTGCTAATAAAACAACTATTGCTACTTGCCTAAGTAGGCAATTCTGGCTTAATTCAGACACATGTACGCCCGAACATTGAAGACGACTATGAAAGGTTTATGCTTCATCCTGTAATGCCAAACTTTGGCGTTAATCAAAGAGATACCACCTTTGGCGATAGAGCTTACCTATGATCAGATATGAATACTTACTTACTTGGCTACTTACTTATGTCGTGACCACGTTATGAGGTTGGTGTCGATTTAGGATGCCGTTGTACCTACCTGAACCCACGATCAAAAGACCCGATCCAGGGCATCAATCGACGCGTGCGTCGCGCGATCGGCGACTACGAAGCCCAGGCACGCCAGACACACGTACACTATTTGCGAACACGGGCTACCCAGTGGGTCGACAAAGTTGTGAGTGTCGGCACCTGGGTTCTGCATGCAGAAGGGACACACCATCTGTCCAAAAGTTGTCACCACGAAGTTTCTCAGATCAGCCGCCTTCGCTCGCACATCTAGAAAATGATGGGCGCGATGAGGATTGCAGATAAAATGGTCTACTAATTTCGTGCAGCACATACAACCGGTTACGGGCTCTGGTGGACCCCGACTGATCGAGACATTGTCCTGGCCTGCTTGATGGTTAAAAGCGTCTGCCGGAAAACCCCAGACATTGAAGCGCTGATTCAAGAATCTGTTTGGGTCTACACTTGCTGCGCAAATGTAACAAGCGTAGGCTCGGAGGTTTTTGGCGATTGAGATCATTGCTTGCCCGATAACTCGCCGGCCCTCTACGTGGCAATCATCGCATATAAATGTTGGCATGGCATGGTTCAAATCCACGCAAAGTTCGTGGGTTGTTCGCCTACAGTCTGTTCTCCCCAGTGAAAGTCGGATAGAATCGGTATTTTCTTCAAAACACACTCCTGGCTTAGCCGTTCTGATGGGATGGCCCAGAGAATGCACTGACTGGAGAACCGGAGTCCCTGTTTTATTGGGATGAAGCTTACGGAGGGAAATATGTTGTGGGTGACTTCGGTGCAAATCCGCCCTTCGGTCGCGTCCGACCATCGAGTCAACATCGAATATCGTGTGCGAAGGCCTGGGAGAAAGCGGACCCTGCAGTGCTCCTGCGAGGTTGACGATCTTTTGCTTGCGTGGCCGCCTGAAAAGCGGGCCTAGCAGAGGTACGTCGGCGGCTCGAAGGGAAATATCGCGACTGTAGATTGTTTCCATCGCTACAAATGGCCTGCGTGGCCAGTCAGGATTTGCTACGCGATTTGCTACGGGCTGAGCGGAGATTTGTCGTTGAACGGGGGGTAAATCGGAAATGGATCTCAGCGGCTTTAACACGGGTCGCGGAGGATCGTGAGCCGGCCGCGGGTGCTCTTGGCCTGGCGGGACCGGCAGGACGCCTCCCTCAACCCAGTCGAGGTAGTGGAGGTGGAAATCGCTTGGCTGGTCCAGGTACACATTATATTTGACGACGCTGTTGATGCCATCGGGCCCGCCGTTCATCGAAGAGACATATGGGTACAATTCACACCCAAACGCCCGTCCCCTAGGGAAGGTTCCTCGATCACCACCGCCTCGACACGCACCGGGATCCTTCCGGAGTAAGAAACAACTATCACAAGGTCTCTGCCTGTCACATTTGGTCCCGTGTGCTTTACAAGGATCGCACGCGTCCAAATGTTGATTAGTTTTCAGTGTATAATAAGGGTGAGGAGGGAGGGCCACGTTACCTACAATACAGACTAAGCCGAATTCCCGACAAAGGGCACAGCCATGCTGGGTGTTATTGTGCACGTACCAGTTGCACCTTGCAGAGTTGTGATGAAGCCTGGGAAACGAGGAACATAGCCGACATTTATCATGGCGAGGAAGGTGCTGTTCGTCGCCGCCCTGTTGGCGAATATCTACATCATCATCAGGATGCTGTGGGATTTGATCTGGAGTTGGCAGCAGTGGTGGCAGAAATCCCTCGCCAGGGACGGGATTCGCGGGATTCGAGGGATTATTATTTTGCAAGAGCGCCAGGCCGCCTCGGGCCAGCTCAGCGAGCGACGGTAGCGGCAGTGGTGAAGGGTTTCCCCAGGGAGAAAAGGGGGTTGGGGGATTATTCTGAGGAGGGGGCGGATTGTTTTCCATATTGTTCATCGACAACCTCTCTGCCTGATCTGCTCGGTTAAGGGTCGTTTTATTCGGATAGATGTTATAGTAATGTGGGGATTTTTCTCTCTTGGTGTTCTCTGATGATTAATATTTGTATCGTTCTTAATCGTTGAGGTAGACACGAACAGAACCGCTCTCAACTTATAGTGGAATTTCGTGAAACTAAATGGTTGGTTGTGCTAAAAAGTAGTAAACTCGACAGTAACGTTGTAATAGAAACATGACCGGCGGTATAGATAGGCTCTTTGAGTCTAAAATATTTGGATGGACAAGGCGGCTGTTTGAGATTTTATTACATGTATCGGAACAAAGCTAGTAGCTGGCCAGGCAAAAAAAAAACTTCATCGTTCAAGTCCTCCGTTTTCCCCTGCTTTCCTGCGCATAAGTTGTCAAGTGTATAGTTGGGTACCGCTTTACGAGTTTGGGCTACAAAGCGGTTCCCAATAGGATGTCGGTCAACTTACCATAATCTAGATTTGACTGGGTCACGTGAGAACGAGTTGTTATTGTTGACCGTGCCGGATGCTTGGTTTAATCCAAGTTCGATGGGCGCGTACCGGAGAGTAGACAACTCATAGGTGAAGGAAGCGGAGACTAAAATGACTTGAATACCACCCATTGGCCGTTGAATTGAATCTATGACTGAAACACAAGAAGACTGCAACGTAAATAAGTAAAGAACATTACAAAAGGTATGAAAAGACCGGATGGGAGATATCCATCATCTCGTTTTGATCTCTTTGTCAGCTGGAGCAGCTCCCAACGAAACATTCTGTTGCCCGTCCTAGGTTGAAATGCCGATCTCGGTGACGGCAACGCTGACAATGGTATAACCCCCTAACGATCCATGATCGCTTGGCCATCCCCAGCTCGTTTTCCCGCCGGATGCTGGTGGTTGCTCATTCCATAAAAACCTGGCAGAAAAATCCGTCCGACTCCTTTTATATCATGCAGGGGCATGCCGACATATGCCTATATAACGTCGTTCAAGCCGCCAAAGCTATCCATCGTAGTGGATCGAGGTAGAAGTGACACATGCCCGACGCCCATGTAGACGCCCGTCTCGTAATGGTTAAGGTAGCTTTTAGGTCCTGGATAGGTTCGGGTCACTATAGGATGACGCATTTCGCGCAACAGCCCGCCTCTACCTCGCCATCGGTCATTTCCATCTTATCCGGTCCGTTAACACCGCTACCCCGACCATTGTTTGCTGACATGCCACCTAGGTTGCGGTCGTAGCTCCGGATCTCGCGTACAACATCGAAGAAGGCGGCCTCTACATTGATACGTGATTTGGCAGAGGTTTCAATATATGGGCATCGGAATTCAGCCGCACTCCTCTCGGCCTCTGGGAAGTTTGTCAGTCCGACTAGCGTACCGCGGCAGGGGGGCACTTGTAATTACTCTCTCTTGTAACCACACGTTCGTGTTCAAGATCACATTTGTTGCCGACTAACACAACAGGGAAGTGTTCACCCTCCTGCTTGCCCTTCACTCTCAGAATCTGTCTGTGCAGGGCGTGGATCTCATCGAGAGACTCTTGGGAAGTTATCGAGAATACGAGCATAAATCCCTCCCCGTTGACCATGTACTGTTCTCTCATCGCAGCATACTCTTCCTGGCCAGCGGTGTCAAGAACATCGAGGAGAGCTAACTCTTCATCGATGATGCATTGCTTTCGGTACGAGTCTAATATAGCGCGAACGTTAGATCGGAGCGAGAAGCCAGCGAGGGGGACGGGCGCGATGGGGAGATTACAACGTACCCTCGATGGTTGGATCATATTCGTCGATGAAATGGTCCTGCGTCATCTGAATCGTCAAGCAGGATTTACCGACACCTCCTCCACCGACGACGACCACCTTGTACTCTCGCAGAAACTAAATCGGTACACGGTGAGCGAGGAACATGGCTGGACAGACCAAAGCTGCCAATTGATCCGCACGAGAGGGAGAGAGCCCGCGATGTTTGACATACCTTGGACGCCATTGTGGACCGGACAAAGAATTCTTCCAGCCAGGATCTCGACGACGGATATTCGGTCTAGGAGATGTAGACAACGGCGACTACCTTGGTGCGTCAGAACAGCAGAGCACAAGCACAGGTTCGGAAGGCAAAGAGACGTGCGTCGGTCGAGTGGAGGACGATGCGCACCAACGTGATGCGAGGCGAGGCGTGGCGTGGCGTTGCGTTGCAGAGAACGAGGCTCGATAGGAAGAGCAAGAGCAGTGGTTTTGTTGTTGTTAACTTGTCCCAGGCTTGGACCGCAGGCTGGCGCTGGTCCAGGGATCAATTAGTGTGGCGTGGATAGAGTGTAGACCAAGTTAGGTAGGTAAGTCCAGGATACCAAGAATACTACCGGGTAGTAAGTGTACTAGGTTAGTCTGTGTGGATATACTCCTGGCTCTCGAGCTCGGGGACTTGGTCGGCCACGATGGGTGGTGAATGGTCCACTGGATTGAGAAATTTACGGTTATTGCGTTATAGCACAAAGCACGTAACTATTGAAAAGGAAGGGATTGAACCAGGTACCGCGGACTGTCGGGGAATCAAGTAAGAGGAAATAATAAAGTTCAATAGGAGAGGAAGAAGACCAGAAGAAAGGGAGTAGGAAAATAGAGTTCCGAAAGAAGGATGGCGTCTTAGATAGCGTACTGGTGTAGTGAATGTACACTACTGCTACTAATACATAGGTAGGTACGTTCGATGATAGACGCTGGAGTGAATGGGCTAAAGCAGTACATACCTATCAGCCTGGAGTCTACCGAATTTAGGTATCTAGGTAGGGGCCTTACTGCCTACTACATGTACCTTGATGTACCTGAAATACAGTTGTGGCTAACTAATTTGGCAGCATCTGCCAACACCAGGTGGTGGATACTTAAAGGGGGCGGCCCCGCTGATCTGTTTGCTCTGATCAAACAAACTAAGCGCAATCAACACTAAGGCAGATATGGTAACCAGCTTTCCCCATCTGTGCTATTTTAGAGTAAGGAGTACGATACTACTGTACTTATACTGTGATGTACTACCTAGAAAGTTAAGAGCTCATCTAATATATCTGGGGTACCTACAAATACCTCTTGTGCATTCCACTTGATGACTCCTAACCCATAAGAATCCTTCGAGAACAACTGTGACCAGCCTAACGTAAAAATAGCCGCAGAGTGCTACGGTAAAGCTGACTGCCTTCAACGGGCTTAGGCCTGTGTCCAATGAGACGCTATGACTGGTGTGCCTACCTCCTATTTAAGTACCTACATAGTAGATAGGTAAGCAGTGTGGTCGCAGACTTCGGATCCCGCAACAACAAGCACACATGTGCAATGAATCCTATGCCTGCCTATCTTATTTGGACATCTACACCAACTTTTACCACAGCTGAAGGGAGATCATACCCCTATCTCTCATTAGTGCTCAAGATTCCTTGCCAACTCTTTCCTCTTTTTGGGGGAGGGGACGGGGGGGTAAAGCGAATAAACTTGCTGTTTTGGTTCTTAAGTCGCAGAACCTGGCAACACATCATGCATGGGCGGTGACATCTCCATCGATACTACCTAGTAATAGTAGTAGTGTAGTTATCACCACCATAAATTGGGTACAATTTAGCTGTATCACCAGGGGATGCATCGGTCCAACTTAAAATCCTTCGGTCGACTTGCTACCTACTGGAGTAATTACTCAGCTAAGAGCGATAACTAGCATTACAGCGCTACATATACCGTTAAGTGGATACACATTAACTACCTAGTGTAAGAACGTACTTTAAGTCTAAGGGTGAAAGTACTAGACTAGTAGTTGGTATTACGTAGTGGAATGTGGTATGAAATGCCACCAACATGTTACTGTAGATGCGAATGCCTTTGAGAACCTAGAGGTAGTTACTGTATAGAGTGACAACTGTTGTGCATTTTGGAATTCAAAGCGTTGCAGTTACACATACCACAAGACCATACACATACAGTAGTCACACAAGAACTACCGGAAATGCCGTCTGTATTGTGATATTTATTGTCCACCCTCAGATCGTAGATGAATAGGGTGGGATAAAATCGTCAATTATGGTTCGGTATACAGAAAATACAACACTGCTTCAAGTCTGTCCTGGTCAATCAGGTCGCTCTGCAAGGTTAGCTCTCCGGCAAAAGATGGCCTGCTCTATTACGGGGGTAGCTATCGTGACAATTGCACGTTGAACGAAATGAGCCTCATTTCCTCGCCTAGGAAGCTACCTGATTAGTCTAAGCTCGCCCCCGTCCAATTGTCGAATTACCGACCTACCTAGTATTGTGGCAGCCAACCGGCAATCGGGATACTAGTGTAATGTACAGAACCAGAAAATGCCGATAAAAGAGAAGAGGTATTTTATTATGAATACAAGAGTAACCTGGCGTATTGTACAGATGAAATACCCCTGAATTGCGACTTACCCACACATCGGGATGGAGAACCAATCGTGGTAAAGCTCCTGCCTACCTATCCATCTATACTAATATAAGTCCCTGGGTAGCGTAGCTACATACCGTAGACATTGGACCCGTTCTTAATTTGGGCTTTCTTCTCGAACGATTCTCTATATTGTCTCATTCGCTAAGGTTTCCAGAAGTTTGGAACGTTGCGTCCGCTCGAGAATCGGAGAAAGCAACGGGCCGAATAAGGCACGTAATTCGGTGTCTACAAACAGCAGCAACAGGTATAAGTATAAACTTTCCAGATAAATGTCAACATTCTTGAAGTATGCCAATGCAACACAACTTGTGGGACTTCTTATTTAGTGTAGAAAGATGGGACGAGGAACATATGCGATATGATGTGGTGGGCGGGAATGTAGTGCGCCGGAAATGCTTGGCGACGCCGCTTGGTGCGAACTCGTCATCTCGGCGGCGCCAGGGGTTCGGCTTGAGCTACGCAACAGTTCGAGCGCCGTGGGAGCTATCAACGGTGGGCTCCCCTGGGCGCAGGAGGCCGACCGGTGTGTCCGGTGTCGAATAAATGCCAGTTTCAAGTCTTCGCCGACAAGATGTTGGAGGCGCAAAACGATAAAATCTGCATGGTTGTGAACCCATCCGACCACTATTGGGAATCAGCTACAGCTCTATGAGAAGAAATATCGTACATGACAGTCAATGATAGTCCGCCCCGCCTACACAGCATGCAGACACAAGTATGAGATCATGCAAATGTGGTTTCAGTTAGAGACTACAGCTGGCTCGGGTTCATCATCCTCGCCTTCAGCACCAATCCGTTTTCCCTCAACATTGGCGAGTACCTCCGGCACTAAGCTTTCCAAATAGTCCCTGTCGCGACCAACAAGGGTGATAGAGTTGTTCTTCTTCCCCCATCGAGGATAACTGCCAACTTTGACTCCTTTTGGGGCTGCTTTCGCGGCAAGTCCTCTCAAGTAGTCGGCAACTGAACTCTCGGGCAAAGGTGTCGAGATGATAATTCGGCATATTCCTTTGCCCTCGGGATCCACGAGCCGCTTAACGATGAAAGGCTTGAGACCTTCCAGCAAACTCTCAACTATATTGATTAAGTAAGCAGCTTCTCTAACATTAATCTCGCGGAGCGTAACTTACATAATCTCGGGACACCTGGAAGAATGTGGATATTTTCATTGATGACAGAGACGGGCACCCACAGCTCATCACGAGGAAATAGAACCTGCTTATTCAAGTCGCGAGAATCGTCAATGGGCAACTCAACCATTCGTAGTCGCGCAGTCTTGGCCGGTGAATCAACATCCCAGCTGAAGTTGGGCTGCGACTTGTTCGGCTTGCTGAGTCTCTTCATTCGCTCATATGCCTCAGTATGGAGTTTCAACGGCAATCCAAACGCCTTGGCTATCGACTGGTAGGTAATATCGTCATGCCTGATCCGTAGCAAGTGAGCCTAGTATAATGGGTTTAGGAAGGTGAAAGTGCTACTCACGTTGGACCTATACCTCCGCTGTAGATTTATGCATTAATTTGATACTCCGCTCGCCAGAGCACTTGAGAGTAGGATCGTACCTGGTAACCACGAAATCGTACCGATTACTCATTCTCTGTACAGCTTCGATGATCTCGTCTTCATCATCTTCAATCGTCTCAACTCTTTTCAAATTCTGTAAATGGCACATAAGGTCAGACCAGACCTCACTTCCACCTTGACCATCAAGCACATTTTGCATGTATCGTTTCTTACCATACCAAGAGAGAAGCACCATTTGGCCATAAAAGCCGAGTTCGTCTGCGACTCTGGCGTCAATTCCCATCCAAGAACACATGCGACTAGCTATCTTACATCGACCGTCTGCAGATGAAGTGAGCATATCATTCAGTGACGACACCGACAGGGAACAAGACCAACCTTGCCACCGAGAACTTCATCGCCGATAATCAGACAAGCAGCGGTGTGAATCGTGCGACTTCCTCTCCCATCCGTCACGGCCGAAGCGGAAGCCATGATTCTCGACGAAACAAACCCGGCGCCGAATCGCGAGCCCACAGTGGCGGATATGTAGCCGAGATTGGGTCGAGGTCTTGGAAAATGGCGTGCGAGCTGTGTGATTCGGGAATTCATACGGGACTCTTACGTAAGACAACAAGACGGACTGTGACACGAATGTAAGGTGATGAGGTAAACAATAGCGAGTCAAGTGACAAAATAATGGTGTAATGATGATAGGTATGCTCCTATAAACTAGCGATAGCGGGCGAAGGACAACTTATCAGTGTAACAATTACCTAGGTAATGAGTGAGAATAATATATATATGTTATGGTGATACCGAATCTCTACAGATGATGATGTAAGGTTGGGGTGTGCAAACAACTCGGGATTGCGGAGAGCTAAGTGCGGAAGATCCTCGGTAACCCAATTGGTTCCCAGGTACACTGTCTAGGTAGGCGCCACCGCGTCCATATATACGTAATAGATATATATACTGAACTCTGGAGATGGCAGCTTTAGATTAAAAAAATAATGCTGCTTATTGATACCTACTGCCCACTTAGCAGTTGATTGGAAAGCTCATTGATTCGGTTTCATAGGGTAATCCAATAGCGAGACAACAAAGTGATCATCGTTAATATGTGCAGCAGCATACATGTGCCGCCAAAGAACTGTCTTATATTTAGCCGATTACGTAGAGCGATGAGTATAAAACTCGGACGCACTTCTTGACCTATTGCAGAAAGACAGACAAGTGCCTGACAGTCGACCCTGTACCCTTGCGAAACAGACGGTTGAGGTCTGTTGCTTCACCACCTTTTGCCCACTTCGCGCGCAAATCCATTCCTCAAATTCAAATCCCGGGGTATCGTTGAGATATAGACATAGCCTTATTTACCTGTTCCTCTAGGCCTCGAGGGCATTGTCTCCAGCCAGTTGATGAACCTACTGTCTCGAAACCTTTTGTTGAAAAACCAAACGCCTCTAGTACATGCTTGTTGAATCAGTTGAACCCCTTTTGGCCAATATCGCCAATCCATATGCTTGTTGAAAATCTCTAACCCAAAATGCGCCAAGTCGTCCAATCGTTATAAAATTTAGTTCGATGCCACAACGCCAATCACCTCCTTATGGCCATTGGTTCCATTAGTATGCGGAGCCGAGACGGATGCCGGAGTGTTAAGGTCTCCAACCTCCAGCCCGTCAAACAGCTCGAATACAGCCTTCGTGTCATTGAAGTCGTTATTCACTAAAAAGTTGTTAGAATGGTGATGTTGAGCACACGTTACGAGGAATCAATGCATACCAATGTTGATCAAGTGCCATTCATTCATAATCCCCTCAATCAGGGCACGACTGGGACTGTTCGCGTCATGGCAACGCGCCCAATCTTTCCCAAGCCGGTAGGCCTCGTCCTTCCAAGCAAGGAAACTCACGCTCTCTACAATGGTGGGCTGAACAATCTCCTTACCTGGGAAGACGCCCCAGGTAACAGCGTTTGGCCCTTCCGATGGCGCATTCGTCGCGAAAGTTCCCGCCTGGTTTACGGCGTAATAGGAAAGAGTCTCCCGACCCTCAATCCGGCGAATCACCTCACCATACAATTCGGGATGCACAAAAAGCTCCAGGTAAGCTTTCTGGTAAACAAATCCATTTGGAGGTCCCCACCCATAGATCGGATGTGTTGATTTGACCCCATTGATAGCGGGCTGGGAATTGATGGTAATAAATCCACGTCTGTTTAGGTTGATGAGGTCGTCCTTAATCGAAACGGCTTCGCCTGAAAGCGGTGCCTCGCTCCATGGCAGGGAGTCCAGGTCTTTCTCTAGATAGCGGATGAAGAGACTTGCGATATCACTGATAGACTGAGGTTCGCCCCATTTCTTCCGGTTGGACTCGTTCGATCCCGTCAGACCAATTCCATATGCATCGAGTTCACCGAAAGCGGGTGAGCGGGCATCACCCCACCTACCGTTGGGAAACTCATCCCATTCCTGTGTCCTGGAGATATAGGACTTGTTACGATTCCTCCAGAATATGGGGCGAACATCTTCTTCACGACGACCAAAACCGAGCGATTGTTTCCAAGGAAGCGGTTGCTGCCGGGGACGCTGTGAAGAGGGTAACCAATCCAGCTCCTCCAGAACCATGCGGGTAGCCTGTGCCAGGTTCATAGTGTAGAAATGAAGATGGACAATGCCCGCAGACATGATTTGGCGGCACAACTCCGCCACGAGGACCTTCCCGACCTCTCTGACAGCCGAGTCATCGTTCTTGATGGGATCCAGGACAGTCATCCACTTTTCGGGAATCTTGCAGTTCATATGGTTTGCGCGCCGAATAAAGCTGGCATAGGTGGCGATAGGCATAATCCCCGGAATAATAGGAACAGTGATCCCCCTCTCCCGCACTTTCCCCACCCACCGTACAAAGTTGTCGGCGTCGTAGAACATCTGCGTAACAATGAAGGTGCCGCCCATATCAATCTTCTCCTTCAAGTGGCCGAGCAAGGACTCCTCGTCTTTGTTATCGTCACAACCCTCGGGATAGCCAGCAACGCCGATGGCGAAGTGATTCCCATACCTCTTGCGGATATGAGCTACAAGGTCTCTGGCGTACTGAAAGCCGCCGTCAGTAGCCTCCCATTTCTCCTGCTCTCTTGGAGGGTCTCCACGAAGCGCCAGGATATTGGTACAGCCGGCCTTATACGCCCTTTGCAAGGCATCATTGACCTTTTCCTCGCCCATGTCGGTGCAAGTCAGGTGCATGCAGGTCTCGAGGCCTAAAAAAGTTTGAGCTTGCAATACCATATCACAGGTAAGCTCAGCAATCCGCCCACCAGCTCCCCATGTTATGTCGATAAATTTAGGGCCGAAATCGTACATGCGCTCCATTCGATCGTAAAGGTTTTGGACACCCTGGGCGGTCTTGGGAGGGAAGTACTCAAAGGAGAACGACGGCTCGCCGGTCCTTTCGGCATCTGCAACCATGTCGTTGATATGCATTTTGGCAGCGGGTACCGGTATGCGGTCGAAGCCGAGGGTTGTTGGGCTCGTAAAAGGTCAGGATGTAGCGAAAAGGAACCAACTTGAGACGAAAAGTCAGTGAGTCTACTCTTAGATATATAGGCCGCCACAGGGCATTTGCCATAGGCGGCGTCGGATGTAACTGCAGATCAAAGTAAGAGGGCCTCAAGTAGACCGCGCACCTCGGCGCTCAGGAGCGGGCTTTGCGACCAGTGTCAAGCATCGGGGAGAAAGAGGGAAGGATAGGGAGAACGGGAAGGAGTCTCACCAAGCAGTTGTGTGCATGAGGAAAAGAAAAGAGGGCCGCAGATACACCTTCTGAGATCGTGGTCGAGCTGACTGCTCCCAATGTATCTAAAAATTAAAGCGCGCGACTACTGGCACACTCAGTACGCTATTATCGTGGAGCAAGGGAAAAGAAAACAGAAGGGGAGACACAAAGGCGAGACGAAGGGTCAATAGAGAAGGAGGTTGAAGGAGAAGTCAGTCAGACTTGTTTGCTGTAGACTTCCAAGTAGGTAACTAAAGCCAGCAGTTTAGCGTACCTACAGTAGACTGAGGAGGACAGAGAAAGCATCGGCGGCGGCGGTAGGTGAGCGTCCCACAACTCCGACCATGGAGCTTCGACTATTGGCTAGCGGGACGGAAGCTACCGTTGTATGCTGTAGAAAATAATCCCAATGCTTTCAAAGTTCTCTTTCAGTAGCCATTCGGGCACTCATCCTTGGATCTTACCGATCCCGCATTGTCCTCTCCAGTACCCTGCAGGAGACCGGTACACTTTTTGTATTAGCGTACCATCTGACTTACTGTATGTCTCCTATCATAACCAGATTAAGAAGTTGACAATACGTTTGATTTTACAGTACGCAATCTGACCATACCCAACTACTCAGTATACGCACCTACTCGTCGATTTGATATTTTAGTATCGTAGCTTAGGTACTTACCAAGATCAGTGCCCTGTCGTCTGCCAGCCGATTCCTGGTTCCTGGGTCAAGGTCTACTTAAAGAGATGTAACAGCTTCTTTACCCCTCAATTGCCCCTCCATCATGTTATGGTCACTATACTGCAGCAGCTGCACGCTGCAGTGCCTATAGAGGTCAGAAGTACATTACCTATACCCGGGAGTTCCGGCTGGGACGGAACAGGTACATACTACCAGTATATGATGGGTGAGGTACTCCTCAAAATCCTTCCACACAATGGGTAACCTACATGTATACGTATGTACGGCAAATGGCACTTTAGCAGGCACAGGGGATGGCTCGGCCGGCCGGCGCCGATTGGCCTACGTCCACCCTTAACTTCATTGCAGTAATCACAGTACTTGTACAGTAGAAACGGGTCCTTTATCACTGTGCCTCGAGAGGATCATCATGTCAGCAGTTCGTGGCGCACTTTCTCTCCTCAAACATGCCTAATTACATAACACTACAGCCTGCTCGCTGGGCAAGTTGTTAAGCATGTCCCTTGAGTTGGTATTATCTCCCACAGAAGCTTCATGAACGAGAAGCCCCTTCGACTATCAGCGTGTCTATGTACCTATGCAGACTAATTATATACCCAGGTACCTTGCCTACAATTGATGTTGGACATACAAGCCAACCCTAGATACGCGCATATTGCCTTGTTGCTTGCTTACTGGGATTACCTAAGGGGCTCCTCATGGCAGACCCGTCAAAGTAAGTATTCCCCAGGCTGTTCAACTCGCGCAAACCCGCATGACTTGTGGGGCATTGCAGAGAAGCTACCTCCACGAAGTCTTTTTCTCATTGGTATTTTGGGGCACATCTAAACAACGGGTATAATTCAGTTGTACTGTCAACCCGTCTAAAGAGTGGCGGGGGCGGGGATTGCTCACGCTCACCCTTGCCGACGAGGCATATATTACCCAAGCCTTAGCAAAATGGCAACTATAGTCCCCTATTGTTAAGGTAGACACAATCCGTAAATCCGGCAATCTTTCATCAACTCTTGAGATGAGGGAGATATGCCAATACATCGGATATGTAGTAGACAGCATGTAACTTCAACTTAGCTGTATTAGTCCTCAGATCGTCAAAGATATAGAGACATGGACATCTCCGGCACGAATAATTCTTTTTTTTAATGAGGGGTTGAAGAGCGACATGTTTGAGAGAAGCGCGGTGATGACAACCAGAAATCTAAGTGCCAGGGAATAATCCGGCATAGACTCTCAATTGAAGATCGCAGATAGCCATAATAGGTAGTAAATACGCTGTGACTCTGGGGGTGCTGGATGTTAACGGCAATCGCATCTCCAAGCGTCGCTCAACGTCGCCGTTCTGCGCCAACTGAGCTCACCACTTAACGAACTGTTTACACATATTTCATAAGTCTACTTAATCACACGTTTTTGCAAGATGGGCATTCGCCTAATCAAGCTTAGAACGTTGACTACATTCCGCTTCAACTATGTACGCCTATCTTGAGGGTTACTCTTTTCTCGTTAGCTTAATGTTTCGCGACCACTTTGAGGACGTTCTCGATTCAATATAGGTCATTCCGAAACAATCAAGAGGCATACACAGACTACGCGACACTTGCATCTCTACGCGTTCTCTGACGAGGCTCTTTTGAAGTATCCTTCTGTGAATACCTCCTCTTTCAGCGAGGCTGATGTTTCCAACATTGTATCAGCCTACGCCATGGAATATCACTATTTCTGAGATCATGAACTCGACGCCCGAGGGAATGCACAACTCCTACCTCACTTATTGTCGCCATCAAAATTATTTGGGTTTGATTTCGAGCAGTGTCAGTATCATCGAGTCGTAACCGAAATCGGCCAGTCCTTAACCCCCGGATGTCGCAAATTACTTCCCCAAGAAGGATCGAAATATTTTGGTACGTCACTCGGATGACAGATCTTTGAAATGTCGCCAAGAAATCCGAGACGGCATTCGAGCTACGCAATAGACGGCAAAGGGCAGGTCGGACTTCAAGCGTTACTCGTGAGGTTTCCTCGATTCTTATCCGACGCGACTTTGACTACCGGTACTTATATTGTGACTACTTCGTGGGAATCAAAAGGGTATAGTTTTCCAGTCGACATCGGTCCTCAATCAAGGCCTCCCCAACCAATCATCCGCTTTGTTTCATCCAGTAGTAGCAACTTTCAACACTCCATCCGCAATTCTGTCCATGATAGTCTTATCTTTTGCACCTCCCGTTTGTGTGATCCTAGCATCGTCGCTCTTTAGCCCCCTTTTCGCCTGCTCGGTGTGATTATCGTGTCCTGGTGAATGCCATTCGGCTGACTACTGATCTCTGGGCTTCGAAGCATCGGGGAGCATCGCCAGGCCAGGTTACTGGGAGAGTTGGCCCTCTATAGTGCCTTCTGCGTCCATCTTTTCCCTTTCCTTTGAGATGTTCATTTCACGTTGCTTCTCATAATCCTTGTATGCCCTTGCGCAGCACACATACGGGAGACAGCATACTACCTATAAAGGGTTGACTATCAGACAGTTTGCGTAGAACCACAAACAATCGCCGGCTGGTGTATCAGGATTGGAAATTTTGTTAGGCGTCGCCATCTTCGGTCTCGTTATTTAGGGTTGTCGCAAGGCTCAAGTCTCAACCGCACAACAAAGAACCTAGTATATGTAGCCCATATCAGCCTACGAAAGTGGTTTTTACAGATCTTCGCGCAACAACAAGCGTTCAGGGCCCACCTCAGGTATAGGGATCCTACCAGGGATGATAGCGAATAGCCGAGTCAGTAATGAACTCGCTCTTGATCCTATGAGGGGTTGGGGTCCTTGTCAAGGTTGGAAAGCATGTTATTATGTGATAACTTGACGGTTGCTTTGTTTTTCCTTCATACAAAACCCATGCATTTATATTCAAAGAGAAAGAAGAGTGAAAATCTGCGATTGTAAGAGCCACGAGAAAGAATCCGGTCAACTCAAAAACACTGATATTGGCAGTTTTCCTCTTTTCGGGCTGTTTTAGCTTGTCATGGGGTTGAAGGTTTGGTTAGAGTAGTAATTCTAGGGAAGTACTTTGTTACGGACTATTAACCACTTTTTCTGTCGATAAATATGCATTAGTTGTTTCTTATTTTAAGCAAACCGCTAATTATTCTATATACATGCTGTCCGGATCTCCATAATGCATGACTCTCCCAGAAGGGGAATTTGAACGAAGACTCCCACCCTTCAGGAAATGGAGGTCTATTTTAACTGAGGGGGCCCTGAAGTATAATTGTGTCGAGTAATTCCGCATGATTGTGGTACAAAATTTGGCCATGAAGCTATTACTTAGCTTTTCGCGGATAAAGCCGCGGCACCCCGTAACTTCCGCCAGTAATTACTCTGGTTTATGACCTGTCTGTCAAAAATAAACCACCATCGCTCGAAAAGCACCTGCCCAACTTCCCACGAGGTCGGCTCGTAGGGGTCATCGCCCCAGATGCGAGCACCTTCTGCGCCCTCCTCGAGATCGTAGGCTAACTGGACTACCGCTACTTTAACATTCAGTTAGTCATCGCCTCTTGGCCGTAACATTACAATGTCTCTGGAGTGTATATAGTACTTGTTACATAATTGTAGTTATTACAGGAGTCTTTCGGTTCTAAAATAGACGAAATGAGAAACTAGGGATTCCGGTAACTACTTACAAGGGCCAGAAGCAACCGGTGGACGGACTTCGTCAGGTAAGCCAAGAAGCAAGATGATGCGATCCCGAACTGTTGGCCATGGGAGCAAGTCGATAATAGGATGATGTGGTATGGTTAACTGCGACAACGTTGGCCTCCACGCTGGGGGTAACTTTTGAGCTGTTAGTTCCGTGTGTGTTCCATCGTTGAAAGGCGAATTAGCGTCGAGCTGCCATATCGTTGCCTTGTTACATCGCAATCTCTATGTGCATAGAAACACGTTAGTCGAGATTTCCGAGTCCCACATCATAGAAACTGCTGGGCCATACAAAACAAGAAGACTAAGGGAATAGGTACAGGATGTTTTTATACATACAACAGCGATGCGAGTAAGCCCTCTCAGGAGAGCTAGCTCATGGACTGGGAGGTAATATGAATCAGGAAATGAGATGTGTGTAGTGTTAGAGTTGTCGGACGTTGAAGGAATGATAGACGAAGAGTTGAGAAGGGTGGCCGGGTCCAAAACATCGAGCGAGTCAAATGTAGTAACTTCTCCACCTGTCACCGATGCTCCAATTTGCAGAATCGACCAGCTTGGATTCTCAATATTAGAACAAGACTCTTCCGCTCCCGGGAGGAGAGCGGCTCCTGATAACTCAAACGACGCAGTAGGCCATCCTGTCCGCGGGACCACATCGGAGTCGAAGCCAAGGCTTGCAGATGCAGAATCGGGAGATGGCAGAAGGTTTAAACATGTTGAAAATGAAAGTTCATTCTCCAAAACCGGGGTGTCAGAAACCAGAGCGAGAGAACTGGACCCAGTATCCCCAGTATCCCCAGTATTATTAGACTGGGGATTTGAGGTAGCATTTTCAGCCCTACCACGGCCCTTCTCTTGCCGTTTACGCTCGCCTGCGATGAAATTAGAGATTTCTCGATATATAATAAAGTCTCAGTTGCTCACGGTATCGGCGCTGTGCCAAAACGTTAAGAACTCGTTTACGTTCAGCAGCATCATCGTTGATATTGGGGACAGCAAGTGCAGGCGGTTCCTTAAGAAATCGCTGCCTAGTCTTTGGTTTCCGATATTCAATATCTGGGGTAGATTTATCAATAGGGTCCATAGTGAACCACCCAAATCCGCCAGTCACCTCAAACTGTGTGCTCGACAAATTGGGATATGTGATAGTAAATTGCTCGATTACTAGTTTCGTCGTAAGGGTTAACCGTTATTTCTATGCGGGATACAGGATGGTGTTAAAGGGCACCATCTACAAAGAAGTTCCTATTCATATATGTAGAGGTACTCAGATGCTATAATAGGGACAACATAACGCCTTGGCATAACGCGCTGGGTGGGGAGGCTGATTATTCTTTTAGAGACCGCCTCGGCACCTGGGCACTTGTCCGATTGGATAAATCTGGGAATATGCATACCTAGGTAGTCCTGTTTCTCTACCTCTTATGTATGTACTGGGCCTATTTTTATCTAAACAGTATATACTATCCTCATTAGGTGCATCTGAGTGCATCTCATTATGTGCATAGTCCCCATTTTCCACTTTTTATGTACTGGCGTTAGATATTGATATACGCATCAATAGCACTGTAATGCACTGTATTATAGAGAGTCATACCTATATCATGCTTACACTAGCACCACTTCCGACGATGGATTTGAGAGAGCCCCTGTCTAATACCATGGTGTCCGCGGTGACGTCCGTTTTGGCCCCGGGGGAAACGAAGCCGACAATGTCTCGTCCAAATAAACAAGAATTTAAAGAGGAAGTTCCATCGCGACGTCAAGGTAGCCATATCGAAGGAGTTGTCGATGATCTAGTTAGGAACACGGAGTTATCTAGACGACCACGTTCAAGTGGGGAAGCCACAAAAGCCGCGCCCTGTAAGTACATACTTAGGCTTGTTTCACTGTCATTTAGTGGGCTCGCGACTTGCATATGCATTCCCTTCCTACTAATACCTGCTGGGTACCTTTGAGTAGTCGCCTACCTGTAGTTATTGTATGACTTAAATCATAGGCGGCCTGTATTGTGACGCTGTTCCTCAGAGTGTTAAATAATCCCATCTAATGACATTAGACTTCTGTATAGTTTCACTGTCTTCGCTAGTTGTGGGGCTTTCTTGTTGATCTCGATATTCCCAATCGACTAAATCCTCGGTAACAGCCGAGACAGCATAGTAAGAAGAATGAGAAAATTAGCCTTGGCATCTCAACCCCAAAATCGTAGCTGCACGACTGAAACAGAGAGCTGCATCCTCCTAGCATACAGTAGGGTCAAGATTATGACCTCGCGACTTGACTTGCCGATGTGGTCGCAGGAGGTACAGATCCCTGTTCTACGTACACTTATGCCTGTCGTGCCTCAAACAAGCTGTATGCAGGTGAAAACCTATGCTGGATTTCTCGTCTATCTTAGCATTTGGACCTAAAGTCCTGGAATTTGTTAACGAAGTGGTGATACTTATACTCGCCGTTCGGCACAGGTCTTCCTTCCTCAGTAAGACGATCTGTCTTCAATTGCTAAATTTTTAATCATGGTATTATAACGATAGTAAAGTCGGAATCGGCGAAATCATACAGCACTAAGACTGCACTTACACTAAGGGTGGCTTGCTTCGAAGGAATTCCCTCGCATTTAAATCCTAAAGCTACCTATGGCTCAGAATGTGAGTTTGTTTTCTGCACTGTAGTTGTATAGCCCATCCTATTATTAACACTTCCATAGTGGCACGATGCCCCAGAGGTGGTCACTCAACACAGCTTTCCTGAGGTATACTACCCGAAGCCTGCACCAGTCGCTCCATATCGCGGAGAGAACTTCCCGTCGATACCACTTAAATCATTCAACCCATTCGACGATAGGGCCGCCTCCATAGATACACCGAAGAGCTCATATGCCAGCACTTTTAAGTCGATCCAAAACTACGACACCCGATCGACACGGGATGTCTTGCCACCAGCAGAACGACCGAGGGAGACACCAAGGCGGTTTCGCGGATACTCAGTTTTAGTACTTGCTCTATCAGCGGTTATCGCATTATTATCCACGGTCGTGATAGGGCTAGCAGCTGGAACTGGTATTCAAACAAATAGAGCCAGGGATGCGGAGTCGAAGTTGGCTACCTATCTTAGCACCATAGATCTGGGATGTTCCGCAAATCCAGATTCGGTTACCGCAACTCGATATACTTCTGATTGTAAGTTTGGAGTAACAATGCATACTACAATGAGAGTCAGCTGATGTAAGAAAAGTCTACGGCAGACAGAGTTTCGGGATCTATTGTAATAGTGACGCGCCAAACCCTCCCCTCCAATCATTATTCGTCGGCACCTTTGCTGACTGCATCGATGTGAGTAATTCTTGGAGCCATATTCTTCTTGGGTTGGCAACCCTTAGAGTACAAGCTTTCCTTCCTGGGCTGGGACGATATCTAGAATTTCCGTAACCCTCACGGATCACGCTCAAAACGGCGACAACTGACTCCGGGTGTTCTAGGCTTGCGCTTCGTACTCGGCATACACACCTGGCAACTTCCCGGACGTCTCGACATCCGGGAATTTTACATGCTCCGCCATTAGCTTTATCCCGGATTGGACGAACCGGACCGAGGCGCTCAAGGTGAATGCGCCCGGGAATTGCTATTTGAAACCGGGTCCGCAGAACCCAACGGCCTTCACACACCCTAATGCAAATGGGCCAGCAGTCCACGCCGCGATTCTGCTGAGTTCCTAAATGAGACGTTCCACGTTGCCAGAAGCTAGGGCCGTCATGCATTTAATGGACACAATCTCTCTCCAAGAGGATAGTATGAGAATAGTACGGGAACGCATTCAACTGATACCACATAGAACGAGCCGGAGTTTAGCATGGGCTGGAGAGCGTCAATGCGATTATTCATTAAATTTTGTAAGGGCAAATCTAGGAACCTAAGTTTCATAGTCATTGGCGTCGGGAAGAGCAGGTTAAAACAAGCTCAAGAGAATAATGTTACTATTAGTTCATCGGCGTTTCGAAAGTTGTTAACGCGAAGCCATATTATAATTGTACCAAGAGCCACTCTTAATTTTGGGCGAATCGAGGTTGCCACACATTAACATGTCGCTCATATCGTCACAAGTAAGCGAGTATCGTCTCAGCCGATTATACTCCGTACTATCATGCCAAAGGTGAGGAGTGAATAACCGGGGGCGATATACAGGCTCGTAGGATTCGTGTCACAAACTGCTATCGCTAATGGTGACGGTCCCGAAGTCAAGCCCAGGAACTGGTGGCAGCACTGCTAATTGGTCAGAGTTTTATGTTAGGGCGATGGATTAGTCGAATCCCTGTCCACTGACACGTGCTGTACCCCTGTTAGTTCCTATTCGGGTTCACTGAAACTCTCGAGACCCTTTCCTTTCCCTTCTAGCAAGTCAGCTCGGCAACTGTTTGCTGGCAAGCGTGTAATTACATGTATAACATATCTACAACTAGCCCTGTAGCGAAACATACCGAAACGCATTGCGACCGCTAGCACAGGGACGAACTGTTAGGCTTCGGAGCCGAGATTGTATGCCAAATCGTTGTTTTGCCCATTTCATGCTGTATCATCCAGGTCTGGTGATAGAATGCAGGCCAGAACCCTAATTCACGCCGGCTGGAACATGGATCGTCTTGGAAAGCGACAACATCACATTCGACAAGCTCTGCCCATTTAGGTATTTCATAGGTAACCAACCGTGTGCAATTGCTTGATTGCCTCCTTGTATTGTGGCTTCAGCATCTTATCGATCTACTGTTTTCGGCTGAGGTTTGATAGCACGGTTAATTTCGCTTTTGCCAGTCTATAATTTCCTGCCGCTCACGCGCGACAACAAGATACGTATATAGGCACATTGAGACTTCATGGCGTATATAGTAGAAATAGAGCTTGAACATCAGTATGTAGCATAGCGACTTTTTAAGTGCTTCAGAGTAGACAGATCCTGACTATAGCTTTGACCATAAGTTGTCTCCTTCTGGCGATCTACAAGATGGCTTGGCAACTTGCACCTCTTGGAGCAATGCCTTGTCTTATATTGTATAAGTAGGACATGCCGGTTGCAATTAACGATAAGCAAGTCAGGGCTGCCTGCAGCACGTGTATTGAGTTTCTGACGGTTAATGGTTTTCTTTCTGACTCTCTAATGCTGTCGTATGGCCGCGTTAGTCACAGAGGAGCACCGACTCTTCGGATCCGCAGTCCCCTCGCTCCGAGGACTCGGGGGGACGGCCTGATTGGCTATGGCCCTGGATGCCGCCTTTGTGAAGCCGAATTCTTCGGCGCCGAAATATGCGGATCAAGCTCCGACAAGTCTTTGTATGCCTTGCCGGGCTCATCAGCCGTGCAGGGGCACCTGTTTCGAGGAACACCGGTTCCGGCCAAATAATGACGAACCTACAAATTACTCGATCATACAGTGTAGGATCATATGTCCAATCACGAGTAGACGCATCCTGATATGCTCTCCTGCGGGCCAATAATAAGATCTCCAACAACGTCGGAACAGAGATTGTAAGCTGTGTGGGTGCAGCAACATCCGATGTGTGATATTAAACAGTCATAATCCCACCGCCGATTGTTGGAGATCTCCAGGGTCTTGGGTTTGGATTCTGGCCCGACTCGGAGAGACCGTGGTCAACAATCGGTTCTGAACCGGTAATAATTATCCTGACAATATTCATTATTAAAGATAGCCACCCCTTTGCTCAAAGTCTCCGGGGAGAACGGGGTGGCTTGCCCCAGCTCCGAGCTACGGCGACCAGTGTGCCGCACTAACAGGACTGCGATAGATCCCTACTTAGCAGATGCTAACAATGCGACGGCTATTATAGACTGGGAATTGTTAATGGCTACTAGAGACGCAACTAGGGGTCTTGGCACGCTATTACACAAGTGACTTACAACTTCAACGCCCTACATGTCAAGTCAAGGGCGCACGGCTCCACTATTGTCCATACCCCATGATGACGGTCTGTTGCGGTGCATGTCCATTGCCGAAAACCTGCCTGTGAGATGAGAGAGTATGACTCTTCGCGAGTGGCCATAACCGCGAAGCCTTGGGGCACATCTGCTATGCGTCTAGTGTGGTCGACGAACCCAGTTATACATACTTAGTACTGATGGCATATGCGGGCAACTGTTCAAGGTATCCAATGCTTACCGCTACTAGATTCCTAATCTAGTTGTCTTGCCTATCTCTGAATGAACTAGGCGGAAGTTCATGGTTGATCTCTTGCGTTTTAAAAGAGTAATCAACCCACTAGTATTGGGTCGTTCTCTTCTATTTTTCCAATTATTATACCCTCGTCTTCGGCCTCGTCCGATCGCGCCCCGATCCTGTAAGAATCAGCGTACCCACAGACACGCCCTGCGTGTTCATTCTTGACCGTGGTGGTTGCTCAACCGGCACGTGCCTCTAATAAGGTAGCCTTTGTTGTCCACAAGTTCTTGTGCCCTTTGAATGACAACTATCCCGGAGGAGCTCAACGAAGACATTGATATGATGGATTTCGTAAACTGGGACGCTGCAGCCTCGAGCACAGGCTTTGACTTGCCGGTCAGCTCCGAGGGCGCGGAGAATCTTCCTGGTGTCGCCCCGGCTCCGGCCCCAAGCTTATCAGAGGACCCTAGCATGGACCTCGTCTTTGGTGATGTCGATGGAGATGATTGGTCTTACTGGGCACTTCAGCATTACGAGTCTGCTCAGCTACAGCAGGAAGTTGATATCCCGACATACCCTGAACTGGACCCCGAGGGAATATCACCGGGGACGTCTCAGTTCTCATGGGAGACACCGGAAGCTCCTTGTACCAATTGTTCCCGCTGGTCCTATCAATGTAAAAGAATCAGGGAAGGTAAATACAGGGGTTATTGCACCAGTTGTGTGGCACTTCGACGAGAGTGTAGCTTTGGGCCCTCGACCAACAAATGTACATCAGACGCCACCTTTCCTGCAAATCCCTGGCCCACCATGGGTGATAGGCCGGAGACCTCGATTGTCCATGAAGATGAGCTAGCCGCCATTATGAACTCGGAGCCTCCAGCGCCACCGGTAGTGGCAGTTGCTGGAGTGATGCCGTTCTTCCCACGTCCCCAACACCCACCAAAGATCGGTGCCCGGTTCTCCCGTGAATCCGTCAAAGTGCTTAAGAATTGGGTTGTAATGCATAACCATCATCCATATCCAACAGACGAGGAAAGGGAAAGTCTGCAAAAGATTACTGGACTGAACAAGACCCAGATTACGAACTGGCTGGCCAACGCCCGGCGCCGGGGAAAGATCCAGCCCACCAGAGCGACATCACCACATATTGGCCGAGGATATGCGCAGGCGCTGGACATTCCGCAACGAAGGGGCACACCCGGCATGTTCGAAAACATGAATCCTCTGCAGCGTTGGGAGAACTCTCCGCCTGAAAACGAACCTGCTTCGGTCACTGCTATTGCACGCGCCGTGTCGGCTTCCGGCTCGTACTCTGCAACATCTGGCTCCGGCCGCACTAGTCCCAATGTATGGAATCTATCTGATGACGGGTCTAGTAGATCACTCTGCAACCAGTCGTCCGCTAGCAGTTTGGGAACTTCGCACTCTAGTGGTGGCTCCTTTGCATCAGCTTTTTCCAACCAGTCCCGTGGCTCGTCCATCCCATCATTTGTTCGAAGTAACCGTGGCCGGCGGCGGCGGAGGCGTGCGCCGCCAAAGCGTGCTGACGAGCAACTAAGCCAGCCACTGAAGACTTTCCAGTGTACTTTCTGTACTGAGACTTTTAGGACAAAACACGATTGGCAACGCCACGAGAAGTCATTGCACTTATCTCTTGAACGGTGGATTTGCTCTCCCGATGGCCCTCGAGTTGTCAACCCTGATAACGGACAGACGAGTTGTTCTTTTTGTGGCGAAGCAAACCCAGACGACGCACATGTAGAGTCGCATAATTTCTCTAGTTGTACTGAACGGACTCAGGAGGAACGGACATTCTACCGGAAGGATCACTTACGACAGCATCTACGGCTTGTCCACAATGTCAAATTTCTTCCGTGGACGATGGACAAGTGGCGAGTTACATCCCCTGCCATCCGATCGCGATGTGGTTTTTGTGGTGTTGTCCTTGATAGCTGGTCGGTTCGAGTTGACCATCTCGCTGAGCACTTCAAGACGGGTAACACCATGGCTGACTGGAAGGGTGACTGGGGTTTTGATGCACCTGTTCTCGAACTGGTCGAGAACTCGATTCCTCCTTGTGAGTTAAGCTTAAGGCGCCCTCCACGTATAGGCATCTAACTTGTTTACAGACTTAATTCACGACGAGAGGCAGTCGCCTTTACCTTTCGAAGCTAGCCAACCATCACCCGGTACTCCAACTAACGCATATGAACTCTTGAAAATGGAACTACAATGGTGGATCACGAATCAAACGGAGGAGCTTGGCATCGCTCCCACTGATTTAGAAATCCAACAAGAGGCTTGTCGCATCATCTACGGTGCCGAGGTTATGTTGAGAGGCGTCGGAACGTGTTCCGCTTCGTGGCTCTGTGATTTAGTCCTGTCGTCTGAAGAGGCTAAACGACAAGCTGCCTTTAATCCGCGATCATCGGGCTCTAGTTTCTTCTCCTCTCTTCGCATCAACGGAAAATCTGACATCTTCGAAAACTGTGAATTCGAGAAAGAACTACAGGATTACGTCCACGCGAAGTTATTATTAGGGTTAACTGCTATGGATCATGAGCTTCAGTACGAAGCATGCCGTGTCCTAGGGAGAATGGAAGAGAGGTCCAGTCATCCATCTGAAACACTTGCAAATTGGTTCATTCGCATGATCAACACTTCGTCGTCTTGGCTTGAGGACTTTCGACAACGGGCACATCTTCCCCGAAGTGAGGATGTTGGTGATGCCTACAAGCGGTCAACCGACCCAAAAACAATCGATTCCACTATTCACAACTATAGCCGCCTCGAGGCCGAGCTTGGAGAATACCTTCAACTCCAGAGATCTCTTGGCAACCAGCCAACGGACGCTGACTTGCAACGTCAAGGACGAATTATTGTTTACGAGGTCGATGACGAGTGGAACCAGACAGCAGCGGACGACGAGGAATGGCTTGAGCACTTTAGGAAGAGACACCCTCCTAAGTCGTCTCACACAAGCCCCGTCTCCGGTGGTTCGCTATCGAGTGAAAAACAACACCCTTCCACCACGAACAAATCTCCACCATCGGACCCATCCCACACAGCGCATCTACCTGGCAAATCGCCCCAGACGAACAATGGCCTGTCACCTGGCGGATCTAGTACAAGCTCGATCAAGCCTGGCGCAAGATTCCTGAATGATGCGAATTGTTATCGCCGCCTGGCGAGAGATCTCGCTCGCTTCGTAACAGCAACCATGTCTGCCAACAACCCCAATCGGCACGTACCTACAGATGAAGAACTTAAGCACCAGGCACGGTGGATAGTATACGATGAGTAAGTCGAGACACTCTGGCACTCGTCTTCCCCGGTACTGACCCCATTCTAGTGACGACCCGTTTAATCAGACAGCAGCCGACAATGTAGAGTGGCTGCAGCGATTTAAAATTGACGCGGGAATTCTGCCGCCTGGGTCCGGTCCAGGCTTAGGTGTTCGGTCCGTAGCCTGGAGCGTTAAGGATGGCGGTACTGGATTTGAGCCACCTTATGTCGCTCCTAACCCTGCGGCGATGATCGAGCCACTCCACGGAAATCCGCAGATATACCTGAACGAGCAAGCGAAGCCTTTCGAGTCTGAGGCCAGCACCGCAAACCACTTTCTTCAAACCTTCACTCAGCGGTACCCAGCACCAGCCAAGATTTTCTGCAGTCGTGAACTTGAAAAAGGGCTGACGGAATACGTCAAGCGTGAGCTGCAAAAAACGGGGGTTTTCCCTAGTGACACTGAGCTCCAAGTGCGGGCTCGCGACATTTTGGGAATGCAAAAGACCCCCTGTGATGATGCTATCTTACTTGGCAAGTTCAAAGCAGCCTTGCAAGGGAATATTAATGCACAGCAATCTGTCCCTATGGAGACCGATTTTACCTTTGATTTCGCCACGACGCTTCCAGCCCCTATGCCTACGACATCCGCACTTTCTGCACATTTAGCTTCGTCTATACCCGCCTTAGACCCGACACTTTCTATCCCAACTACAGATACTTTACCTGCAGGGATGGACCTTGACTTGAACTTCACAGAGCAGGAACTCAACGACATCCTCCAGGACGTTAGCTACGGGCTTGGCGATAGTATGCAGCTGAACCCAACCACTGACTCACAATAAAATGTCAGCGAAGGTTTCTGCATGTCCAAATTATGGATAATGAGGAACTGTTAACTTTTTGATTCTCGTTTCAGTTTTGATACCATGTTGAAGAAAAATCATACTGTGGATTGTATTACGGAGTTAGGCGCTGAACAACTTCGCTCATTGATTGTTCTGTATATATCAGCATGCCTAATGGAAATCTTAATCATACGTGTAATCGCGACTCAATGAAGATGTGCCGTTTCAAGCATCCATGTAGGCTGATGTGGTGTTGGAACGTGACTCAGTCCTGACCTTGGGACGTAGTGAAGCTCTCGTCTACGCGGCCCAATGAGCATTAGATGTAGAGCTATAATTCTCCTGCTAAGAATAGACAAGCATTGATACTGCATTGTCATTTTATGACCACAAGTCCGGTCCGCTATTCTAGGTATACGAAATATGGCGCCGAGTTCTGCAGGCACGGGTCATTACCCTTTTCAGCCATTTCCGTCGGCGCTCCGATAGCTCCCTTTGTGGTTCTCACAATAATCCACTAATAAGAGAGTCAACATTGCAATACTGTTCCATTCTAGTGACGACGCCTATCGACCCGTTATCCACGACGAAGTACGTGATGTGGGAATTGCCCAGTCTACCAAGATCCATTGCGGAAATGCAGGTCTATCCATATTTCATATAAGAAGAGCTTCCCAAGTCCCGGGAAAAGGACGATGTATTAAAGTAGGTAGCCCACCGATCACCCCTCGATCGATAATCGCACGTACAATACTTCCATAATGGGTTTGCGAAAGATGTTCGGGACTCTCTTGAGCCTAATGACCGTGGTGAGCTTGGCTTCCGCCTGGACGAACCCGATCCGTAGGTAAGCTCTGCGCCTATATGCTCTTAGCACTTATCTTTGACTAACATCGAAAGCCCTGGGGGGTCCGACCCCTTCGTGACTTACAGCGGGGGCTACTATTACCTCATGTCGACGTCGTGGTCCGACGTCGAGATCGCTCGCTCGACGACCGTCGCGGGCCTCAAGACGGCTACGAAAAAGGTCATCTATACGAGCACCGACGCCTCGCGCGACTCCAACGTCTGGGCGCCTGAGGTCCATTACTTCAATGGCCTTTGGTATGTTTACTTCACAGCGGGCCGGTCGAGTGATCTAGACAACCAGAGACTGCACGTCCTTAAAGGTATATATCACCGCTCCTGTTCCGTGTCCCTGCTTCGCCTAAGGTGTTTTACATCTCGTTGACACGCAATGGACGAAAAGGTGGCGCTACGCCCTGGGACTCGTTCACGTATGCCAGCCAGCTGACGAACGAGTGGGCAATCGACGCCTCGACACTCCGCACCAGCTTCGGCGACTACCTGGTCTTCTCGTGTTTCCACGGGGTATCGGCGCAGTCCTTATGTATCCAGAAGTTGGGCTCCGACTACACGTCGCTGACGGGATCGATCAGCGTGATCTCGCAGCCCACCGCTGCGTGGGAGAAGGTCTCGGCACCAGTCAACGAGGGGCCGGCGGCTCTATACTGGGGCGGCAAGACGTATCTCGCCTACTCGGCCTCGTACTGCTGGTCCGCAAGCTACTGCCTGGGCCTCCTGACGTGGGACGGCGTCACTGATCCCACGAAGGCGAGCGCCTGGTCTAAGTCCAACGGCTGTGTTCTATCCTCTGCCAACGGGAACTTTGGCACGGGCCACAACTCGTTCTTCCAGAGTCCGGATGGTAGCCAGACTTGGATCGCGTACCATGCCACGAGTAATTCTGCCGGTGCCTGTGACGATAGCCGCTATACGATGGTTCAGCTCCTTGGCAGCCACAGTGATGGTTCGCCAAACTTTGGTGCACCGGTTGATTTCTCACATGCTTATAGTGAGCCTAGTACATAGACAGAAGCTCCGTTCATAAGCTGGATGGCAGTGACAAGTTAGTTCCATGATGTCGCATCGCACCTATGTTAATTGATCCAATTGATACCATAAATAGACTACATACTGGTCTGGGAAACTGTTTTATCTGGTTTCAATGCTTGCCTGATTACACTACCGCTAATTTGCATTGCCCCCTAAGATACCTGCAGAATACCTTGATTCCAGATTTATTTGTATTAAACGGCTCGTATTTGTCGTTTCGTGATATTGAGAGGTGATGCCTGGATGATGCTACTTAGTCTAAATTCCATTTCCAGATGTGGGCCTTGCTTTGGCCCTACTAAATAATCCTCGGTGGTTGTCTACAATAAGCACCTACTTAAAGCTTCGTCATTTAGCGGGGCTACCATCCCAGGACCTCACTGTCTCAATGCATTACAGTACTGCGTAGATAGATGACTATCTGGGTAGGCTACAACTACATGTATTTACCTCCAAGCTCTCTGCTTAAATTATTTCGCGCCATTTCTATCATATATTATACTAGCCGAGAAGTTGCTTAAACTTTGCAACCATAGATAACTACTTCAAACCCTAGATCCGTCACCCACTGTCGAGATGGTATATACAGCCCCTCACTCACCACCCCGCCATTCGTTCCAACTCTAGCCGCGGCGCAGCGCAGCGCTAACCACCAGTCGCAGAGCTCTGAAGCACGACTCTACACCTTCTCGGAGGGGACGAGAGAGCACCTGCGTAAATTCAGGTTAACGACCTCCCGTGCTAGTGGTCCGCAAGCTGTTATATGTATGTACCCAATGTTTCCACGCATTGGAACCGGTCGATACGGCCGATGCTGCCCACGTGCCATTTGCGCACGTGCGAGACATGTGCAAATCACACGCTGATTGACATGTCGTCACGCTACCAATAGATATGATCGATAAGAAAACACACGAGGTTAAACAGGATGAGGACAAGGTAGTCTACAAGTCTCTCGAAGAGATCGCAGACGATCTCCCCGATAACTCGCCGCGGTACATATTGCTCAGCTATCCATTAACACTCGTACGTGTAATCCTCCTTTCTTAGTCTTTCTTTCTTGCCGAGCTCCGAGATATATACAAGATGGTATCCAAATAGGAGGCAATAGAACGTAGACAATTGGGAGCAATCACTCGCTAATCCTCGGCATAGCCATCTGGCCGGCTCTCTGTCCCATACATCCTCCTATACTACTTACCCACGACGTGCAACGCCGAAAGCCGCATGATGTACGCCGGGGCAAAGGAATTGATGCGGAACACGAGCGAGGTTGGAAAAGTTATCGATATCGAAAGTGCCGACGACTTGGAGGAGATCCCAAAGAAGCTGGGAGCAGAGTAGGCTTGATGATCAAGGACAGAAGCGTCTGTTATGATTTATAGATATGTGAACTATAGGTCCGAGTGCTAGCATTCTTTAGGCCGAGTAACGCATTCAAATCTCCCTCGGGTTCTGCTCGACATCGTGGCTTTCGGTTCATGGTGATCACCAATGCGCTCGCATTCGGATATAGAGGAAGTTTTGCGTGCTGGTAACTTGGCAATATTTCCCCATTGCTGTAGATTAATCTAGTCATCCAGTAGAACTTCCTCGCCGATCTCCGCGGCTAGTCCCTTCACGACGCGCTTAAGCGCCTTGCACGCTGGGCTATCTGGGTAATGGTCGAAGAAACTCTCTCCGTAATCGCAGGCCATCCCTATCCTCGGATCCAGCGGCACTTCGCCTAAGAATCGGATTCCCATCTCTTTCGCCAGCGCCGCGCCACCGCCCGTCGTAGCCTTGAAGATCTGGCTCTCGTGCGTGCAGTTCGGACACACGAAACCGCTCATATTCTCCACTAGACCTAGTACTTTGATCCCCGCCTTCCTACAGAAGTCAATCTCCTTCCGCACGTCGAGCAGGGACACTTCCTGCGGCGTCGTCACCATTATAGCACCGTCTATTCCACTCTCTTTCAAGAGACTGTTGACGCTAAGATGCTCGTCGCTCGTGCCGGGCGGGGTGTCGACAAGTAGAAAGTCCATCTCGCCCCACTCGACCTCCTTCAGAAACTTCTTGATGAGGCCATTTTTCTTGGGCCCGCGCCAAATGATGGCGTCGTCGCGGTTCGGCAGCATGAATTGGATGCTCATGACACCCAGATTGTCGGCGACCCAAACGGGCGACCATCCGGAATTACTGATGTGAATTGTCTCGTCCTCGACACCCATCATCTTGGGGATGCTCGGTCCGCAGATGTCGGCGTCCATTATACCCACGGTGCGTGCCTCGTCGGTCGCAAACGCGTGCGCAAGCAGGCTGGTGAACGTGCTCTTGCCCACGCCTCCCTTGCCAGACAGCACCAGGATCTTGTGCCGCACGCCGGCGAGCCGCGCCGTGATGAGCGGGAGATCAGGGTCGGGGCCTTTGGGCGCGCTGGCGCAGATGGCCTGGTTCGGACATCCGGCGCACGAGTCTGCCTTGCCGGCCGCCTCGGATTCGGGGCCGGGACAGTGCTCGGGCTCGGGCGCCACGAGCTGCGGACGCGCCTTCAGCGGGTTGTCGATGACGTCCTGGACGGGCTCGGGTTCTTCGAGCGACGGCGCCATATTTTGTCTCTGAACTCGTGAAGCCCTTTATTTAGGTGCTGCTGCTGCTGCTGTGTACAACAACAAAAGAGGGCAAGCGCCCTGGCGGCCCGAAATGTGTAATATCAATCGGGATACGGCGGCGACTTCTTGATTATAAATTCAAACAAAGCTTACTCGGACAGGTTACGGCGAAACAATGGGGTCTCGTAGCGGGGTTGTGTATCTATCAGTAGCTGAAATCTGGGGTATTTGCGATGTTTGTTCTTGCTCGGTAGGTAGTCTTAATTAAGTGATATTTAATGTTGTTCACCACCTAGGTAACTACAGCGATGCAGTGTTGTAATCCGTCGAGAACAATATCCGTCCGTTGTCGGCGCCGAGACATTGACTAATAAGACACCTTAACATTAGCCAGCTCAGATTCACTGACATAGGATGGAGGGGTAAATTTGTAGGTAGCGTCTGGTGGTTTAGGTTAGTTACTACCTTACCTACCTAGGTAGTTGGCCACGAGGCGGGGCGCATAAACTACATACCTACAGTACACCTACTGTATCTAAATGATTAGCGTCGCATCCCCACCAAAGTCGCGTTACGCGCTGGGACTTTTGACTGACGCAGGTACTCCATGCCTACCTACTTACTCTTTTCTTTAGCCGTGACTTCTGTTTAGCAAACAACGTCGCAACTAGCACTCGACGATCTGCTCACTTCGGCCCCTGGCCAATACAGCTAATTAGAACAGCTTCGAGCTTGGGTTTAGGATTGGACTGTCCGCATGTCCAGCCGACTCCAGTCATGGCTTCCCCTGAGCATAGTCAAGCTCAACCTCAACCCATACCACCACCAGTAAACAACCCCAACAATAACAACGATGGCCATGATCATAACCAAGATAATGACAACGACCTTTTACTCTCGCTCAATAAACTCTCTCTGTCTGCCTCTCCCCAACCCGAATCCAATGCGCCATCGCATCCCGCCAGTCAACGACCATCGTCTGTTTCTCCTGACACACGAGCAGCTCCGCGCGGCCCTTTAACAAAAGCGAATATCAACAGCATGGCTGCCGATGGCCCATCCACGTCGCCTAGTCTTATTCGTAAAGCCTCGATAAACTCACTTTACTCGGCTAACAGTCGCGCGCCGAGTCGTGCCGCTTCACGCCGGGGAAGCTCTACCTCTTTCCTCTCTCCAACCACGTCAAAATCTCCGTCCTATGTACTCCTAAGCAATGGGGGAGCGGTAGAGGGAAGGCTTCCGCGTACGGCTGCTTCAGTGGCAAGCGCTTATCTAGCCAAAGAGCTGGAAACTCTGCACAGTGCCGCCTCCGATCAGGCTACCGAGACTATTGTCATTCTACATGATGACTGTTATGGGCACCGATACTCGAGACCGCGCGCATCAAAGAATCTGCTTGGCACCATCGTCGAGCGACCCGAAAGAATTCAGGCCAGTATTCTAGGTGTGTCGATGGCTTATGTGCGATTGGGCGAGAGACACTGCGAGGGAAAACACCCTATTCACCCGGACCTAGACCCAAATACGCTTCCCAGCATCCCTTTCCGCATTCACAAGACCGCCCGCAAAGTCGCCATTTCCTCCACCGCAGTAACGAATGTTCACGGTAGCAAATGGATGGAGGAGTTGAAGATTATGTGTGATTCGGCTGAAGCAAAACTCGCGCTGAACGGAAACGAGCTTCGGAGGCCTGAGATGAATCGGGGACCCGATGCAGAGCCTCCGCAACACCTTCACCAGGGCGATCTTTATTTATGTTCCGAGTCCTTAAATGCTTTTGAGGGGGCTTTAGGTGCTGTTTGCGAAGCCGTCGACGCAGTTTTCTCTACGTCCCCTCATCGACGTGCCTTTGTTGCCGTACGACCCCCTGGACATCACTGCTCTGCCTCGTTTCCGTCTGGTTTCTGCTGGGTGAACAATGTCCACGTCGGAATCATGCATGGGATATTGAATCATGGCCTGACCCATGTAGCGATTATCGACTTTGATTTGCATCATGGGGACGGCTCGCAAGCCATCGCCTGGCAACACAACAAGCGTGGATTGGCCAAAAATGCAGCCGCCTGGAAAAAGACCTCGATAGGGTACTTTAGCGTCCATGATATCAATTCATACCCGTGCGAATACGGCGACGAAGAGAAGGTGAAAAACGCCAGCCTGTGCATTGACAATGCTCATGGACAAAATATATGGAATGTGCACCTGCATGAGTGGAAATCAGATGTGGAGTTCTGGACGCTTTACCAATCAAAGTATTCCATCCTGCTCGAAAAGGCTCGCAACTATCTCCGACTACAAACGGAACGGTTTCGCGCTGCTGGGCACATGCCAAGAGGCGCCATTTTTTTGTCTGCCGGATTTGACGCGAGTGAATGGGAGGGCGCTGGGATGCAACGGCATAAAGTTAATGTGCCGACTGAATTTTATGCCCGGCTTACAAGAGACGTCGTCCGGATTGCATCCGAAGAAGGGCTTAGTGTCGATGGACGTGTCATTAGCGTTCTAGAAGGTGGCTATAGTGACAGAGCTTTATACTCTGGCGTGCTTAGTCACTTGAGTGGTTTGGCGGGAGTCGAATCTATAGCACCTAAGGAGGAAGGGCTATATGACCTCGGGCACGAAATGGGCCATGTAACTAGGTCGTTCAGTCGGCGGAGCACTTTGAACGAGAGTGAGTCGAAGTCCTTGAAAGCTCTTGAATTCCCATATGACCCGAACTGGTGGTCTATTGCTGAGCTGGATCGCTTTGATGCTGCCAAAGTTGCCCCTCCACCAGAACCTAAGAAGCCGCGAACAATCACACCGGGAAATTATTCCTCGCCAACGCAATCGTCCAATGCAAAGTTGACAGAGGTGGCTAGATTGCGCCGTAGCTTATCGAGTCTTCCCACTTCGCAGACGTTTATGCCCAGATCGCCAACCCCACCGCCGCCCGATATTCATTGGACTACTGTGGCTCACGAGTTGAGCAAGCTACTCATTCCGAAGGATCGACAGGTTGACAGCTGCACACATTCAGAGCTTAACAACGAAGCTACAAAGGCCAGAAGGGACCGTCAGTCCTCTCAGACCAATGTGAATGGCGCGAGCGACGCCCCAGCCGCTCCCGCTGCTCCCACAAGGCCTTCCACGAGGATGTCTCTTCGTGAGAGGAAGCCAGTCAGCTATCTCGAGGACGACGATTATAAATCACGACGCCAGAGCGTTGCAGGGCCGACAGTCCTCGCTACATCAAAGGCATGTCTAGAATTCCAGCATTCGGGACTTAATACTTACGATTATCTTATAGGCTTTAGCTCGCGGTGCGTCATCGCAAACCGAAACAAAACTACCGCGGCAGGTGAATAGGAGGCTTAGCACAGCCTCTTCCCTTAGTAATGTTGCAGATTTGCCAGTAACTGTTGACACCAGCACTCGGCCGGGTAGCTCTCTGAGTATGCGGCCAAGCTCTTCCATGAGTGTGCGCACCCAAGCTTCTACGGCTTCAAATATTAGGATGAGTCGTCCGGCAGCACCTCCCAGGAAAGACAGCAGCAGAGCGCCCCGTGCGCCCCGTAAAACAAAGCAAGCTGCAGCCAAAGTCGAAACGGGGTCCTCTGCTACAACCATGTCACTTATACCCAAGGCGAGCCACGGAACTGGTCCGCCCCCTCCAAGCACTCAATCCACCGCGGCTAATGCTGGAACTTCGCCCACGCCGATAACTACTTTGGAGGATTTCGACCAAATCACGAGTGGGATGAGGAAAATCAAGATTAATGTTTTGACCAAAGAGCAGAAAGCGGCGAGGTTGAAAGCTAAAGCAGAAACGGCGGCAGTCGGTCATAACCCCACAAACAAGGAGGAAAGCCCCTTGAATGAGCAGCCGCCTTCCCCACCAACCGTTGCAGAAGCTCAGTCTATTCCACTATCTTCTAACCTGGAAGACATTCAAGATCCCAATTCGCTAGTCAGAGTTGAAACTCCCCCTCAACATAATCACTTTACAACAACAGAATCCAAATTTGAGACCATGGTTCCAATGACACCTACTATAATCAGCCCCACGGAGCCGAGTATATCTTCAACGCCCTTTGCATCAAGTCCTCTAGTTCGACCTCCACCAGAACCTGCTCAGGATATGGACCTCTTCGTTCCCTATCAACCTGAAGGTCCTCCGGCACATGCAATTCCTATCCAGAGACCAGTTCAAATTTTAGAGCCGAACAGTGGGACTCCAGCTCGGCCAAACCCCATGCAACACCATACGTTGCAGTCTTACTCAGTGCCTGTAAGTCCGGTACGTAGAGGCGGGCATGGCTTCACTGCGACGTCCAACATACCTTTCTCCCCCGGTCCGGTTCTCAAGACCCAACCCATATTGCAAGATAATGTTCCTGCTTTACCCCAACATACCACCAAGATTGAAGATATTAAATCCGATACTTGGGACACTTCCAAGGTACCGGGACACCAACAGTAATTTTACCCCTTTACCTTTAATGCCCAAGGCATCAATCCATTTTCCCCCGAGTGTCGCAAAATGGCGGCGTTATTGTAATCTGAGCAATGTATATGTACCCGCAACACCAAGTACATACACTCTGATTCGGCCCAAGGTGAAGGGGAGGACTCTGTGTCTTGTTGTCGAGGACCTAGAAGTTGACAGGTTTGGGTTGAAAGACTGGGTCACATGGCGTTTAAGGGAGTCCTGTCCTTGAATTTATAGACCCCGATGTTCTTTATGGGCCTCTCTGACCTTATACCGCGTACGATACCCCTTCTTCTGTCATGCACTGTACCAGCTGTTTCCTTATCTCTTGTATATTTCCAAGCTTCTGTTTAAATAAAGATACGTCGAAAGCCTATGGTGGAGTAAACCGAAAAATGAAAAGACTTATTATGCTCGAGTGCTTGGTACGTCGATCCTCATGAAGCATAGACGTAGGTTATACTATTTAGGGATACAAACACGGTAGCCGAATTCTACCCCGTTTCTTCGGATACGTTATATAGCGCTGTACCTTCATGGTTATATAGGTTGGCATTATCAAAGGATGTACATCAGCCTGGGTCCAGATTTCGCGACCTCTGCCTCCGTGAGCTTGGATGCTGGTACCTATCATAGCTTGTACCTACCTACCTACCTACCTACCTACCTACCTACCTACCTACCTACCTACCCAGTCAGACATAAGATATCTGGACGGCAGCCAGTTTTGCTTGGACGCCAGGTTCGTTATGGCCCATGGACCGGTCATTTTCCTGTTATTAGCCGGAGAGCTTAGTGAAAGGGACAACCTGATTGTTGTTAGAATACTATCTTCCTAAGCGTCAACTTCTGCATGTAAGGTAAGAAGAACGTATGAAATAGTACTACGATCCTGCATTCTTAACATCAGATATGTTTCGCGACGCAGCCAATTAGTAGGTAGTAAGGAGTAAGGTACAGCTACTTTGAAGGCCTGATATCACAGATGGAATTGGAATCAAAATGAAGATAGGTCTTCATCAAATTTGTGTTAATTGTTGCCCTTTCATTTCCCCTAGATATGCAACGTGGTCACTGTGGTCCGAATCCTAGCACGGTGAAATGATGCAAGTAATCGCCTAAGACTTGTAGCGAACATTATCACAACTTGAACGTATTATAGAAAGAGAAAGGTAGGATGCGAAATGCTCCATCTAGTGATTAGCCATGCCGGTATTCTCAAACCGGCAATATCCTTTGCATTCAATTAGTGTATATCTGGAAATCTGCGAGCATTGCCTTCATCGAAACCATATCGTCATTTCCTTTAATTCACAAGGTAAGTCTAGGGTTGTCTGAAGCAATAAGGGACGCGTAGTGATCTCGCATCCTTCCATTTTACGCTCATCTCATATCGAGGCCATCAATCCCGTAGGTTTTTGCCATATTCCAAAACTCATGGGAAATATGTTAGAGATCGAGCATGAAGTCTAACCGCATGGCCAAACTCGACCTACTCGTCAGCCTCCATTTCCGCACTCATAGCTTTGTCCTCGGCATTCGGGGCATGAATCGAAGGCGGTGGGCGCTCATTGGGAACCGGGTCCTTCCAGTTAGCCATAAGATACTGAGGCAAGAATGTGTCAAATGAGACACGCAAGTCATGCACCTCTTTGATGAAATGAAGGCCGACATTGAGCTTGCACACCGTCATATGGATCTTCATTCCAATCTCGAACATGGCCAGCAGCTCGTCCTCGAGCAAAAATTCCACTTCCTCGGTATTGCCAAAGTCAACCTCGTCTGAGCGTGGCATATTACCCCACCCATGCGCGATGATAGCCGGCGCAACACGAAGGCAACCAACAAGCCTAAGCTTGAAATTCAGATCCATCTCTGCGAGTTGCTTATCTACCGTATTTTTGTCTTTGTGACGGGGTCTCTCGATTCCGAGAACCTGATAGGTCTGTTCTGTCGTAGATATTACCTTGATCATGGTTGGGTCCTCATGCTTGCGAATTTGGTCTTTATATTGTTTCGCTCCTACGCCCGATGGTGAAAAAAGAGCTGTAAGGCGGAATGAAACGAGAGCTTCGTAATTTCTATCCTCGTCGGTGTTTCTCACCCCACCCTCACAGAATAGAGAGCGGGCGGTGAGATTGAAGGCACCGGGAAGTTGGGGGACAAGCTCGTGGATGTAGCGGAGCTCTGTCGGGGCGATATCGCAGACATTTCGGGCTGATATGATGTTTCTTTTGTATTCGGGGCAGACATCTTGCATGATAACGTAATTCAAGAAATTCTTGACAAGATCTGCAGCTAGTTGGATCGCCTTTGCATCATACATGTACCAGTCGATCATGGTTCGAGAGCTAGTCAATACATTAATTCATCAACAAGCCTAAAAGATTTGATCCTTCAACTTACAGGAAACCCTTCACAACTGCTTCAAAATCGACCTTCCAGTCCTCGGATTTACCACCGTAAAAACGAGTACCAGCACCGCCGACAAAGTCGACAGCAGTCATGGTGCGGACCTGTTCAGTATCTGCCTCAGCTATCGCATCTCTGTCACTAGCCATGCCAGTAAACTGGCGCTGTGAGGTATCGATGCCACCCAAGAAAAGGTACTTATTAAACATGGCCGAACGTTGCGAGTCCAACCGCCGACGAGCTCGAAACCGCTGTATGCATTCTTCAATGCGGCTTTGCTATGTTAGATGAATCATAATTATCTATATGAAGTTTCGAGTGAGACTCACTCAGGGAACGGTCGCGCGCTATAATCATTAGTAAAAACACGCCCAGCATAAAAGGCTCTCGGACTTACGGATCATAGAGCTTCTTCTTCTCCAAGGCTTCTGCCGGCGTCATAGGGGCATCGGCATAATACTCTAGATGAAGGCGTCAGACTCTAAGCTTGTACACCCTGTAGATGAAACTCACCTTCGAAGCCGGTGATGTTCTTGCGGCTTTTTGCAGGCCGCTTCGACTTCTTCTTTCTCTTCTTCACCTCAACCTGGGTATCGCCTGCCGCATTCTCGCTTGCTCTCGTACCCGCAGCATGGTCGTCAACGCTAGAGCCATCGAAGGCCTGTGTATCTTCGGCGACTAACTCGCCATCTTCCTTCATAGCAGCATCTTTGATCCCGCAAGCTGCAGATAAGGTATTGTCCTCCTGAGAAGTAGGACCGGCGTCGGTTAGTTGGGGCTGTGTAACCTTCATTTCAGTCGCCATTGGCTCCTCGCTTTGCTGGGTGGGCAGCTCCGCCATTCTTCGAGCAGTCTGGCCTATTGCCACTGTAGACTGAAGGGCGATAGTCAGTGAGACCGAGGCGAATACCTAGTAGGTACTGGACTGCGATAGGCTATCGGGGGTGGCGGGTCTCAAAGCAAGAGGCAAGTATGGTTCAGCGAGGCAGGGCGACGGGTAGGTAGTATCAAGGATAATGCAACCTAATGCAGGTTGGGCGAGGCTGAGGTAATGTCGAAATTCCACAAGGAGAGAATAGAATCTTAGCGACCTCAGCAGGCTTGATACGAGGCAAAATTTAGTAAGCTGAAATTAGCAACAAGAGCTGATATCTCACAGTTGGTGTGGGCAACGTGCAGTATGAAATATCAAGTGGTGACCGGAGAGGAGAAGAGAAGAGAAGAGAAGAGTACCTATACCTACATACATAGTGAGACGAGATGTAACCATGTCTCCTTCGTTTTATTGGGAGGGAAAGTGCATCCTTTGGAGAGTTCCGGCGGGGCTTGTACTTCAAGGCCGACAGTCTGTAGCGAGGCAGGAGACAACCAGGTCGCAAACGGAGATGCTGTGTCTGATTTCATACCTAATGCAGGTACCTAAGTCTATGCGTCTTTGAGGCAGGCACCCAGGTTTGGTAATAAGCGGTTGCCCTTCAAGTGCGTGATGTGAAGGTAATGCGGCATCGCCGGTACTAGTGCTTTGTGATAGTGTAAGATCTCATCCCAATAATAACCATATATTTTCAGATCACTTTTCTTCTTCTTCATTCATCATCAAGCTTAAATCATTGTCATTGGTGTAGGTGTACGCGCGGGCGAGAGGTTGCCACACATGCATTACCGTAAATACGTGTTGAAGGTTGTCTATCTGCATACATAAGTAGTATACATATAGGTATGTTTGCTCTATGCTGCTTGGCCATTCATAATACCATACCTACCTTTAGATCTGCTAGCAACCGATATGTGCAGGACAGTTTATAGTGCGGGAAACATGCACATCGCCGTAGGAGGATCATCTTGCTCAGCTGTGCACTGATCTCACAGCACTTGAGGTAGGCGACGTGCTCTCGGATTGCCTAAGGAAAGCCAAAAAAAAATATAAGAAAGAAGGAGAATGGTGCATTAGTACACAAATGTACGTCTTAGAAGAAGCGGAATAGGTAAGACGCAAAAAGAGTTGCGGTGAACTGACGCTAGGTATGGGCTTTTGATATAGCATCGTCTCCATGAAGGCTGTGAAGTCAGCTAACCATGTGTGTGTTACGTATACTCATATTGCACATTCGTAAGTATATTTGATAGGTACTGAAAGCACATATTTGTACTCGCTGGTCTCTGCGCAAACATTTGCTATATTATAATCCCATACGCATGTTTACAGTCGCTGGGCGATGACACCTACCAAGATAGGTACTAAAAGGAAGCGAGATCACACATGCTAAAGCAGCATTGTAAGATGAGTAGCAGTGTTGTATTGCGAATGCGAAGGCGCCATTCGTACCGACTCTCTGCCGCAAGGGACGGCTATAGCGGCGGGTCCTCCCTTCAAGGCAGATTGATGGGCATCATGGCAACATTTGGATCAGTACTTGTAGTTAGTAGGTGATATGTGGCTGAGCCCGCATCCCGATATTTCGCCACATCATCAAAAGTGAGGCCTAGCTGAGATGCAAGTTCCTATTGGCTGAGAACTCTTTATAAGTATAATGGGGACCCAGACCCCACGTACTCGCGTAGTACTCATCTTCTCGAATGTACGCACGCCAAAGTCCAGGTACTTGTGGCGTACCCGTACCTGGCATGGCCGCATGGGTCTTCGCCATCTTCCTCTGCTGCGGTTCGAGGCTTGCAGGTGGCAGGTGGTGCTAAACTACTCCTGTAACAAGGCGATACCCCTGGCGTTATAGGTAGCTGATGCTAAGCTCCCCTTGTGGACCGGCTCAGCTGGCAGTAGCGCGTTGGCAGGATCATTTCTGAGACTCTACCCCATTTCCAAGGTGCATTTTATTGGGACAGATATGGAACCCGTGCCCGTGAAGGTGTGCACGACGAGAGTATTAAGTGCCGTGTGAACCACCTTCACTCCTACCTCAACCTCAACCTCACCCATCACTGGACCTCGGTGCTTCTACCGCCAATATTAGATTATTCATTATTCCCTTAAACCATGTGACGAACCTGATTCTAGCGCTTTTCAGTTATTAGATTAGGTTTTCGCTCCGTCACCCGAGCGCGAGTTCTGCAGCCCACTTTCCGCATTCGCTCATTCATTGACATTGACATCCATCCGCGAAAGTACAACCCGACTATCTCTAATTTATAGTAACGCGCCTCGTACCTATTTCTTTCTTCTAATTTTATTTTGATGATATGGCCGCCTGCCTGAAGAGATCCCTCTCATCACCAACAGCTATGTCGGCCACTCCAGAACTACGCGAGCTGAAGCGAGTCAAGACCGCTCCGGCTAAACCTAAAGATGTCCCAAAACATCAGGACCTAGTCGATTATAAGCATGCTGTCGCTGGCCAGTGAGTTGCTCCTTCGCCCGATTATTGCAATATTCACGGCTAACCAGGAACTGTATTTAGCGACGGCACAATGTGTGACGCCGGTGGCGAGCTATTTGTCAAGCCCTGCACTCAGGCTGAGGTGGAATTCTACGAATCCGCCAAAGACCACCCCGATTTCGCCGAGCTTATGCCCGTCTTTTGCGGCAGCCTCGCACTGCTCAATACTACCACTGCTGCTTCAATACATCAACAGCTTCCGGACCTAATTGACCATGCCGAGATCCCCAAGGGGCTCAAGGATGAACTGAAGTCGCACCTGGACCCGAGCATAGCCCCGGCCGCCGTCGAGAAAGCCAGTGCGAAAGAATCACTAGCGACCGACGCACCAAGCAAAGAATCCGATACAGAAAACAAGCGGCCAGAGGCTAGAACAGGGCCAATCAAGACTGACCGCGCCATTGCCCTTCTGAATGCCTCATATGGCTTCAAGAAGCCTAACATTATGGATACCAAGATGGGCCAGCAGCTATGGTCAAAACATGCGAAACAGGAGAAGAGAGAACGTTTTGATAAGATTACAGAGAGCACAACGCATAAGAACTTCGGCTTCCGCATTGCCGGCATGCAGGTGTATCAGGGTACCCATCCCACATACACAAAGCCCGATGGGAATCAAGAGCCTTCTGCGAACGTAACGGGGCCGAACGAGGACGGTTTCACGATGTACAACAAGCTCTGGGGCCGCGACGACGTGAACGACTCAAATCTTGCAGATTCGCTCAAGATGTTCATTTTTAATGAGGCCGCCGGTATTGATGAGGAGTTAGGGAAACTGGTTGCAGGATTATTTGCTAGAGATCTTCGACGGGTTGAAGAAGTACTGCAAAAGGAAGAGAGTCGCATGTATTCTTCCAGTTTACTTTTTGTCTTCGAAGGAGATGGGGCTGCACTGCGAGCGGCTATCGAGGAGGCAAAGGCGGGAGAGGCAGCAATGGAACAGGTGGGAGCTGTCACGTCAGTGACCAAGAGAAGCGCACCGCGAGCCATTAGTGCTAACCTTAGGGTGGATAGTGGCATTGGCATGGACGATGAGGAGCTCAAGTTTGTGATGGAATCTGTTACGTTTGACCACGGAGTGGAAGAGGGGAGCGGAGATGACGAGGACTTTGACGAGATGTCAAGCTTCCCGAACATATACGACTTGAAGATAATCGATTTCGCACATGCAGACTGGACTCCAGGCCTAGGGCCGGATGAGGCAGTACTGCTCGGTGTTAGAAGCCTGGCCGACTTTTTCGAGAAGCTCTCAGAATAAAGTCATACGGCTGGGCAGTTAGACGCTTCGGGGTCATTTCGGGATAGACTATCTGGGAGTACCTCACTGAGGCAGAGTCCAACAAAAGCATCAGTCTCGGAGACATAGGATATCACATGCCATGGGGAGGCATAGGCGAACAAGGCGTTTTACAGTAGTCATCTGAAGTTTGCCGCATAGATACCCAGTTTCGTGCGTTCTCAGCATATCGTACGGAGATAGCGGCGATTAGACAGAGAACCGCTTCGCATAAACTACGTTACTCATGAATAATGACAAGATCTCTGTTGCTATTTACCATCAATGCCCAAAGTTCGCTTTTCATGTGATTTTTAATCGACGAGGCGAAGGATCAGATAGGGGAAATCAGTGAAACATGGGGTATGGTATAGTGCCTCACAATTGACAATCCGCAGAGTATAAGGTAAGTACGATACCAGTACGGGGCCTTCACCACCTGCAGTGGGTACCTGTCTACCACTTCCCCCCCACTAATGCAAGCTACAAGGCTGCGTCACTCAAAAGTGCATTTTATATTCAACACGTGAAAACACGCTTCTCTTGCGATGAACTAAACATGTCGATTCCAGGCTTAGGACAGTTAGCTCCTACAGTATGTTCTCGTGTTATCCCTCTCCTTCTCCCTCTCCCTCTTCAACCTGTGACGCTCGCCGCCCTAATTCTTGATTTCCACAGGCTGCCCCAATTGCTACCGCAGCTTCGCCCGCGTCGGCTCCTACAACAACCCAGACACTCGAGCCGTTCTGGGAGTACCGCTTCGATGTGCCGCATGGCTCGATGCTTGGTATAAAGCTCGTATCGGGCACGGCAGAGAAAGACGGTACAGAGCTCGCTCCCAGCACGCCCTACACCTTCACCGCGACCAAGTCCAAGATCAACACCTGGCATGGCTGCACACTCGAAATCACAGCCCCCACCTCAGGTACCTACGATGCGTACACGTCTGAGCCCTCCGCTGAGGAGACCCCCATGGTCAGCTACCTGAACCTACACTTCAAGCTCGAGTCGCTGCGCGCCGTCGCCCAGAGAACCGGCAACATGGGGCCGCGCGTGCTCGTCGTGGGTCCCCCGAATGCCGGCAAGTCCAGCCTCACGCGCATGCTCGCTTCCTGGGCCACGCGCATGGGCCGCCAACCCCTCGTCGTGAACACGGATTCCCGCGAGGGCATGCTGACACTGCCCGGGACCCTAAGTGCCGCCGTTTTCGCGACGCTCATCGATATCACGACAGACTGGGGCAGTCTACCCTGTAGTGGCGCCAGCGCGATACCTGTGAAGCTGCCGTTAGCGTACTACTACGGATTACCACAGTCAGATGACAATCCAAGACTGTTCAAGCGATTGCTTAGCCGGTTGGCCGTAGCCGCAACATCGAGACTGGCAGAGGATATAGATGTCAAGAACGCCGGCATGTTGATTGATACCGGCGGTATACCCACCGGCACTAGGGGGGCTGTGTATCACGACTTTGTTGGGCATATCGTCGCCGAGTTCTCGGTTAATATCATCATCGTGCTCGGGTCCGAGCGCGTAGGCAGCGAGATGCAAAAGCGATTTGCGGGACAGACCACAAGTGTTGGTGACACAATCACAGTCGTCGGGCTGGATAAGTCTGGTGGTGTCATGGAGCGCGATGAAACCTTTATGCAGTCTGTCCGCGAATCGGCCATTAGGGAATACTTCTTTGGTAGCGCCAAGATGACTCTCAGTCCGTTTACACAGCAGGTTGACTTTGCAGCCGTATCTATATGGAGGATTAACGAGGGTAAGTGTGTTTATTTTTGCATCCCTCATATTCTGTGTTGACGGCGATATATTCATCTACGCATTTGTTTCAATTCTACCATCATCCCACCAGAAAGTCTTTTCAGAATAACAACTAACAAACCCCTCTTCAAGCGTCCCCTACAACATCTGCAGACGGTGGTGGGATTACATACGATGAAGGTGAGACACGCACAGACATACTCGAGAAGGCAGAGCCATCAATGATGATGCAGAACTGTGTGTTGGCGGTAGCATGTGCTTCGGTGCACGATGCCCCAGATACTATACGCGATGCAAATGTTATGGGCTTCGTGTACGTGGCTGACGTTGATGAAAAACGTCGCCGGCTGCGCATTCTGGCACCTGTCTCAGCGCGCCTCGGCGATCGACCCCTGCTATGGGGCTCATGGCCCGAACACATGGTCAACTTACTCATATAATGTGTTCCTTGCTCATGAGTCAAAAGCCTCAGAGCTCATAACAAACGATACAGAGAAGGGCCTTATAATCTAAACACGAGCTATCCTCAGAAGGCTCACAGGATAGTAAAAGGCCGGAATGCGGCCTTGATCTTTTGACGGGAGGCCACAAAAATATTCCATATTAGAATCCGGCGTTAGTGGTGGGCATCGACATGAAAAGGGATCTTTTAACCTATACCAGTTTGTTTTGAGAATAAATATTCGTTTTTTCTCTCTTCACACGTTGTGAGGATTGTGAACGGTCATCAAAGTATTTCGGTACGGATCACGAAAACGATGCTTTACAAAAATCAGCCCAGATTTTTATAATGTGGAAGTTGTATTCAATGCTAGAGAAGCCAACGATGGAAAAAAAACTTCAGTTGGGTATCGATTTTTGGTTGATGAAACAGAGCTTACAGAGGAAACACAGCAAGTCAAACAAATTTACAGAACCGCCTATCTCTGATAGTGTAGTTTCGGCTTTTACCGTGCAAGGCAATGCCAGTCATTGATTGTCCGTAGGTGATAACATAAGGACCTGTATATGTGTTTCTAACACAGTTAATAATGCCTAAACATAGTGTCACGCAGCCGTCCTAGTATTTTTCTCCAGCACTGTCTAATATTCAATAGAGAGCTGATAAGCTCGGCAGAAGCATGTCTTGATAACCTCATCGTTACATGCATAGAACGCTATTATTTTAAGAAGTCTCTAAATTAAGTGCTCAGATACTACTAGTCTACTCACAAGTTACGCTGATTCATTTATTCTAGACTTCAATCAGATAGTTTACGTGCTCTCATCCCGCTCAACAAGAAAATAGATCCTTCAACCAAAGTAACATAGCATGCGACAAAGTTACAAGATGATCAGACCAGGCGTGCAAGACCACAGGACTGTATAAGACGAAAGACGATACAGCAAATAACGTACATCTAGGGAGGGCACAGGTTAGTTTAGTGTCTAACGAGAGGCTCTGGTGCACTACAAGTGATTTTTAAGAGGCTGCTCAAGAATCTATGTATTCCAAGAGTCCCGAGTGAAATATGTGCTGCAGCCACACCTGTATGTGGTATACAACGATGCAATCGCCACGGTACCGGGCCTCAGGACCTCGGATTATTATTAAGCAGGTCGTAACCTACCTATTACTACGCCAGGTATGGGGACCATGTATGTAGGCAAATTACCCTCCAAAGATCTTACAACCCTCAGATGGAACATCCTTTTTGCACGATAGTAAGGGTTAATTATATATATACTTGCGGAACAGCTTGTGACATTGATGGAGAGGATAGGTTACCTAGACGATTGTTAGGACCTTGTACGTTCGTTGTAAGGCGATGTAAACAAGGTAGCTAACGCTAATAGAGTGTTTTGTTTACCTACGACGCTATATGTCCCTCGAACTCTTTAACGACTGGATTTTTGCTATCTGTATTGCGATAGATAAGCTGTTTGGCGCATGAGATGTTCTCGGAAGTGGATCATAGGGAAGCATGTTTTATCCAGGGCAGATATCTTTCAAAAATGATAACAACTTTACTCCAAGATATTTTACTTCTTTGTTATTCCCCTTCCCCATAAATTTTTCTTCTTCATCATTTGCTTTTTCAAGGTCGTGATTTTGCATAATAGCCCAGAGACGAGAAATCTGTTGAAATATTCCCCTAACAATAACCATTAAGCATTGCTCAATCATCTACCGGGTCACAATGATATCTCCTCGTTGCGAGAAAACGCCCAATACATTCCTTGGAGAACTCGTTGTATACCTCAGCCCCATTTCAAGCCCTCATAAGGATTGTTCTACTCAGACCAGGAGGATTCAGTCTTAAATAACGTGAACACAGAACCGTACAGCAAATATAGACGGTTCCAAGTAAGTTATACAATATGCCTAGCCGGTAGTTTTAGTTGCCGTAGTCATGCATAGTAAATGTTAACATGGAAGACGGCGGTATATTAAATCTTAGCCGTTTTAGTCAGTGAATATAGAGTTGATGACTGTGGTAAATATCTAACGTGCTGTATGGACGACTGTTTCGTTGAAATTCAAGACACCCCTTGCTATTGGCCGGTGCAGTGAACAGGCAGTGAATTAGTAAGTTGAGAGACGTTATTGGATCGAGACCCTAGTAAATACTTGGAATAAAACAGACAAGGTCGACTCGCCCCCAAGAAATATTCGCTACGTTGAATAGAGGCACACGATAGTTATATTACTTTTGTCATCTGGGAATTCGAAATTATCGACTCGATGAAGTCAGGTTCGTGGCATAAGACCTGAGGATAGAAATAACATCCTTGGTTATTGCCGGGCTATGTAATCTTAATCACGCAGAGTGACCATCGTGAGCGGAGGGAAGCCAACAGAAACTAGCATGTGACGAAGATTTGCCTCGTTCGATGTTGTTTTTGAGCGACTGGTCTTGGCGATATACCTACAGGTCAACAGGATGATAATTCTTTAGCGCCGTGCTAAATACTAAGAAAGCAAGAGTACTGTTAATCCGCAAGGCTGTTATACAATTTAGGTAGGAAGTTGAGCTGTTGATCAGTCTCGATGCCGTTTTGCCACCCCATAGCCCCTGCTCAGCAAGTAGATCTAGAGAACTTTCCTCCCAAAAACTCCCTGTCGGTACAATGCCTAGCGTGGCGCTAAAGAATTATCATCCTGTTGACCTGTAGTACGTAGGCGCTTACACTGGTCTAACTAGTTAGTCTACCCTACACCACATCTCGTTGTACACTACGATTAGCAAGAAACGGGAGGCTTGGCAAATAGCTTAGTGAAGCACGACGAGTACAGCTGTATTGACTCTAGAACTGACATGTCCTACACATATTTCGCTTCACTTCCTAGGGAGAAGGTTCAACGTTAAGATAATTTGGATGAAGTAGAGTAACTAGTAGATAGGCAAGGTAGAATTTCAGCCTGCACCTAACGATTCAAACCCGGGGGAGTGGGTTTTGGCACGCGACCTGCCTAATCCGGCAATCTGGGGGGGGAACTTCAAGTACCTCCGCTAGTGTAATGCACAGTATACCTTATATACCTTTTCATGAGGCAATATGGAACCATTTATTGGGCAGGGCCACGAGCGTAAGCGTACCGAGCAGTTGGGTAAACGAACACTGAATGCTACCCTGCCAGAAGCTGTGTTCGAAGGATCTTGAATTTTATCTTGAGTTCTAGTGTAGCTTAAACACGCAAACACGTGCAGAGACACATAATAAGTATGGATACAACTTATACCTAACTTTTCTAATAAATGGGTCCATGTTTCTAGGTACCTAGATAAGAAGCCTTCCCCTGATGCAGGAATGAGGTGGTATCAAGGCGCAATACTGCCCAGGCACTATCAGTCTGGGCGAAAAATCTATGGAGTTGTTCTGCCTGTGGTGGCAGTTTCTATCCGACGGAACCGGGATGGTGCGTATCACTGTATTGGTAGGCCAACAATGATTGTACAGTGCTCCAGGATTGTAGCATTGAATTTGCGCCTGTATGTAAGTAGGAATGTGGTCGGCGATCGGGTGGTTAAGGGGGAAAGTTGCAGGCGGAAATACTCAGGTACTACAAAAAGGATGCTCATTGTGGAACGAAAGCATGCAGGAAACCGCCTGTTATTATTGAACCATTGATACGTGGGGCTCAAGAGATTACACTTACATGAACCCCGATTAGTCCAATGCGGATATCGTCTGAGCTCGGTGCTATGCCTCTTGTTGAACCGTTGGTAGCCTGATTCTCATATTAATCGACAGGAAGGAATCTAGATCTTGACCATAATATTCCAAAACAAGCCGGGGTCTGCTATTCTAAGTATCATGTAAGATGGCTTCATGAATAGCGATGGTGTGCATTGGTATCATCGTCAACCGATTGGAGAAGGAGATATACGAAGGTCTCGTATTGATAGTCGCGGCCGCGTCAACACATCAATAAGTACTAAAGCTGCAGCGCTGAGATGGTGGTCGAGAAGTCTACAGTAAGTCAAAAATCGTTTGTTTCGTGAGGGATCGACAACGCATGACTTCTCCTCCTACTGCGAGGCAGTCAGCATGGGAGACGAAGGATACAAGGGCTTCTAGAAAGATGCTATGCGGAACCCCAGTCGACCAGCAAGTGGAATGGCCCCCCTGGGGTTCGTCTTGGCGGTCGTCTGGTTCTTGTGCGTAGTACAACGGCCTCGTGACGGCGTTATCAAGCTCTGTCAAGGAGACTTGGCCCGGGACAGCGCCAGTTATGTAATTCGTCAATTGAACGACGATATAGAAAGCCTTCTCAGCTATCTTATCGTAACACCAACCACCTGCCTAAAGTGGTAGGATATGGTATAAAGGACCTCTTCGTTACAGGCTCGCTTCATCTGCCTAGAACGCTGAAGGAACAGAACCAGCAATGCCGAGAATGCCAAGGCGGCCGTATTTGATGGGCAAAATCTGGGCAGAAAGTGTACGGAAGATTGCTGTGCGAAGGCGGCAAGATACTCTGCATGATAAGCTCAAATCGACGAGCGGTCTCAATGCAAGATAATGGCACTATGGCTATCCTACCACCGAAGTGACCAGCATGACTGGGAAAGATACGCCAGAACTTGTAGATTTGCTGTTGTATGCTGGGCTGTGTTAAGAGACATGCCTATCTAGCACATAGACGGCGCCTTGGCCCAGAACCGACTTTGGCCCAGACCTTGGCAGAAAAGCCTCCCTCTTCCTCGTGTTGCTAGGCCATCACAACTGAACTGGGGCCTCAAACAGTCGTGTGCTGCTGGGAAAAGTCCGCCATATCGGAATATTGCCCTCATTCGGACTGGATAGGGAGCACAAGGGCCACTGGTGGGTTCTTGGTACAGTCTGGAGCAGGAAGGGTGTTGTATGCCAATCCTACTCGGCCGCTGATAAGCTCTCTCGCGGCTCTGGGTGGCGAGTCGCGCGACCGCACTCCCAACATGATTAAGGGCTAAACCGTCGCACACGCGGGATCTGGACATGCTGTCCCATGTAGGTGGTGTAGCATGTCAATGCCAATGCTGCCATGGCACCGGAAGAGCTGGGGCAATCGTGTACACCTATATAACCGGCAGCGTCGTGTTGTAGTCGCGCACGTTCTCTCTTCCCGACTCTTCTCAGTGCAGGTCGTCTCATCAATTGGTGAATCCAAGACTCCCCCCTAATAGTCGAAGTTCTCGGCTTCACATAGTGTCGTCTCCACCATGGCGGGTAAGACCTTCACTTAAGCTTGTTGTTGATCTAGGTCCGGGTATTGACTCCTTATCATTAGACACTCAGACCACCATCGCGACTATCGCCGCCCCTGTGAGCGCAGTCCGAGCCTCGGTAGACAATAAGGCCCTCTCTGAAAAAGTCATCAGCCGCTCGGAGGAAGGAGGGGAGGCTACGTATGATGAGGAGGGCCACGAGATTTGGCAAGGCCTCGTTCTTCCCACCGAGGACGAGAAGGCTACGCTACGCCGTGTCGCCGGCAAGATGCCTTCCGTCACCTACTGGCTATGCGCCGTCGAGTTCGCCGAGCGAGCCTCGTACTACGGCTGCAACCAGGTGTACAAGAACTTCATCCGTGCCCCTCTCCCCCTGCCGCCGAATGGCCCCGGGACGGGCGCAGTGTATCCGGGCAGCGACTTCACCGCCGGTGCTCTAGGCAAGGGTTCCGCTGTGGCCTCGGCCGTGACGGAGTCGTTCAAGTTTCTGGCCTATGCGCTTCCCGTCTTCTTCGGCTGGCTCGCGGATACCAAATACGGTCGGTTCAGGATGATCTGCCAGGGTGTCGCCATCTGCGGTGTTGCCCACATCATCATGATCATTTCTGCCATTCCGTCCGTCCTCCAATCCGGTAATGCCTTCGGTCCCTTTGCCTTCTCCCTGTACCTTCTCGCCGTCGGTGCAGCCCAGTTCAAGCCCAACATCTCTCCTACGTTGATTGACCAAAGTCCGCACAAGAAGGCGCATGTCATCACGGAATCGAGCGGAGAAAAGGTCATTGTCGATCCCGAGGAGTCTATCAATAGCGTCATGTTGTGGTTCTATCTCCTGATCAATGTCGGTGCTGTTTTCGGTATCCCCACAACTTATCTTGCCAAGCTTGTCGGGTACTGGGCCGCCTACCTAATCCCAACCATTCTGTACTTGATGCTGCCGCCGTTACTATGGTATCTGAACCCGCGCTTGATCAAGCAGCCGCCAGGAGGTTCAGACTTGGGCAACGTCTTCAAAGTTCTTGGTGACATCTTTGCTCACGGCGGTCTGACAAGGATCGGCCGGCCTGGCTTTTGGGATATCGGCAGGCCCAGCGTGCGACGAGCTGCTGGTAGCACCAAGGAGTATCAATATGACGATCAGTTCGTCAGTGACGTGAAGCGCACCTTCCAGGCCTGCGCCATATTCCTGTTTGCTCCCATCTGGCAGGTTAATGATTATGGTCTTGGTGCCGCTGCCAACGCTTTAACTGCGGCTTTGGACACTAAAGGTCTGCCAAATGATCTGTTCGACAACCTAAACTCAGTCAGTATCGTTGTTTGTAAGTACCTTACTCCTTGTGTTTCTGGAGTACCGGCCCACTCACCTCGGTCCACGTATTGAAAATGGAGTTGTGGCTGATCGAAACGTCTAGTGGTCCCCATCATGAACCATATTATCTACCCTTTCCTGCGAAAGAAGGGCATCAAGTGGGGTTCCATCTCCCGTATCACCTTTGGCTTCGCGCTCGGTACTATTGGATCGATTGGCTACGGTCTGCTCCAGTACTACGTCTATAAGACGTCGCCTTGCGGGTACAACGCCTCGACGTGTACTGAGATTGTAGCACCAGGCGAGCCAGCGCTGTCTCCCGTCCCGTATGGTCTCTATGCTATCCCTGTCATTATTGGTGCCGTCTCCGAGGTATTCGTCAACGTCTCGTTGTACGGTATCGCCTATGCTATGGCACCGAAGAACATGAAGGGTCTTGTGGCATCCTTGAACCTGTTCAACAGCGCGATTGCCGCTATCCTTGGTCTGGCTGCCGCACCGGCAATTAAGGACCCCAACCTTGTTTGGGTCTTCTTCGGGCCGACTATTGCTGGCGGCGTCTTGACAGTTATTTTCTGGTTCTTGTTCCACGAACTTGACAACGAGGAATTCATCCTGAACACCGACTTTAAAGACATGAAGCGCGACTCTGACATCAGTGACGAAGAGATTGCTCCAGCAGCCCAGAGTGAGAAGCAGGTCATTGCCAGTGAAAAGAAAGCGTAGATGTTGATTTAGTTCGAGTTCAAGCAAAGAGCCAGTGTATAACCTAGACGCAGCCAGTATAATCGCCTAGCAAAGCAATAATCGACAAGGGCCCCATATGCTAATAAGAAGAATTAGACTTCACACTGGAGATATTATATAGAGATAGGAATGTATAAATAAGTTAACCATATCTTGTCTTGACGTGCTTGCGTGAAACATGAATATGAGAGCAGCATCCCGCGAACAAGTAAGCAAGGAAAATGTGGTAACATACTAGATTTGGATATAGAGGGGCTCAATAGCAAAGGAAGCAGCCACCCCGGATGAGTCACTAAAAGGTGTGAACCATGGTCGTCAATCCACTTGTTAGTCAGATGCCTCCCTTCATTCCTGCCGTATTCGTCCCATCCAACCTGTCGCGTTGCGGCTGAATTTATTATATCTGACAGCCGGCTTCGGCTTCGGCTTCGGTATCCATTTGTGGGCGGACTTCAACATGTTATTGAATAAGAGCCTAGGCTTCTTTTGGCAACTTGAAAATATCCTCGGCTTCAACCTCGGAAGAGCTACCCACCTCAGCTCGGGATGGATTATACATTGGCTAAAAAACTTAGTTGGGGTATTTAATCATCCTATACTTGACATTTGTGTAATTGCAGAAGCTTCAAACAACAACTATACTCTACATTTGAGTGTGAATTCACCACTTGCAGCAAACGTATCTACTGCTCGACATATAATCCAGTATAGAGAAACAAGATGCAACGTATTCTTTCTATCATCCCAGCCTTCGCCCAAGGTCCTTCCCGAACAGGAAGGACAAATATCCTGGTACTATGTACGTTGTTGATGTAACTACGCACAACTATGCCGTCCAAGAGATGCTAAACCTTGAGAACCAATCATCGGCGATGGCGGCCTAACAGAGAGGAACTCCCGTGGCATCGGATCTTAAGCTGTCTGACTGAACAGCAGGCTTAAAGTTATTGATGTCGCGATGAGCTGGTAGATTGCGATAATACCTAAATATGTCATCAAAACTTGTGCCACAAGTAACCTTGCATGGCAATGCAGAAGATTCGATGCTCGATAGGTCATTCTAAATTCACATATTTCAGAATGTCGTCACCTTTCTGCATTTAAGTCACATGGTCACAATGTTTACAGGCACAGGTGTGTTGTGACCGACAGCTTTTCGTTAAGTGATTCTAAAGGTGATTTGCCGAAGCCAAGCTGTAATAAATCCTGCGATATAATCACAGAATGAACCTCGATCCGGAGCTACTGATTATTAAGGCTTCTTTGCCGTTAAAACAAGGTAATGAAGCGGATTTGTTTGGTATTTGTATGTTGTGCTTGCTTGACAGTATCTCTCTCACTCATAAATTCTCGATCAACCAGTATAGAGCTATCTTCCGTTCTCTTACTGACAAACATTCATATCTAGCCAAGTAATTCAATACCAAGCATTAAGGTTACGGTCCAGCACAATAGGGGTGCTAATGAGAATAGATGATCCTTATCTCTGGTCTTTATGCTTAGGTAACTCCGATATTTAGTAGGGGTAAGAGCTATGATCTAGGCTCCAGACTGTCGTTCCTCGCGTTCATATTCAGCCTTATCAACCGTGTCCTAATGCCGACGAATGATAATATGCTCTCTTACAACTCCAACACGTGGTAAACCTAGCATTTCTTTCGTCGTTTGTGGGTCGTGGACGTAAGAGCTGATCTCACTACTCGGCTGATGACCTTAAAGAATACTTTCCCAAAAAGTTGCCTTTTCTATTGTATTTTTGTTTGATATTGTGGCCCGACATCTTCTATACGGAACAGTATTATACTAATAACACCCCGCTTCACAATACCATGCCTCTTGAAACGCATTGTTGTTATCATAACAGGGTATCTCTTTTCTTGTTCTCCTAAAGTGAGATAGAAACCTAGCGTCTTCCATCCAGATACCTGACAAAGTCGCAGGAGAATAAGGCAACGGACCAACTCTTCTCTCAATAACATTACATGTAAGAAAAAATAAATAAGGGAAAGCGGGTGTCCGCTGTCATTTGATCTTGCCTTATAAGCTTGCAAAGAAAAAAACGCCCAACGCCTTGACTCCGTCTATCCCGTCCATGGATTCCTTTGTCCATAAGAGTCAGGACTTCTACGTAATAGCAAACTAACAGTGCGTTGCCCACGATGGAAGCTGGGGTAGGGCCTGGTGAGTGCAAGTAGCTGCTTGCATTAATATGCGGCTCAGGTAGCATCCGTTTGTACAACGTCTCGTAAAATTGTTACACAGAGAATCGAAATTGGAAGCGTTGATAGCTTAAAGATAAAGGATAGGAACCCAGCTCAATATGGTGATTGAAAGAATCGTAATACCCGTAGTGGTAGACGCTGTATCCTTTACGTCGCCGTGGCCCCATTGGTAGCAACACCGGTGCCATTGGGGTAGTCTGTCTTGAATTAGCAAAATTCCTCATGAGCTCAGTCTAGAGACTTACAGAATGCGCAAACTGCGATAATCACGTAGAGAGCAATCAATTGAACACCTTCCAGCCAGTGGCTCTTCCCATCGCCAATTAGATAATTGACGAGGAGAACCGCAACGAATAGGACAACGATTTGAAAAGTGTCGAAAGCCAGCGTCATTTCGTTGTTACCCATGCCCCAGCCGATAATAACAAGCAGGGGAATTAGGAAAAGCGCAACCTGCATCGAGGATCCGATAGCAACACCTATTGCCAAATCCATCTTATCCTTCACAGCAACCGTAACGGCGGTCGCATGCTCGCAGGCGTTTCCGACAATGGGAAGAAGGATAAGACCGATGAATTCCTCGCTGACGACGGAAGAGATAGGCTCAATACCACTGACTAAACCTTCGGCACACAGGGCAATAATGACGGTAGATATGGTGAGACTTCCTATTGCGACGTATAAATGCAATGTTGGTTCTTCGGATTCGTCTTCGTCGCCATCGTTGGAAGAAGGAACTTGCATCATCTCGCTCCGCTCTCCATTCTCATCCCGCACGTTAGCATAGGTAGCCCCAAGCCGTGCAACGCCCGAAGCAATTGCACCCTCAGGTAGGTCCTGCTTCCTCTTGAAGACATCCTTCTTAGGGACCTTCTGACTTTCTTCGTTGAACATTTCGCTGTGCGTCTTCAGTTGAAAAAATAGGTAGCAGCCGTAGATGAGGAGAAGGATGACGGAGACGCCATGGGATAACTGGGGGACTGCATATGATGGTAATGAGGTGACGGCATCATTGGTGTAGAAATCCGGCGTGTGGGCGAAAATTGTCGGCACGATCAAACTGGCAACGGCGAGGGCCAGGAGGCTAGCAGCTGTTTGCGCGACAGTCGTGTTGAAGAATTGCTCTCGACGGTTGAAACCTCCACCCAAGAAACAGCAGCCCAAGACTAGAAGCAGGTTGGATAGGACTGAGCCGACAAGTGAAGTTTGCACAACGGTAATCTGGTTTTCGGTGAGAGCTATGATGGCGACGATAAGTTCAACGGCGTTGCTGGCTGAGTCAGTACATGCTTAGTCTCGCCAAGTGCTTTGTCCGCGAGAGGCTTACCCAAATGTTGCGTTAATTAGCCCGCCTACAGTTTCACCGGTACGAAGCGCAACCTGCTCGGTCGCGTCGCTAAGTAAGGTGGCGAGGGGTATTATGGCAATGAAGTTAACGACGAACACGGAAGCGCCCGGAATCTTGAGCTGCCAAAGCGCAATACCCGCGGGTGCAGCGAGCAGCAAGAGGTTGATGGGGCTGCTGAAGAGCGTTCGCTGGATCTGATTTTTGAGCGTAAAATGGCCCTTCGGGCCCTTGGATTCCTCGTTCTTTTCTGCCACGTTGGTGTCCTCAGAATGGGAGTGCCCGACCGGGACTCCCAGGATCTTTCGCCGGTGTCGGGGGCCTTCATCGTCGTGCGCGGTAGCCGGGCTGGCCGCTGTAGTCGCCTGTGAATCGTAGTTTTCGTCGGCTTGTGTCTTAGGGTCGAGCTCTCTACTCAGGCTTATGTCTCGGTCAAGCGAGGTTTGAAGGACATCGGGCGCCGTATTGGCATGCTCAAGTGGCGTGATTGCAGCCAGTGCTTCTCCCCTCTCGGCAGAGTGGTAAGTGTTGGCTCGGACTGGCTCGTTGTAATCGAAACGAGAGAAAGGATTCAGCCAGCCATATTTAAGACCCCGCCCGTTTCTTCCAAAGCGTTTTGCCTTCGCTGAAATCTTGAAGAGGTTGACTGGGTCCATGTTGTTAGCGGATGTCATGGAATTTTGTGCAAGGCGACTTTAGTGAGATATCCGAGGTGGAGATTGGCAGACAAGAAGACAGAGGGATGAGTTTGCGTCCTGATCAAATGCAGGGGCAGCGAAAAGGTGCAAAGGGGGCTTCAGAATGCAACTGCGTGTGCTGGAATAGCTTCAACGCCGTACGTTCCCGCACAGTGCTGTCGGCCCAACATGCGAATCGGCAGGACAAGGGGGAGAGTCAGCTGCAGGAAACGGGCATATCGCAGGGACACTATAGCAACACGCCGCGACTCATTGAATGCAAACGATAGCGGCCCCGGGATGTCTCGATGTGGAGCATGGGTGATTCCAAAGGGAAAGAGAAGAGTAGGAAGAGTTGGAGACGTGTGCGATGGGTGTCGGTAACAAGCACCATTTCAACTCAACTCAATGAATGCAGCCAACGATGCAGCACGTCACGGTTGAATTGAACTAGGTGCCCAACCTAGGATTGTGCTAGCGCTGAAGAATAGATTCATGTGGAGCGCCTCAAAGGGGTTATTGAAAATCAGGTATGAAGACAATGAAAGCCGTTCATAATCAGTAGTCTACCTACCTACTTAGGTAGTAATAGTGACCATGCAGCAGGAATGAGTGGGGCTCGGAGCTTAGTATATGCCATGCATCATGAAAGATGACTTACATTCTTCAGGTCGAGACATTTCAGAATCTGTCAAGACTTCAAAACAACATGGTTAGCACCATTACTAACATGTACGCATGACGACGTATTGCCGGATACGGTAATTACCTCTTGTGTCCTGGTAAAATCGAGTAGATCTGGGGAATGTATGCCGTGGGCGCGCGCTAAGATCGGAAGAAAGCTGTTGCCAGTTGGGGGCCGAAAGGTAGACAGGTAAATAAATAAACACCCCAAATGCCGCGAGGTGTGGTGTAGTATAGTGTAAACTGTGGCTGCCGGAGTTGACTCGGGGTTTCTTTTGCGGTCACTCTTCTCGCTCGAAGCGCAATCTTGTCTTTGTTCGATGGAGGAGATTGTTGCGATGGGAAAAAGAATACGACAACCGACTGGTATTGCGACAAGATAAGATGTCAAGTCCTCTTTGGAGACGATGAAACCGCGCAGTCCTATTATAACAGAAGTAGGATCCGGATTTGCCTCAGCACGTACCCGCCCTTGATAGCGTGGATATGAGGCGCAGTTGGGGTTGAGTATAACCCAGTCAGTGGCAGAGAAGGACGAAAAGGCCTCGTTGTTTTCCTTTGCCCTGGATATTGAGCAATCGATAGGTGTATCTCTCAGGGTCCCAAGTGGGCGAAGGTGGATGCGCGCGGCTGGTCAGATACAGTGGAATTGGGTGCTTGACCTGTTCTAATTGTCGGGTCGTCGGCAGTGCAAACAGTAAGGTATCGGAAGTGGAAAAATGAAAATGGTTGAGAGCAGAGGTCATGGGTTAAGAATTTGGACGCAAGGTGCTCAGGGGGTTGTCTATCCAGGGCTCGGGGATCAGAAATGACACGGCAGAGCTTAATACAACTGATCACTATACCTGTACCTACCAATTGCACGAAGTTACGTACTTCTTTACTTATGCGTGCTCTTCATTAGGCGTCGATGCAAGGGTATACTACGCTATAATGACGCTATTAAGCTGATGTGTTCATCCTATACTCACTATAAGTATAACTGTACTACCTAGGTGAGCACTGCAGTAAGGGATCTAACTACTTAAGGGACATTGGGGTCCTGAACAAATGAGATTGCACAAAGCCCCTGCGCAGCCTAGTCTCACCTAGGCAGTGGGGAATTCCTGCTTCACTAAATGGAGGCCTCCCGTTTAATATACCATGAAATTGGACTAAGAGTTGCGACTGGACGAGAAAGTGCCACAAGCCAAGGTCAATCGGTGAAAGTACCGGTATCAGATGGCAGGACTCGCGATGACGCCGATACGCATCTCGTCCGACGAGCGCTTCCAGCCACCGTACACCCCACGCATGTCCGATTGAAGCTTTTAGCCAAGCATAGTGACGCCAGCCAAGTTTTCCTTCGGCTTCTCTCTACCTTACTATGCAGAGTCCTGACGCTCTCCTGCCAAGTTTTGTCAAGCATTCTACCCAAGACCGACCCAAGAGATTTCAAATGGTGATCTCCCGCTACGGTATTTATGTGCTAAGTAGGCTAAAACACTTAAAGCAACCTCAAGCTATGATACGGTACTAAGTTACTGCAACACGTCAGTGCACATTACCTACACCGCTAATGAATATGACTTACATGTAGTAGGTATGTGAATTCGCGACGTATTCGCGTAGACAACACAACACGGTTTCCGCCATCTCCTTCTCAATGCGGAGTTATTTTACAACCTCATGTCAACGTAACTCTACATGACTGCTACCTTATCCGGGCACTACTATGCATACCTCAACATCTTCTATTTCTGGAAGGGGGAACTGAGAAGGCCCTACCATATTGTAGTGTCTACATTCCAAGCTCATTAAGTGATAACGTGCAATAACTAGATACTTGCCACATCTGATTTGCCTGGGTCATTGCTACTGCGCCTTGATCGTCTCCCCCTGTTCTGGTTCGGTAGGTACCTATCCCTTGTCTGATAGTGCCCGCGCCACAGCTTACGTGCAAACATCAGCATATTGTGGCTGAGTATAGCAATCCGTTTGTTAGGACCTTCTGGATAGGTATTGTCGCTGGCAATATGCATAGTCCGACACGGAAGTTGATTTGTTGGACTCAACTTCGTAGTTCCTTTCCAGCGTAAATCCAGGTATATAAGCCCTGCATTCCATTATCAAATCACCTCATTTCTAGCATATACTAGACGGTTATCATGTCCTGTCTACGCCTCTTCACGCTGACGTAGGTAAAAGATTGACAACTGGATTTGAGTTTCTATCGATTTGGCATCAGCTTCGCGCACGCCTTCGTATGTGCAATATTGGTTGGTGAATAGCGCTTTAAATACAAATGTGATCCCAATAAGCAACCGCTTGTGAACATCAGTCCTGGAATGGCGCGTGTAATTAAACAACAGCTAGGCTACCATACTGCGAGTACGGGGACATGCTCTGACCTCGAGAGTAATATGCAACATACTCACAGTTGCATATTCTACTCACCTACACTGCCTCTCAGCTACTGATAAATAGCACCTAGTACTGGACACTACCTCGCCTAAATAGCAGCGAGGTGGCTAAATTTGGGGTGCTAAGCCTAGGGATAGGACTGGTGGTCGGTTCGCTTCCGCCAGCGCCGAGAATTCCAGGAGGGAGCCCAAGGGACGGGATACTAGCATCGGGAATGATACTCGAATCCGCAGGTGCCACTAACGGGGTCTCAAAGCCCTTCTCCAAAGTCTCCTTATAGAAGACTTCAAGAGCTTGTTCGTTGGCACAAAATGCGACCAGTACGTCCTTGAGTGTCTCTGCCACAGGAAAAGTTGCAGTCGCTCCACAGCCGGGTTTTGGCCCAGATACACTACGAACGGGTGACGCGTCAGAATAGGTTCCTCTAAGCCCCGATGGGGCGAAGAGAATAGGTCTAGTCAATGGAGAAGCTGTGGCCGCCGGTTCCAAAGCTCGGTAGTTCGCATGTGCATTGCTGGTAGCTATGGGCCGAATGGGCACCGATTCGGCTTGAGTCTGAGACTGAGCTATCTGCGAGGCCGCAACTCTATTGGTATATAATCGATTGGCCGCCAATAAGAAGTCACCATCGTCCGTGATCTGTACCAAATGGGCACCTGAACGGTGTATATACTGCGAGTACGTGAAATCTGGCTTGCCCCAAGAGTAACTGGTGTCTACGTTGCTTGGGAAATTTGAGGCAGCTTCATAATCCAGCACATAGTCAAATTTCTTAAGTAATGCTTTGTGGTAGAAGTGCTTGTCTGGCTGTGGTTGCGGGCTGAACGAGCCAGGGTCGTAATATGTGGTTGGTCGTTGAGTCGGTGGCGGAACCACAAGCTTGAGCCGATATGGCCTCCGAAATGCATTCACTTCGTTGATCCTGCAACCTTCTTTAATGGGTACCTCGACGAGACGAAGACCATGTTGGCCAGCAATAGCGCCCCAGTTCTTTAAGGCATCCTCGATCAGTTTCGCAGTTACGTTCATCCACTCTAGATGAATATGAAAGCAATTATCGGGATTGTGCAGCCTGTCGTAGTGGAGATTGATTCTCTCAGGGCGGAAAGATTTTTTGCGAGGATCGATGTCATACTTCATCATCTTACTCAAGATTACTTTCGGTCGCCTACTGCCAGTGGTGTTCGTAGGCGCGACGGTTGGTGTACTATCACCGGACATCCGAGAGTTCTCCTCATCAATTGAAGCAGGTCGCGAGGCATTAGGCTGGAAGGGTCGCGGAGAGTTCGCGGCTAAGTTCTCCAGGGCGGGTGTTGATGGCATAGAGACATCCTTTTTCCGGTTGAACCAACTCGGTGGGTGAGGTTTGGCGTGCTCACCTGCAATTTGATAGAAATACTGGCCGTCCCGGAAGTTGTGCCGCTTCTCTACGTGGACAAATATGCCGCGTTCGCGATCTTTTTTTGGGTCTCTTGCTTCCTTGTCTTTGTCCCTCGGTTTGTCATCTTCATAGACCATCAGAGTGTTCCCCAGCTCGACTGCTTCTTCGCGACTCTCGAGATCTTCAAAGTTGTCGAGCAACCAGGTGGTCATGTCTGAACCTATGAAGCAGTGATAATGTAGTCGAAAATGCCATCGCCGCGTTTGCATTCGGATCCCGCCAGCTTCAATAGGTTGCTGAATAGCTTCTGCAAGCGCCGCCACCTTGAAATTAGACTTTGAGAAGCGCACTTTGTTCGATACAAGACCCTTACGGAAGACGCCTTCGACACTCTCGAATAAAGGCAATGACTCCATCTCGGCAGCGATGACTACGGAGGCGTCTTCCGTCTTGTAAATGATGTCAAGGGGATTAGGATCCCGCTTTTTAGTACCTGCGCTTTGGAAGTGACGCTCCGACGATGAAAGGTAACGGTAACGTTGCCATATTTGGGCGAGTTTCTTAATCCCCTCGAGCCTTACTTCTTCTACATTATCCTCATTTTCTGCTTGTGATATAGAAGACGTTCGAGGAAACATGGGTATCAGCACAAAGCGAGCCCGCCAGAATCTGAGATTTTCAGTCATCTCATCTGTATGTCCAGCGAGATAAGAATCGATATAATTCCAATTCCTTTCGGGTTTGGGGGTCATGATGTCAATGTCAAGGCTTTCATACGTCTCATCAAAAATGGTGCGAATTGCTGGCTTATATGGCGACAGCGTGTGCCCTAGCTGCAGCAGCGGCTCTGTTGGTTTTCGGACGAAGATATTTACCTCGACTTCGGTGCCATTCACACACGACAGTTGATGAATTGTGTTGCCGATACCCATGAAAATGCACGTTCCGTCACCTACCGTTTTGTCTATTGAGAATATGTCGGCAATGCGGACAGCCTTCTGATCGAATGCCTTAGCCACTGATGGTCCAATGATAACTTGGAAACCGTGCGCAAAGCGAGCGCTGACAAGCTCTTGTAGGAACTCAGCACGGGACGGTTGCTCCTCTCCGATCTCGTCGTCGAGGTCTTGGGCAACATTATATGGCTGTCGTTGGTATTCTGCGTTGAACTGAGCTTGACTAGGAAAATATTCTGTCGTCAAGGGAACCGCAGCTGGACACGATAATGACTTCCATTTCATAACTTTCATCTCAGACGGCACAGGAAACACATGCTGCCAACGACTGAACAGTACTGAGTCGTTAACTGTGCTCGCATCAGGGTTAGACGGATTCAAAACGACCAGCCATGGTGCCATTGCAGTCGTAGGGGAAAGCGTAGACGGCAATTCTGGCACTCCGCCAGCCCGCAGCTTTGAATTGTACAATCTCTTTTGATCTTCTTCCCTAAGTGCGTTCGAATACTTAATCTCTAGGTCATCACGACGCGCACTTCGGGCTACAGAATAGGGCATAATTGGCCCTGACTTTAAAGTGCTTATAGGATCTGTGCTTGACGGAGGAGCTCTGATTTGAATGGGTCTGGTTGGTGTGTTAGGCTGGAGACCTTGAAACTGTCCATCAAAATGAGGCTTCTCAGGCTCGAACGAAGGGGGGAAGGCAGAGATAGCATGTGGTCGCGATATCGTTCGTGAGGCGGACTTGACTGGTGTCATGGGCGATAAACTTGACGAGGAGGGGGTTTTAACAATGCCTGCTCCGGTAGGGTGTATAGCGTTTACGTGCTCCATTTTCAGCTCGACAGAAGCCGCTTTTGGAGCCGCAATTCCAAAGCCTCGGTGCCCAAGGCTAATGTGTCGCATAAGCTTTGGAGCTCTAGCTGAGGGAAACTTGGGCTGTAGAGTGGATGTAGTTGAACCTCTGCGAGACGCCGCTGGGGATTGAATATCTTCGGACTCGACTCTCGACGAAGCAACGCTTGATGATATCATTGCCGGCGGACCAGAGCTACGCTTATCGCCAATAGATGTTCCAAAGAGGCTGGTGTCTTCAAGCAACTGTTTTTTAGTATTCTCCTCAAGCTCTCGATATCCGCTGGGGGCCAGAGGTTGACGCCGCGGAGGAAGCCGAGATCGAGATTCATCGAATGTTTGTAGCTGTTTCCAAAGGGACGTTTCACCGGGCTTGGTAAGTTTTTCTGGCACAAACTTTTGAAAGCCATATACTGGCTCGAATAAAGCTTCTGGAGCTTTGCGGTTCCGAGAATGAGATGGTTCATTATGCGTTTTACTCGTAGGTATAGAAAACGAGGGGTCAGAGGTTAAGTAGGGTGTCTCGATTTCGTTGGTTTCCAGCACACTCCTCATTTGAAGATCATATAGCCTACATCGAATTGCGAACTCGTCTTCAGAGTTGCTACTTAGTGAGCGATTTACTGCAGAGAGCGTCGCGCCGTGAAAGGATAAAGCTTCTTCGGATTTCCCCGTCCAGTACGAAACATGTAGCCACTGGGGCAATGCGAAGGCCCATTCATCAGTGGAAGGTCTTAGCCCGTTTGTCTCACTCCGACCAAGAGAGTCGGCAGGCTTGATGGAAGATAGAGCCTCGTAAATGGTGGAATAGCTACCGGCAAGAGGGGTGGCCTGTTTTGGGGTGCTATCACGGCTCCGCAGAGCTCGAGGTTGGGATCGTTGAGTAGCGCCTACAAAGTGAGGATTGCGATACCTAAACAAGGGGACCGAATGCAAAGGCGAGTTAGGAATACATATGAGATCGATACCAATTCCATTACCTACCAGAGCCTCCGTAGTGCGTCTAAGAGACTCGTATTCGACTTCAAAAACACCGGGCCCAGGGCTGATCAACACAATAGATATGCCAGTTCGCAGCAGGTCTCGATCAATATAGTCAGATGCGTAGATTGATGATGCCAAACTGATGGCTTCGAGAAAATTGCCGTACATAGCAGCAGAAGGCTCAGCCTTGATTTTAGAAATAGATCCACCTCTAGCGCTCGCTTCTTCTGGGATCTCCATTGCGTTGCTCATGGCTTCTCGGTGATGTATATTGATATCGCGCCGAAACACATTGAACTCCTTCTTCAGCTGATCTAGGATCTTGGTCCATTCGCCATTTGATATCTCGCTCACGACGACACGGTAGAAATCTTTGTAGGGCCGCTTGTTTCCTGAAGTCTGAAAACCAGTGTAATAATTGTCGTGAAGAGCATTATTGGCCAGATCAGTCGTCAATCCAGCGTCATATTCAACCCGAGCAAATAGGACGATACTGATTAGGTGCTTCACTTGAAGCATTGCCCATTTCTTGAAGAGAGCGGGCAGAAAACCATTGACGACCTTGTAGAACATGATCTCGCCGGACCCATCTGAGTCAAACTCCCACATCTCACGTGCCATCTGGATGAACAGCATATACCTCGCTGATTCGCTTCGAAAGATGGGGTGAGTCTCCCGGCCAAAGAAAGCGGATTGGACCTTACGGCCAGCCACAAAGACGGTAGTGATGGTGGCCTTGATGGTGCCTAGAAAATAGATAATCTGGCCTTTATACACGGTCCTATCAGCTAGGTCCGCAACAGCGAGCCTCCACATATCAGATCGTGATAAATACATGTCCTTAAAGGATAATTCGACATGTGAAGCCTCGACGGCTGGCGAGGAGCTGTCGACGGGGCTTAGCACGACCTGAGTTCCCTTCCTCAAATTGAAGGCATCCCCAACGTGCCGTGTAACGTATACTTCTACGTTTGGCATCCGAGCCTTCAAGTCTTTCGGCATGTCTTTGGCGACGAAGACATATCTCCGAGCAGCATCGTCGTTGGCCCTAGTGTCTGCAGGGGCTGTGGAAGCCCTCTGGTAGGATGGTCTCGACGATCCATACAGGGAGCCCTGTAGTCGATCCGGGCGGTCGATATCTGCCTTCATCGGAGTTATGGACATCAAGTTCCCGGGCTGGATAGCGCCGCCACCGACTAAGTCAAAGTTCAGGAGGACCTCATCCCGAACCAGTGATTCATTGATTGTCACAGTATAAACACGCTCGGAGAGTCGCCGGGAGGACTGGTAGTCGCGAATAGTCGAGTTGCTCGCAAGGGAGGCGGTATCTGGAGACTTCGATGGCTCGATGAATAGCTTATCGGTGCTCGATTTGCTGAATTGTCGCAGATGCGAAGTCCAATGCGAAGGGCGACGGGGCGCCGAGGGCGAAGGAGCAGCATTTCGAGACATTTGCACCTCGCTTACCCTACTTCGTGGGTATCGAACTCAAGCATTGTATAGCGAAGGGCTGGGCCATTCCCCCTATTTGCGTAGAGGTAAGGTGATTTAAGAAAGGCACGGCGTCGAGGATGTCAGGCCGTAGTAGACAAGACAGTGGGATCAATTCGAGAGCTACAATGGCGGAACCTACCCTGTCGCTACTAGCTATTGTAGGTCCGGCAAAATTCGCTAAAGGGAAGCATTGGGGGTGGGGGGCAGAATAAGACCGCCTTCCCCAATATTGACTAGACTAGCCTTAGTAGCATGTTAGAAATTGTTCTACTCAACAATACCAAACCTTGATATTTCCAGATTTACCTGAGTAGGTAATTCAGACTGGTAATTATTATTGCATCCCTTCGATAAGCTCTGTAAATTGTGGTATGATAAACTTAGGACACTTCCACTTCCACTTCATTTATATATCTACCTAACAAAAAGCTAATGAAGCACCAAATCATCAAACGGGCAACCTTGGTCGGCTGATTGGCCCTTCGTCTTCTCCATGATAACTTGGCGCGTCAACGTCATAAGTCTATCTGCCAATGCATCATCCTGTGCGAGCTCGCTGCCGGATTCTGGCACAGCTGGTGGGCATATATACTGACCCGATTCATCGGTCACTGTTGCGGCGAAAACCGCCGGTTTGGCACCCTCAAACTGATCTTTCTTGAATGGTTCCATCCCTATCACCATCGCGTAGCCACCAAGCGGGAACGGTTCCAGGATATCTTCTTTGCTCATTTTCGTACTGACAAAGCCGGGGTGAACCGAGTTCATCAGAATATTTGGATGGCCTGCTTTGGTCACCTTGTTTGTGAAATAACGCGAATAGAGCATGGCTGCGAGCTTGCTACGACCGTACAGTTGGTTTGGTCCTAGATCTTGATTCAACTCTTCCAGACTCTCAAATTTGGTGTCCTTCGGCGCTGCTTGATGAGCGTTGCTTGCCTGGTTGACGATTCGCACGATGTCGCCCTTTTCAGCTGTCTCCTTCATCAATGGAAGAAGATGGGACGTCAGAACAACGTGGCCCATGTGGTTTACTGCCATATGCCGATCGACTCCGTAGTCAGTTAATTGGTATGTCATGATCCCTCTGCCTGCATTATTGACCAAAATATCGAGCCTGTCGGTATCCTTCTTGATCTCCTCAGCCACCTCCTTCGTTTTCTTCCAGTCAGACAGGTCACACTGAAACCATTTCGTCCTATCTGCCGCTGCCTGGCCGAGTTCTTTGGCAATTGCCTCTTTCGCGCCCTTGACTACTTCTTCGGATATCGACAAGATATAGAGTTTGGTAATGTTGTGCTTGAGCAATGTGTACGTGACTCCGTATCCGATCCCTTCGCTACCGCCAGTGACGACAGCCACTTTTCCCGTAAGATCAGGGACGTCATCGAGACTAAATTGGTCTTCGAAGCCCAGAAGTTAGTGAGGTCAATCGCATGCAATACCTATCGGAGTTTGACCGCAGGGAAGACCGGAGAAGCCGACAACTCGTATATAGGAGTTCCTAGGATGACTTACGAGTAGCTAGACTTTCTGCCTTGCCCCCAAAATTTTCGGCTATTGTGTTCTACCAAGTGTTAGCCAAGATAGGATCGTGGGAACACTGGGTTTTTAGCTTGCTTTGATTGTGTCCATGATCGCTGGAGACGCAAACGTTCTGGCAGATGACACTGGCCCCAAAGATACCCTTGGCCCTCGTGCAACGCTGGATACTCGCAATAACGATGGATTATTGAGTCTGGCGATGGGACCAATTCGAGGCCCTAATAGGTGCCTTGGTGTTTTACAACAGCTCTGAACAAGAGAACGCATACTTGATCTGCTTATAATTTGGTTGAAACTTATGGTTCTAGCTGCATTTCTTATACATGCAATGCCGACTTAATACATTATATCATATCTTAATCACCACTTTCATTCATGGTTTCTCATAGGTGCGATGCCAAATGCCTTTGAATAGACCTATGACGCACTGACTTTCCACGACAGATCGAGTAAGGCAATACACGGCGGCAACCATTATAGCTCCGTTCTTCTAGTCGGAGACAAAAAACGAATACTTGTATTGAGCCGCTAGCTTCTCAGACTCTGGTTACTTGTGCCTGGCACATTTTGCACCCTCTAGATAGGTAGTTGAAGCAGTCAATGTGCGAATGGTGATCGCTACATCGCAACTAACTATGCGACCGAGTTAGGTTAGGCCAAGATCTCAAGATAGACTACTTAATCTACAGTAGCATCTGCATCTGCTAAGGAACAATACCCTACCTACTCTTCCCTAGCGGGATAACTAGGCTGGTGACATATCACAACTCTCGTTAACAACTTCTGGATGAGTTCCGTGGAACGAGCGGGATCACAGCAGAAGCAATGATCCCCCGCTTCGTTGTCTTTGCGAGATCTTGGCATGGCGCAATGTAAGATCCAGTGCAACCACACACGCTGCAGTTGGGCAAGCTGAGTTCCACGGGAACTCTTGCCTGTCATCAGGTTGAACTGCGAGCGAGTCATATTCGAAGTGCGACATCTAATTCATACTACGGTGTCTTGTTATATGCTGTGACATATTTCGACCCCTTAGTATTTCTATCTTCTCATCAAAATACATAAAGAACAAAGAGCGAACATTACCGCTTTCATAAGGATATGGCCCTTGTCTAATATACCTATCAATGCTACGATTTGGAGACAGAAACCAGTCCATTATACCAGGGTTCACTCGAATATAGGTGTATGATCTGCATCGTACCTTGACACGACACTGCACTGCACCTGCATTTCTAGCACAATGTACGTACGCAGATTATCACATCCCGGGCCTGTACACTATGATTACCATAGCTAACGTTTTCGATACTTAATCAGCTTGGTTTAAAACTGCCTGAGCGTTCTGGCCCGCTCATCCCTGCCTCGCCGGGGCTTACCTGAGACGGGATTGAGTTCCCGTCTTGCAGATGCCAGTGGGGAGTCATATGACTGGCTTTCTATCACATACCTACCTAAGCAGGTAAACAAGGGACAACGCATTTAACTGTGCGTCTTGCAGATGTCAGTGCAGAGCCATACGATTTACACATAGCTTCCGTTAGATACACCCGCCTAGGTACATAGGTATCTATCTCGAGCTGCACGTCAGCATAAGTACCTATCCAGGTAGTCGCAAGTAATAAAACTACTTCTAATGAGGGCCGTTTCGACTTGGCTACCTACGTAATTCAAAGGTCTGTAGTGCAGCCCATACTGCCAAAAGCATTCCCACAGTCTAGAGATTCGGCGTGGAGTGTTAACATTGCCTCCCATAGTCCACCCTAACAAGTAGTCCGTCGTTGGCTCCAATCGTTATTCCAACGTTATTTCAAACGAGCAAACCTATCATCTCATCAGCATAGTTGCCTCAGTACTGGTTGCTCCCCTCTTACCCGAACTACGCTTCGAAACAAAGGCTACCAATAGTCATCTTATCTGAAGTTGAGACAGGCCGCTTGCAACCACTTGCTGTCTCTCAGATCCCACTGTGGCATTCTATTCTTGCCTTATGACCCCTTGTATCTAGGTCTAACTCTTGAATCACTAAACTTGCACTCCCATATCACCACTTCTAAGCTGGGTTCGGATCAAAACTGCATCTGCTCCGGGCGGCGCCTGCCTAGCGGCCATGGCTCTCTTTAAGCTGACATCTAAGCAAAAGCTTATTGCCATCATATGTATCTCATTTGCTTTCTTCGTTGCAGAGATTGCAGGTCTGTCTAGCGTTGATCCCGTCCAACTTAGAACTCACGCTGATCCTACTACCAGTTGCGTTCTACACCAAGTCTCTGGCCTTATTGGCAGACGCATTCCACTATGTATGGATAAGCCACTCTGAGATTTCTAGAGCAGTATAAGTTCATAGATAATGCCGCTAATCTCTTAATAGTTGAACGATCTCATAGGATTCGTTATAGCTCTCACAGCGATCCTTGTATGGGACACCCCTATCGCCGAATAGGACAACATATTGATACTATCTCATAGGTGTCCGAACGAGCCAAGTCCCCCCAAAACTTCTCCTTCGGTTGGGCACGCGCTCAACTCCTCGGCGCATTCTTCAATGGTGTTTTCCTTTTGGCCCTCGGCTTGTCCATCTTTCTCCAGTCTCTTGAGAGATTCGTATCCATTCAACGTAGGTTTGATCAATCTAGTTCCTGTATAAACGAGCCGCCAATATCCACTGACTTACCATACTTCAACAGCGGTTGAAAACCCTAAGCTGGTCCTTATCATCGGTTCCGTCGGTCTAGCTCTCAATATCCTAAGCGCAACTTTACTGCATGAACATCATGGTCATGACCATGGAGGACACAGTCACGGACATGACCACGCTCACGCTGGACACGAACACGGACATAGCCACGGCCCCGTTAATATCGAGGCTGCTATTGCCTCGGGCCAGGACTCTAGCGAGGACATCCCTCTAACTGTAGGTTGAGTAACACATCATATTTGTTGCATCATTTGCTGACGTTCTCCTTAGCCGATCAGCGCTCATGCAGAGCATCGGCATACCATTCTCAAGCTGCAGGCCCCCGGGCGCGATCTCGGAATGATGGGTGTACTTGTGCATGTCCTCGGCGACGCGCTAAACAACGTTGCCGTCATTATCGCCGCCCTCATAATCTGGCTAACGAAATCGCCGACACGCTTCTACGCCGATCCGGCCATTTCAACAGTGATATCCATTCTCATCATAGCTTCATCAATCCCGCTCGTGAAGAATAGTGGTAGGATCCTAATGCAAAGCGCACCCCGGGATGTTGACCTTGAAGATGTGAAGCATGACCTGGAGAAGGTAAGCTCCAAACTCACTTATTCAACTCACACACTCTTAAAGCATTTAGGCGCGATACTGACCGTCGCAGATTCCCGGCATCGAGTCGGTCCACGAGTTACATATATGGCGTCTTGATCAGCAGAAGGCCATTGCGTCTGCGCACGTTGTCGTCTCCAACAACGAGATGGCAGATTTCATGGACCGAGCCAAGACAGTGAAAGAATGCCTGCACGCCTACGGAATACACTCTGCAACGGTGCAGCCCGAGCTCGCGGATCCGACTCGCACTATCACCCCGTCTTCCAGCTCTCATGGCGATGGCAGTAGTAGGAATGACGACGCCAGTAGAAGCGGCGCCGGTATTGGGTCTAGGTCCGCAGCTGCGTCGCTTAGAAGACGACGCACTGATGGCTCGGGATGCCAGATCGTCTGCGGAAATATATGCGAGAGTCTCACCTGTTGCAACACCACGGGCACTCTTCGAATGTGAACACGACAGACTAACGAGCATGATGATGATGATGATGTTGGCTATGATCTGAAGAGGTTTAGAGCACACAAGCATAGATGAGCCTCATTAAGGAGTTGTCTTACTATACAACAGCGGAGACAAGATTTAACATCAATAATAGCGATTTCAGCGCATAGACACAATAAACTATTTGAGAGCGCCTGTGTTATGAAGAATGGCGACCTTTACTGTAGATGCGCTACTGTATGTCGTCCTGCTACCCCGTTGACACAGTAACAACTACGGAATTAGGTAGACACAATACATGGAAACCTTATTAAGCACGGCGAGACACATTTTTAGACGAAAATATTGTAACGACGCACAATAGAGATAGCATCAGTCCCGGCAGTTGTGGCTGAACTACTGTTTTTGGCTCATATTACTGTAGTCCTCTCTGTAACGCTTAAGACCCATTTGAGGTGTTTTATCTCAGCACAACGATTTCTGAAATGATTCACGACACAAAGTCTACAGCGAAGATCTTACGGTAAGTGGTGATTTAAAATATTAGCAAATACAACACACAAGGACATGCACTTAAGCCTCATATCAGAGGCACTAGTTATCGCTAATCTATCAAATAACTTTTTTTTTTTTCATTGTATCTATTATGTACTAAGAAATTCGCCCTCGAGCTATGGAAAGGTGGCTTATGCCATTAGACACTGTAAGTGTTACTATCACATCTTAAATTTATCAGTCTTCTCAGGCCTTCCCATGAGGATCAGCGAGACTCGCTGCAGCTTGGATGACAAAATCGGAAGGCTCATGCCCCACCTCCCTTTTTAAGACGTTGATAAGTTGCTCAGCGTTGTATTTCGGGTGTTGGATATGAATATGTTGAAGGAGAATCAGATCTTGTCGATCCTCGGGGGTGACCTTAACCTGCTTGGATGTCATCTCGGGAGTGTGTTAATTGATGGGGATGTTTTCAGTTGACTTACTCTAGTTTTCTTGAAGGTTTTTAATGTGGAAGATAGTTGACTAGAGACTTGTGCGGGTTCTTGGTTTAGTGCAGTAAAAAGCGTAGCTCATCACTTTTATATATATGCCCCGGGATGTATGGCGTGATACTAACAATACCCAAATGTTTGCTTCACCGAGGCAAAACAATCGGAATGAATGTTTCACTGCCCTTTTGTTACAGACTAAGTGTGAGCGTTTTTGATCGCGTTGTTGTTAACAATGCCTCTATTGAGCTACTTCCAATGGAGGGTTTTTACCAACCATTTTATACAGAAAACTAACTTCCAATCAACGAAGGCTATGGTAGAGAACTGTAAAGGCATTTATTTAGCAGACTTAGATCCCGTGAATCAGACCGCGCCGAAAGAAACCAGATAAGAAGAGCAAGAAAGCTATGAACAGGATGTATTCGCCTGAGATCAGCAGAGGCAGCACTTATATGATGACGGCATCTGGCAATAAGAAAACATCAGCCCGAACAGGCACCCTTGACGAGGCTGGAGAGCGTATGTTTACGTATAAGGGCAAGATTCGAGCAAATGCTGAAACCGCTGACTCGAAAAATAAGAGTAAGGCTGAAAACAATAGAGGAACAGCTTTAACGGCACGGTTTACTAGGGGGGCGAAGCGATAATACTAACCTTTTTATCGCTATCAAACTACAAAGAGAGTACAAGTCCTAAGGCCAGGTCAATAGATACAGCTATATGAATTAGCTGGATAGTTAAATATATGTACATACGTATTTCATAGTCTCAATCCTGGTATCCAGCGACCGCAGTACTCCTGAATTGGAGATGATTTATTTATTGTGGCTTATTCTAAGAATATTATTCATCTCAAGCGTGACCGTATCTTTCCTCGATTCACACATGTTATAAGACATCCAGGATAAGAGCAAGACATTCGAATCATACATGAGCTCTTAAAACGGTCTAGGCTTTGGTTATCTCTATCTAGAATGGTAGGGCCAAAGTGAGCACTCACAAAGCGAATGATGAGACTGTTCCTCTTCGAAAGTATGTAGGTATTTAGTATTTATGACTTGTACCCAAGCTCGACTTCTATTATTAGATGACTGACTCGAAAGCAGGCAAGTGTTCTCAGTTCCCAAGCATGCCAATAGTGATATAAGACTCGTCTTCAAATGCTCGAAACCAATATGCAGTGATGTCAAAGAGTTACAGTATTCGCAGGTGTGTGACGCAGTAGGATGTGCTTCTGCGCGTGCCACTTGACATATTATGCGTATCTATTGTACAGTTGCTCCAGCGGGGCTCCCATCCCCGAACTATCTTCTGGCTCACCATTCACCAGCCTCGTAGTCCATGTCTCCTTGGTCATGGTCAGTGGTATTGTCAATCTCGCCCTCTTCAAGTTCTCCGTTAGTTTCATCAGCGCCATCAGCGCTTGTATCCATTTTTCCCTTCGTAGGTTGCCCATCATCTAAGGCGCTAGCTATTGGGCCTTCGCTGTTAACAGTCTTTGCCGATTCTGGGGAACTCTTTGCCCATGTGGGTTCAATCTTCCCTTCGATGCCGTGAATGGAGTTGCTTGCAGAAACGCCAAACATGAATTTTTCTGCCGTCTTACGATCCTTAAACGTAACTTGTGTAACTGCTGGCGCAGCATGAACTTCTTTGAACTCTCCAACACTCTGCAACTCATTAGCACTACACTTTCATAGAAGGAGTCGTTGTACTCACAAAGAGATATTGCCGAAGGGCTTCATCATTTTCTGGCATCGTAAAATCAACCCCGGACAATGCCACAATCTTTGGCCTATTATCCAAGGAGTACGCTGCATACGCAGCGTGCCTGGCCTCTACAGTTCCGCCTCTTCCTCGATATCCATACGTTCCTCGAATCACTCTTGGCGCAAACGTCCCGCGCCCTCGGGAACCTCTACCGCGCCCTCTACCCCTTGAGGCCCACGATGGAGCGTCATCATGATTGTCATCAGGATCAATGCCGAGTTGGTTAGCTTCCTGTTCAAGTGCAGCGAGTTGAGCTCTAAGAGCTTCGGTTTCCGTAGTAGGCTTCTTATCCCCGCTCTCGTTCAAGGTAGATATTTCTGCTTGTGATAATGGACCATCTTCAATGCCGTTTGCTCTAAGCTTCGCTTGAAGCTGACGCTTCGCCTCTGCCTGTTGCACGCGGAGTGTCTTTTGGCGCTCCTCTAATTTTTGACGCTCGAGTTCGATCTCTTGCCGCTTCTTCATTTTTTCGTCGTAGACCTTTTGTGCCTCCAATTGTTTGCGGTAAAACTCTTCCATGTCAATCTCAGGGTCAATGACCGACTTGTGGGCTGGTATTATTTCATCCATATGGCCGTTCGTTGTATTTCTGCCAGGCTTTCCATTGAGTGTAACCTCATCACCAGTCTCATCTTTGTGCCAGTATACCTTTACAAATCTATTATCGAATATGACCTTAGGTGAGCTCCAAGCTGCATTCGCTGCTTCCCAAGAATCGAACTTGATCGTAGCGAGACGATTCTGGGTTTGCATTGAGACTTCTACAATATCCCCAAACTGTGAAAAGTACCCACGGACTTGATCTTCTGTGAAATTCTCGTTTGGGATGTTTTGAACAACAATGGCTCTCTTTGTCTTGTCATGATTGGGGCCACTGGCAGCGAACAGAGCACGGCCTTTTAATCGTCGCGGCTTCTTAGGCTCTCGGCGATTTGTAGGCGGAGGTTGCTGGAAATTAGGGGCATCCGACTGCTGCCCTGCTGGAGGCGGTTGCACTCCGTAAGGAGGCAGAGACAATGTAGCATTGTTAGGATCGTATTCTAGTCCCTGTCAGCTCTCAAGAGACTTTATCGCAGGAACAGTCTAGGGAATGGAGCTTACCGTCAATTGCCGCAGACATCGGGGGTAGAATGTACGACTGCGTCCCATGTTCAAAGTTGCAACTACTGCCCCGGGAGCAATATCCTTTCGTGTCGTAGTCTCTGCAACGCTGCTTTCGCCGGTGTGACGGAGGGGCGGCCGTGCCCGAATAGACTGGCGGGGGTAAGTCGATAGCAGATGGAAGCAAAGACTGCAGGATCTGGATGTTCTCTATAATGCTGTTGGCGTCGATGGGTGGTGGTCCAAAAGGCAGAGGGGTTCCATAAGGCATTGAACCAGGAGGTTTGGGGAAAGAGGGAGGTACTCGATAGTTTCTCGGTCCATACGGATCTTCATATCTTCCACCACGCTGGCCGAAGCCCCCTCCCCGCCGTGGCTGTTTGTACGGGTGCCCGTACGGGGGTTGGCTGTTGAGGATAAATTCCACATCGCCCTCGTCACGATCGCTACGGGCACGCTTGCGCGAGCTGGCTTGGGGGAAGGGAGGCGGTACCGGAGGCGCAGGATAAGAAGCCGAAGGATGGTATAGGGACATCGGTGGTGGCATCGGGTCGGATCGGGGCGCAGCAGATGCTAGTACAGCCGGAGGTGGGAATTGTGGTTTTCGCGCAGCTGGAGGAGCTGGAGGAGCTCCGGGGAGATATGATCGATATTTGACTGCTTGCAAGACATCGTCGGTGAACGAAGCCGCATCTGCCATTTTCAGCATCAGCATTTTACCCACATAGCACCACTGTGCGCAAAGGCTGTCATGAGAGCCAAGGGTCTAGCTATAGATAGGTTGGTGGTCATACCCTCCCTTAGAAAATCCGGTATTTCCTCCTCAAAAAGTTTGCGAATCGTTTCGACGTCACCGTCATGCTTCAGCAGTGCTAAGACATAATCGGCCAGCACATCGGCATCAGCGTCGGAGCTAGATACAACACAGAAGTGGTCAGCGGAACGTCTCAACATGAGATGGCTTGCATTGACGCCGCCTACTTGTTCTCCAGGCGCTTGACTATCCAGGCCTTGATCAGGGGCGCGTCTGCCTCGGCGAACAGCATGATGATTGAATTGGTCGGTTAGTAGGTTGTTGGTCGCGTAGGATGTAGTTGAACCAAGGCTGAGAGACAGACAGTGGACGAAGGCGTTGAGACACCAAAGAGCATCACCACAAAGGACGGGTGGTGGGAAGCAATGCAAGTTGTCATGTCGGCCTTGAGAAATTACAGCAATGCGCAAGGAGCTATATCATGGCCAGTTTGCGCACGCATACGCAACGCACATACATATCATAAGCTGCAATGAGTTCAGGCCTGGCGTAGCATACGTGTGGTCGCGTTGCTTCTGTGGAAGCTGGTTATAAAGAACGACAATGGACTAGACCGATGATGTTGAATAGTACTAGCACTTTGAAAATAGCATGTGGTTAAAGATGGTCGAGGTTAGCTTGGAGAACAGGACCCGTGTGGGTCTTCCAAGGTACCTAGGTAGGCAAACCTAGCTCGGCTTGCCATGCTGCACACCTGCTGTACTTTAACGCGTATCTCTGGCGCGTTTGTTGGGGCATGAGCTAGCGCATATCGGGCATGGGATACATAGTTGACGGGTCTGGTTAGGTACCACCCATGTATGTAAGCACCAACGTCACTGCGGGGGCGGGGTTCTCAATCCCAAGAAATAAATATGTTGCGAATTCTCCAGTCAATAGTAACGGACATAAATAAGAGAATCTAACCTCAATTACCAATCTCCAATCTCTAATAGATGTTAGAAAATTTAAATTGTTTAGCCATGAAAGTAGCAGACACATATAATGTGTGAAAAGATCAATCTATTCAAATGAGAATAAAATAAAGACCCTAATTCTACAAGGTTCGACAAGGACAGTAATGATGTCGCTATGCGCTCTAACACCCGCGCGTTATTGTTGATGAAGGCGGTGAGGTGTGAGTTATTAAATTAGATATTGTACTTAACTCTTGATACATACTACGTTCAATTCTCAACGTAAATACACATACTGATGATTCTGTCCACCCGAAATCCTGCTGTAGACTAACATTTCTTGCAGCTTTAGCTGCCCAAGCTAGTAAGTACTTTCACCGTTCGCGTGGAGGTTCTGATCGGGTCACAACTCACAATTTACGACTCACACCCAGACATACTCTTTTTGTACGCGCATAGTACACGGGACCAAATATGGCGTTTACGATGCACTCCCACTCGGGGCAATTCTGTCCCGGGCACGCCAAAGACCAGCTTGAGGATATTATTAAACATGCCATCAGCCTAGGCTATACGACGATGGGGTTAACCGAGCATATGCCACGGACTGCTCTGGAGGACTTGTATCCCGAAGAAGTGGGTTGACTTAACACTTGTCCTATGCTTCCTTCGCCCGTTTTCTACCGTGTTGTATATGAGCGAAGTAGCGATACTAACGCCGTCCGTAGCTGGACGAGCCTGAAACTTCTCTCGCAGCTCTAGCACCGCGACACACTGCCTACCTCGAGGAGGCACTGCGCTTACAGAAGCTCTACGCGCCTCAGATTTCACTGCTCCTCGGCTTTGAGGGCGAATGGCTGCGGCCGGCCTACCAGTCATTGATTGAGGACTTGGCAGCGCATCCAGCCATCGACTACTTCATTGGCAGCCTGCACCACGTGAACGGGGTGCCGATTGATTACGACAAGGAGTACTATGCGCGAGCGATGGCGTCTGTTGGGACGCTCACGAATGGGATCACTACTCACGACACTTGTACAAATACGACAATTACAACAGAGCCCAGAAGTGAAAACGGAAAGGTCGGAGACGTAGAAGTTGGTGAGGAAAAGATGTATGAGCGGTATTACGACCAGCAGTACGAAATGCTCACAGCCCTCCGTCCACGCGTCGTAGGTCACTTCGATCTGATCCGACTGATGAGCTCAGACCCAAGCCGTGACGTCCGTCACTGGCGTGGTGTTTGGGAGCGCATCGAGCGGAATCTGGCCTTTGTTGCCTCGTATGACGGATGGCTCGAATGTAACAGTAGCGCGCTGCGGAAAGGCCTGGCTGAGCCGTATCCGTGCCGCGTTATAGCTGAGGTACCATATGTTTCCGAAGTCTCATTGCCCCCTCTTGCCCGTCTACTCACTTTGCTATTTTATCGTGACTTCTTAATAACATGTTTTTGGCATCTTCCCCTTCCCCTATACCTCCTTTGTGAGATTCTCACCTCGGGCTATATCTCCATGATCGGTTTACATTAACTCCCTACCTTCTGCACGGCCAACTAATCTATGCTTGAATCTCGCCGTATAAGTTGAGGACTAACATAAATACTATAGAAATGGCTCTCCCTGGGCGGCAAATTCACCCTATCAGACGACAGCCACGGCATAGCGCAGTTGGGCACGAATTATGGACGCGCCCTGGATTTCTTGTCGTCTCTCGATGTCACGACGCTTTGGACGCTGAGAAGAGAACCGCAACATCAAGAGAGTACTATCAAGACAACTACGGAAACAAGCCTGACAGAAGTGGTGGTTTCGGTAGATGAGATCCGGGATATTGTTTCCAAGTGGTCGCTATAGATACCTATCCTTGCGGATACATAGGTGATCTTGATTGGTAGGGTATCATGTGATACCGAGTAAGAGGCTTTTCCCTTCCGGTAAGGATACAGGCGGTATAGACGGAAGATACGATATTAGAACGGAGGAATAGATGATGGTACTAGTTTGGAGGAGCCATGTCACTTACAAATACAGTACCGGTTCAAAATATTCTAAATAAAGCAATGATATGGCCTCGCAGTTGGCCGTTTATTGTGATGCAAATTCGATATGTTATAATGGTATTGGGTATATTCTAGCATATCCTTCCACAGCAAATTGACAGTAAATACCCCTTTCGGAACGCCGATAGACCGTCTAGGAGGTATCATTAACAAACGATTATGAAAGAAGCCTGTTTTCCAGCACTCGTGCAAAAGTTCCGAACGCTATGCTAGCAACCAAAGAATAAGAAACCTGAGTATTAGAAAGATTATGGTTAGGGATTAATGTAGCCGATTTGGCGGGGTATCTCAAATGCATATAAAAACTGGTCTATCAGTCTGGCCACTTCATCGAGGACAGAATGCAAGTACTCGTACATTTTCCCCATATGATGTATCATCTATGGCTGCACGGTGGGAACGTCTGCATCCGGAAGAGGAGACAGAGGCAATAGCCCATAGTTGCTGTCGTCTTGAGCCAAGTCGACATTATCAACAGGTCGGACTAAACATCACCAAGTTCCACGCTGTCAAGCCAAGCTCGGATAGCTCCTCGTAGTGCGCTCTCTTTTTCACGGCTAGCTTGGTGGCCGATATTTTGATTCGCGCTTTGACTCTCCTTTTCGCGCTTGTCTATTACATCTTGTACGATGCTTCCCAAAGCCGACAAGACAACTGTCTTACATTCGACACGGGGAACTTCCTGAAAATCGAGTCTCATATCGGGTGCTATTTCTTCAGGTTCCGAAGCCTCACTATTGCTTCGACCTCGACGTTTGCTGACTGACCTAGAAGAGGTGGCGGATGTCACGCGGCTTGAGTCATTTGTTTGAGCAATCACTCTCTCTACCGCATCAATGAGCGCCTCGTCTAAAGTAACGAGTTCTTCCTCTTCAATCTTCTCTTCTATTGGCTGTTCGAATGGCGACAACGCTGGCGTCCCTAGGGATGAATAAGGATGGACAGAGCTGCCAGTATTTCGGTCCACGGTAGCCCTTGGCTTGACTAGGCGACGGCAACGAAGCTGCTTGATGCTGAATGTAGTAGTATCTGCTATTATAGCGCTACTCACGTCAATCCATCGCTCCATTGGCCACTCATCTGGAATTGCATTTGGATGAATCGTTGGCGTTGGTTCAGCCCTGAGAGACTCACGAACCTGGTCGAGTATATCTTTTTGTGGGGGTATAGCTTGTAACGTAAAGTCAGAGTGATAACTTTGCAACCATCCTGCAACATTGAGGGGGGCATCCCCATCGATCGCCAGTCGCGAAAACTGCTCGAAACTGTCTAAAGCACTCCCGAGCCCAGGAGTGGAGAGGTAGCCGCTACTTGATGGTGAACTGACGGCTGTCTCAAACGAAGTCAAGTAGTCCGGGAACTGGACATCAACATCAATCACCCCGTCATCATTATTTATGGATGTCTTAACGGGTGACTCAAAGGCGCCCGAAGGGTCAGGCACTCTAGTCTGAGGCTCTAATTGCTTAGCGACCTGTCTCCGCGGTGTATCTGGTTCGTCTTCAGCCGTCCCATTTGCTCCACGTTCGCTGTTTGCCTCAGTCCGCATCGGTTCTGCTTGTTTGGCTACTAGGGAGAGCCCGTCCTTCTTTGTTGGTGATTCAATGGGACTATCGTATAGACCTGAAGTATCTGGTGTTTGATACGTCGAAGCTGTCGAATCCCGTCGCCGTGTCCCCCAAAAGCCGCTAATGACACTACCCCATCGCGAGCTCTGGCGGGAATGGGTACTCCCGCGGCTGGAGTGACCTAGACTATTGACCCGCGTAAGTGACCGTTTTAAGTCATCAGCAGCCACACTGCCACGATTATCCGGTCGGACGACGCGATTCGAATTCCTTTGCGTGGTAGAGAAATGCGCAACGGCCTCATCAGGCAATACGGTATTTGTTGTTGCAGCGCTGCTCTTCCTAGTGTTGAGATCACTTCCAGCCATAGGAAGGTGCGCTGGCTTGAAGAAATCAGACGAACGTCGCTCGTGTTGCTGACTGTCTATGCTGAGGTGAGCCAATTGAGCAGGTATGCCTGTCATTGACCGTGTAGTGGCCTGCGATTGGATGCTGAAGCTCCGTGTATGTGATGGAGCCCTCTGACCTTGGCGGCGGTTGATCTTCCGCCGCAGTGACTCTTCCTTATTGATGGGAACGATATATGATGGCGGAGAGTGACCGAAAGCACCGAAAGAGGCAGATGTATTTGGACGTTGTGCACGAACTGTTGGGAGCTGCTGGTTCGCAGGTAAGAAAGCTGAAAGGAGAAAGATTAGTCTCCGAGCGGCCATTTTGTCATTCGCAATGATTACTGTGCGAGATGGAAGTGAAGTGTCTTCTTCGCTTTTGGCTTTCTGTTGTTGATAGAAGCGACGTCTATACCAGATTGGGCTCAATGCCTGAAGCCAGTCGGTATGCGTCGCTAAAAAACCTGTGAGGAGATTGAAGAAGAAGAACCCTTGTTCTTTGCTACCAGCCCACCTTGCAACCCATCTGGCTTCTTCTCGCCAGGGACCCCAACGGCCTTGCCCCGTTACAACCCTGGTGGCACAAAGTCCAGTTACAATGCGCAGTTGTGCATTCTCGACTTCTTCGCTAGTCTGCTGATCGTGCATCAACGCGTTCGGGGGCAATGTCACAAGCTTTGCGTATTGCTTGGGCAGCTTGACTTGAGAAGCATCTGAGCCTCGACGACCGTGCACGGATGCTGTCCGACCAACTTGGATGGGTGCGTTGATGGGGTAAGGATCAGGAGCTGAAGAGTCCGCTTGCTTAAGCATTGGGTATAGGACACCGGCCACGACAGACTGAAGGTGTGTGAGCGTCCTCATGATAATGTCCCAATGTTGCGTTATGAAATCCATACGATCTTCGCCGTCACTACTCAAGTATGATTCGAATGACTCCGACCCGTAACCGGAACCGACCATAGACCAGCCAGCCCTACGTGCGGAGCCAAGCGATGATGGGAAAGCATCTGGTTCATTGAAAGAGCTAGAAGCTCGAAAAGTAGGTTTCGGCGCTGTTGTTCCTGGATTTGTTGAATTCGTGGGATTTGCGGGGAGGGGAATCACCAGGGCCACGGCATACATTGGTGTCCTCTTGGAAACAGGTTTTGGCTTCTTTCGCTTCGGTTTTGTCTCATCCGGAGAATAGGGGAACGGGAACCCTGAATTGTCCTCCGCCACACCATAGGGCGTCTCAAGATCGTCACTAGGAAGATTGACAGGGAATAGACGAGTAACCAAAATCTTCTTGCGGTCTGCTATGCGGCCATGAGCATGCGTGGAGGCTTGGGGATGTGCTGGCTCCATTGTGAACGATTGCGCCAACCTGCTTGATCGCATGCTTGACCTACCTAAGGACCCTCGCCCATCTGCTGCGTAGGAGCTGGGTATGATGGTGGAACGGTTTTCACTAGGTATGACGTGAACCTTGGTGGACGTCCCTTTGTAAGCCATAACTTCGGTGTTGGCAAAAATGCAGCTGGAGAAGCTGGCGAGCTCCTCACGATACTCTCTAGACGCGCGTTGTAACTCTGTTTCGGCAAAGCTATAGTTACGCGACTGTATAGAGCCTCTTCTATCAAAAGCACCTTGTCGAGGTTGAGGACTTCCTGGTTGTATCACTAGCGGTCGTGCGCTTGGACCCTGGCTTCCCTTTCTCGGTGAAACTGGAGTCCGTCGTGAGTCCTGAGAGACAAACTGAGACGAGCTCGCCGCTGACGGAGCCGGCCATTCCGGTGTAGGACCAGGATGGCTGTCGAACAGAAGTGAAGGGTTCACATTACCAAGTGTATCCTGCATGATGATGACGCGAACGTCACGCACATCAAAATCGACATCTCTATCATAGTCGTACGTGCTTGTCTGCGAGCCCGACTGCAAAGTAGTCGACGCCGGCAAGGGGAAGAGTTGGTCTTCCCTATGAAAGAGCTCCTGTGTGTCTGGAAACAGCAGACTGCGCGTATGAATATCTTCCTGAACTGATTCGGGCGGTAACTTGATGCTGGGCGAGGTCTGCTGAGCAGGCGCACCCGCGACAGTGCCAGACGTCAAATTGAATAGCTTGCCCAACATGATTTATTGTAGACGACACGCGATGGCTAAGGCGGAAGACACCTAGAACCACAAACTGAAGCAATCCTCAGCCGTGTCAGATCATGTCGCGAAGGTACTTCGTTTGATTCATGGTTGCGTAGAAGGACATGGAAGGCGACGCCACAAGAAAGCAAGCCCAAGCCCACAGTAGGTGAGACAACGGCGCCGTATTTGTTAGTGGGCAGAGCGACACAAAAGCAATTGACTCCCGGTAACTCGGCGTACAGCAAGGTGGCGTATCGCGATTAGACGATGGTTGGCTGCGTGTCCAGTCACGAGAGCAGTCAAGGGAATACAAGAGCCCCAGGAAGCTTTAAGTGGTCAGCGGTGAAGCAAAATCGGCTATGAGCTTTATCGGTGAATAACGTCTATGGGCTTGATTCTCTGAGCTCGTGGTTATATACGAGCTTCTTTGTAGGTACGGTTGTGACTTCATTGGACTTGTAGGAACGAAAAGTGAAGTTCGAAGAAATAAGCACGTTGAGAGACCTACTCGGTGTACTTGGAAATGTATGGGTACCCTCGTCATACAAAGATTGAACAACCGTAAAAGTGTAACTCCTATAACATATTTCTGGGCCAAGCGGTGCAGCTAGATGATGAACCGGAATTATCGAACCTTCTCGAGAACCCTAGTCTCTAAGACAACGAGCAGCGACTTGTGGTATTATATAGTCACGCTGGAGGTTGTGTACTTCGGTAGATTCAGTAGATATCATGGATCATGGAAGTATGACGTTCCTGGTGTATGTTAAGATCCTCGGCTTTTCTGCAACGTCAGTTCAGCCAGGGTTACTTTCGGGCCAGTGTCCGAGTGAATGGCGATCAATGTGCTAGTATGTCACTGTCGATTTCGCCTCTTCAGGATAGTTCCGATATTGCTTGTTCTAGGCAAGGCTTCTAAGCTACTTGCAGGACGAAGCGCGACCCGTTGTAAGAAGTGGTAGAAGGTTTAAAATGAACAATGTGGTGAAAAGGGACAGTGGTAGAAAGAGAGTGCTTGGTGCTCTGTTTCTATCATTGGCGTGTCGCCCGATTGTGATGTTGCCGTAGACGCAACGGCGCGCCGCGCTGGTGTTGACCCAGGTTCGCAATTAAGAGAACAATAGATAGGGCGTGTTGGTTGTAGTCAGCCGCGTGCAAAGGGCCGAATTGATTCAGGATATACTTAGGCCTTGAGTAAGTAAGATTGGGGTATCCTAGGCTAAGATATTCACCGATGATGGCATTGATCAGGGTGGTGGGACAGCATGCGATCAGATCAACAATCAAATGAAGAGCGTATGATGTGATGGGCTGGGTAGGTTGACAGGCGGTGGGAGATTGATTCCAGAGGATTGGTTCGGGAGCGACAAGCGGTCTGTGGAGATGGGATGGATGCGATGCGATGTGATACAGTACTTAGAGGGTTGAGACGCAGCCATGTGAATCCCATGCAGAAGCAGAAGCAGAGGCCCGCTTGCGATCTGGAGGGGAAATGGAAGGTTTCTGGACTGGCGGTGAGCCAAGTAGAGAGACTTGACAGAAGCTTAAATGCGTGCCTGTCTATTAAGTATACTATACGAAGAGGGTCGCTCCACCCCGCCATGGTGGGCTGTCGTGTGCTCAAAGCACTGCAAGTGGGCTGTCATCAGCGTCGACAGCCATTACCTAGACTACTACACTGTCATTTATGCTTGGTAGCTCACTGTAGGGTGTTCTTAGTGGGGTTTAAGAGGGGGAGAGTGCAGTAGCTTTGCGTTGAGTTGGGGGGGAGGGGGGGGAGGGGAGTTCAATCATGTAAAACAAGACGCTACTGAGTATTTTGATGGAATTAATTGCATAGGTAGGTGGATCGTGACAGCGCTCGCTCAATATCTCAGCAGCACTCTCTCCGGTCTAGGTCATAGTATAAATAATACTTCAATCGGCTGTCTCAACGATTTGTCTATGTCTTGAGGCTGTCGTTGCGGACTGTTGAGACCAAGAGAAGCCGGGCAGTCGTAGAAAGTAAAAGTAGGTGAATCATCAAATGGCGGCATGAGCAATTGTTCGTTCACTTGGTGGGATGTAGTTTTGGCTGGAGGTTCTGTATACAGTAAGGCATCAACGATATGTCTAAGGTTAGACTAGTTAGATGGCAGCTGAGAGAGAGTATTCGTTTGGGCTCGATCGGTTCCACAGCCCGATGAACAAATCACTAACCACTATCCTCCGGATCGGTCTTGTGTCGTGTCGACTAGATAGATAGCTGGCCGAGTCCTTGTCTCTCCGGAACGCAAATAGATGGATGGATGTATGGATGGATGGTGTTATTCTGGCATCATGGCGCGCTTTTCCATTTCGGCAACATGGTCTTCGGAAGAAGCGGTCAACTTTCGACTACCACCCAATCTTGAAAGTAGTGTGATATTGCAGTCAACCACACCTCTTACTCTACTTACACTACGCTATAATACAATATCCAGGAAGTTCCCTTACGCTCAGCCCTTTTTGAGCTTCCTGTCTTCGCACCCTTTCCCGTCATTCCCACGGCCTCTTGGCTCCCGGCTCCCCAGGCCTAGACTCTCTATCTTGAACTTGTTCGCATTTGCAACCGTCAGTTGAGCTGAGGTCCAGGTACGGGACTTGTGTCAGTTACTCTGCAGGCGCCAACACTTAAGCTTAGACTACAATGCACGACTATCAGCACTACTCGGAGGCGCATGCCCAGTTTCATGCTCTGGTCATGAATGGCCGGGCGTTGCCAGCACACGCGCACCCTCTCCACCCTCAAACATGGATATACCCTCCGGCAATAGCGTACACCTACATAGTATCACGGCGTGTTCAATGCCAAGACTCGTACCGGATCGACCGACACATCGACCGACGACCACTTCTGTACCAGTGTCTCCTGTCGACTGTTCAGCACGCGGCCTGAAGTACGGCCATCCGTGGACATCTATGATTCTTCGTCTTCTTATTGTTTTTGCTTGACAAGGCTACGTCTGACCACGGAAGCAAGTCATACTCCAAACGCTAACCTCCCTCTCAGGACCAATGCTGACGAAGCTGTCATATGCTTGTGTCACTTTAGGCGTTTGCGGTCTTGTCTGAGGAAAGGAGTAGAAGATTCAGGTTCCAACATCAGCTCCGGTCGTCATTACGCTGTGTAGCGCTCGGCCCGTCCCTCATCGGTGCCATAATAATGAACGGCCGGACACGGATGAATACAGGTTACCTCAATGAAATCGGCCCATCTTTTGACTCATGAGCTGTGGGACATCTCGTCTACGTATAGTTTTAGACCTTTCTGGGATGTGCCAGATCTCAACTACTGCCGTAGTGATCGGCGAATTAGTAAGGGAAACCAGAACAGCGAACCAGGAAAAGGCATGCAGATGCGTAGCTTGTTCTGATTTTTGACGCTGGAGCAGGTCGACCGGCGCGTATCGGACGTTTAATAATAACGCATGTATATGCAGCATTGAGGTGTACAGCCGAATATGGCATGCATAACCCAACGCTCGCTAGCGGCCACGACTTACCCGTCGGCAAATAATATGTCGCTTGCCCTACCGAGACGTCAAGGACTTTGTCGCCATCACCATGACTTTCTACCCATTGGGGATGGATTGGCCAAACCGAGATCTTCTACTGCGTACTCTTATGTCATTGTAGAACCCTGTTTACGCGTCGCTACGGCTAGAACGGCTGCATGGACTCCGGTGTATACCATCATCTTACTTGACTCGTCGTCGCTGCGGGCTTTTCAGGGTCCTTTATCCACACAAAGATACATCGGTCTAGACTATGCTGTGCACTACTATACCTAGGTAAGTAAAATTCTTTAGGCTAGCTTTGAAGATGGGGCTACCAGTCGAACGACCCATTCTATCCATCTTGACAGCAAGGCGGTTGCTGTGTCGATCGATAACCTCTCGCCTCTCTCGCATTTGACTTAACTAGTCTACGGAGTATCTGTTTTTCTTTTTCGAAAGCAGCTGTTGCGATTGGCTACGATCAAATGTAACGAAGGCCCGCCCTCGGACTACGTACTGCCGATGCACTACCCACTACACCTGAAGTTGAGGTGAGTAGTCAGAGCGAGAACCTCCATGAGGATTATCATAGCCCTATTAAGTATCTAGGTAGTAAGGCAATGGCATAAGCGCTTCTATTGCGGCTGTCGGTGAAGGCAGACTAATATTCTATTAGTGGTCAACTTTCATGTGGTATGTTCTTACGTGACATATTTCTTTTTTAGGCGTACGTATAGTCAAGGTAGGTATAATTGTTAACGTTGTGGAGGCGAGTAGGCGCCGTACCCGGGGCTGGTAACTTTGAGCCTATGTATATTTTGAAGCAATAATTTTGCCCCTTTGGAGAACAGCCAATAAGAATCGAAGCCTAGGCATAAACGTATACAAGTAGTCACTCATCTACGACCCAATCCTAAAGTTGGTCGGCATTGTAAGCGGCCGAATGAGCTCCTCACTAAGCCGGCTCGGTACGCATTCTTTAGCAATAGACTACTGTCCTCGAGGATATAGGCCGACGAGATAGCTCTCAAATTAGCCCATTATATCCATTACAATCACTTCCATCTCTGTAAGCCCTGTGAGACAGGCATCGAACTATTGAGCTGAGGTTCGTCGCCTATATTCAGATCAAACTAGACTCTTCATCACATCCTCAATTGGAAAAATCATAGTAGGAGCAGTAACACATACAGTCGAATAGATGACCGACTACTTGGAACTGCATATAAGCGTTTTCGTCATAAGTCGCAAATAATTAACGAGATAATGTTCGGATATCTCTCAACTTAAATATTCCTGAGCTTTGAGGCGCTTGCCGAAAATGAGATTCTCTATGACCCAGGGAAGAACTATGAAGTCCGGCTTGAAGCACAATACATTAGTATCATTATGAGCATCATATGGTTCATGATTACCTAACGGGCTAAACATAATGTAGACGAATCAAATTTTCGACAATCCGTATGCTGGTAACGTGCGTGACTAGAAGTAACATGAACCTCTTTGCGTTCAAGTGCACCCAGATCGCATTGATACTTATGTAAAGTGTATATCGACCTAACTATGACTAATATGCTTTGTGCATTTAGTCCACGAGTAACGGCTACTCTAGTGAGCATGAACACTAACTATCTATATCCAATAACAGGCAACCATATCATTCATATCTCAGAAGCAGGTTCTTTGAGAAGACGGCTTTATTTTAGCCAGGTCACTCTTCAACATCATCCTCTGCTTGCAATGCATGTGCCAATCCAGCCGCCACAAAGGACCCCATCATTGTCGCCGTTGGCACGGACTTCATCAGCGTGGCGCAATCGCCAGCGGCAAAGACACCCGGTACGTTCGTGTTAAAGAATGGCGGGAGCGTATTAATATGGCCCTGTGGAGCAAGTTCAACACCTAGGTCCTTTGAAAATGAGTTGTTGAGCTCAAAGTCAGGGGCGTGGGCCTGTAGTTCAGACGTGTCAGTCGTCTTTCCTCATTGACATATTCTCTTACCTCTCTATCTGCCTCTCTCCTTCTGGCCCCTTTCTCTCTGTGCCTGTGTCTCTTTACTTCGATGAGAACGGCAACCCCCTAGATCGGGCTACCGGCAGAAATGGAGAGTAGAAAGGTTTGACTTACAATGAAGCTCTCCCTATTCACCGTGCCATCTTCAAGTGTAACAAGAACTCCCGCCTCGCCTTGGACGTTAGTGTCTTTGGCGAGACCCTTGATCTTGCGATTCTCAATACGAAATTTCTTTGTACTCTTCAGTAGAGCTCGAATCTCCGCACCAAGCGCCTCGTTACCGTTTGTATAGACATTGACATTGCTGGCGAGCCTGTTTGCCATACGGGAAATGGGTGGTGCGAACATGGAATTACCCAGTAAACCACTGGCAATAAGGCCTGCAGAAGCCGCTCCGCGCTCCTCGTAGCCGTGGCAGAATAAGCAGTGGAATCTATCAAGAAGTTCACCGACCGGTCAGTAAGAGAACGGGGTCGGAACCAGGCGAGGAGATCGACTAGAGCAACTGGAAAGACTCACATTCCCTTCCCCCAAAGCTCCGAGTAACCCGGGATACCGGGCATGATATCTCGAATACCACTCGCAATAACGATCTTGCGACCCTCGTACTTATCTCCCGCGTCGTCTACAACCTCGAATCGACCGCTCTCGAGCTTTCTAACGTTCGCGACACTGACGTCCCGGAACTGGATCGTGCTATAACGTGACAGGATGTCTGTTTTGGATTTTGCCCGAAAGTCGGCCGGGTTCTCGTGGTCCCATCCCGGCACATTATGCATGTGCGTCGCGGCGCCGTTGCGGAAAGACCCCGAGCTGAATACTACGGCGGTGTGGAGCTGGCGGGCGAGGCCACCGGCAACGGCGAGGCCTGCTGGTCCACCACCCAGTATGAGTACATCTACTATCTTGGACATGGTAGGTGTCTGGCTTTGGTATGTGTTTCAGTGTCTCAGTTTGCGACCTGGTTTCGAGTCAACGGTTGACTATGATGTACGGGTAATGATATTGTGTTGCCGTTCGTGTGTCTTTGGAGTATGACGAAAACGAAAACAAGCAAGACACAACACGTCTGAGAGACATGATGCTTTTATAGACCAGGACCTATACTAAAAGGACCGGCAAAGACTTGCATAAATTTAAACCCGCCCATAATACAGGTGCTGGCGTTCGGCGAGATATCTCGGAGACATAAACATTAGATTAGGGAACTAGTGCCTTTAAAGTAGCCGGCTGCGTTGCTCGGAATTTTTCATTAAGAGGCCGATCCTATCATTTCAAAAGTCGACGAAGACTCCGAACGCATAGGCCCGTATATTGAATTTGCAGAACTTTGCTCGGAGCACCCCGGTGGCTAAAGTCCCGGTCTCACGGGACATAATGACCGATATTGGCTTAACGTACGCGTTGACCAGAGCCGGGTAAGCTCATCTAGGCAACGTCAGAGGTATAGTAGAGTTCCAACTGCAACTTAAGACATGACAAAAGCTTTTTTGATTTTCCTAAAACATTGTAGTACACTGCTTCGCATTTTGCTAACCATTATGGGAAAAAGCACTGCCACAACGAACTTCAGAGTTAACTAAGATAAGACGTAACACGTCGCATTAAGCTTGTAGCTACCCAAATTTCCTAGTCAGTGTCTCTAATCGAAATTTCAGCTTATTTTACGACCCTCCGACGTGAATATTATCTGTTCCGGAGAAAGTACGGATGCCAAGCCTCCCTGCTCTGATCTAAGCAAGCCAAACTTTCCGGCACTGTTATGACGGCGGCCACTGGAAGTACTCTGATGTGAAGATATAAAGCCATATGATAGTATATTCGAACATGAATAGTCCCATACGTTGTAGTATATCAGTATGAGAGCTGGTCAAGATTCCTTCCTACTGGTAATGTGGGGGTCGCAGCAGTAGAATGGCCCGGCTGGGTCGATACCATCCTTACTTGATGAGAATTTACTCATCGTAGCACAATGCAAACACCACTGGTTACGAGTCTCATACAGTAACCATAGTTCATAGATTGTACATATTAGACAGGTCACATGCTTACCGAGAACTATAACAATATAAAACATGAAGGTGTATTAATTGTTACTTAAACTTATTATAGGTCCATAACTCGGAGGCTTGAAGATCCACGAAGATATCACTTTATCATCTTGAACAATAGATTAGATACTCGTCGAAGAACTTGGCCTTCACATTCCTCTGCGGATATCTCACCAGCTACTCCTTTATGTACTAAATCCAATCCTCGTGATCGACAGTGATGTTGGGTCTACACCACTATCTTGAGATCGGCAATCAACCGTGCCTGAGACGGAGTAGCCCATCGCAAAAGCGTCTAACGAAACGTGGGAGGACGGAAACTCTATGTGGCGGTGTCATTCCGCAATCCGGAAAGCATTTCGGCGCTCCATCTGCTAAACTCAGCTTCTCAGGCGACGCTCGAAGAGCCCTTGAATATCACACATCGCGGCTTGGCTGTACTAGAGAACCACTAGACCAGCGTTGAACAGGCAGGAGAACTGCCGACCTTCCAATGAGATAGTACATGGCACCCCGTAACATACGAAGAGAGAATAGCTGTACCTGAATTATTCGGACGCTTGCCGGATTAGGGTTCGTGAGGCTACTTGCTAAATTCGCCGATAGGCACTGTCGCTGACCGAGAAGCGCCTCCTGTACTTGGTGGAACAGAACGATGTAAATCGTCATCATACTTTGCCTTTGGCATTCCGAACTGCGGAAAAAGCCTTCTGCCTCGAGTTCACTTTGAAGTGATGTATATTTAAGAGTCCAGCTTTCCTCTCTAGATTACCGTTAGTTAGCTCCTGAACCCAAGTAAAGACACTAACACATTTTTATCTCACAACAGTCGCAATGAAGGTACTATGTCACACCTCTAAGATTCATCTCGAACCTTATGACTGATATTGAGCAGTTAAACACCATCTTTACGGCTCTATCTGCCGCTATTCTCGCCCAAGCTGGCGTAGTCGAGCGTTCTGGCACCAAGCTCACGCAAGCCCAGGCTGCATCCCGCCTCTCCGCGGGTGGCGTGGGCTCGACGTCGAGCGGTGGATGTACAGACAAGACCAACCCGACCTGCACATCATTTGATGGCGTGTACTCCGGCACGGTCGATGGCGCCATCACATTGAAGAAAGCCTGTGCCTGCACGGTGACCATCACCGGTGGAACGGAGACAGGTCACGCAAGCGGGACATACAGGTTAGCTCAACCATGACGGTGAACACCTTGCCATTCCGAACAATTGCTGATATGTAATCGTGAGGATCAGCCACGCCAATGGGTACAAGTTCGATTTCGCCAAGAACTCCGCGCTCAACTCTTATGTCACCAACACATTCACACGTATCGCGGACCGTAGCGACGGGTATCCTCAGTGGCAGGCAGCGTCGGGAAACGTGTATTGCGTAAGATGTTCAGAGTTGTCCGCATTAACATGAATAGAATGAGGGCTGACGATACTCCTTAGGACGAGGGGAATCACTGGGACGTGACATTCTACTAGGTTCGAGACTGGCGCTTAGGGGCAACGGTGCAAGAATGGCTCGAGAGGGACCATATCTCTCTAATACAGTTACTAAGCTAAATACGAAGAGCGATACGAACCCGAGGCTTTGCTGAGACCCGGAGCGGCCGCATAGAGAGCGAATGCATTGCCCTCGCTTCTAAAGGAAGGAATAACGACTGGAGTAAAACGAGAGCTTAACGACAGCCGTGATTTTCGCCCACGATCCTAGAAGGCAAGAAATCTCCGACCAGAACTCCGACCTCCCTGGTCTGCCCGCCCTGGAGCTTGCGTAGGTTGCGGCGCACGCCTGATTTTTCCCCTTTCAACATATAGTATGACACTTAGCGAGCAAAAGAATGGGAATGTTTTAAAAATGTCTTAGATGGCCTAACGGCCCACCGTCAATATAGATCGTCCAGTGACACCTTTGGAGACTTCAATCTCAGTCCATGAACCCTGACGCACCTGGCTTTCCCCTCCCCCGCATGGAGCGAAGAAGGGGTAGCTACCGATCGACAGAATGACGTGCCTATGATCAATCATCCGCTTGGCCAACGAATTGTAGCTCTTTGACCGTGATGATGGTTGCAATCTTTCGTAAGACCTGACATCAAGGATGAAGTCATTTGCTGCGAGAGGGTTCTGGGGGTTCTCTTACGTGAGTATATAGTGTTGGCTAGAGTACCTTGAAAGCGCTCTGAGCAAGCAATCTTCCATCCAGCGCAAGCTGAAAAGACATCTATCAAAGACATTAAAAGCACACTACAACGCTGAACAACATTCATCATGTCGGCAGACGGCCACGGACTTCCCGATAACGCAATACGAGGCGCTCACGACATGATCCATCATGCCGAGCAAGAAGAGCACGAGCATGAGGCTGCGTCGAAACGCGGCTTGACAGACAAGGCTGTCGAGGCTGAGCACGAATTTATGGACCATGCGGAAGATGAACTTGCGAAGGCTGAGGTATGTCATTCACCGGCTGACTCCCTGATTGATTGCGCGCGATGGTGTTGACCAGTTTCAAGAAGAGCAAAAAAGGAAGCGGACTCAAAAAGAAACTCGAGAAGATGTTACCAGGACACCATTGAAGAAAGAGAGGGGAATGCATATCCCATCCGAGTTATGACGCTTGCCCTTGTATGGAAGTCTCGTTATTAGTGACGAATCTCTTTTGTTGGGGTTGTATAATTTTGTGATTTATACACGTGTAGTATTATTGGTATTACTCCTATCTGTACATGACCATGAGTCGCGACCAACTGAATGCTTGATGAACTTCATGATTTTTAGGGTACCACGCTGTAAAACTTCGATCGCCAAGATTGAGATGTCCCATTCGGCTTGAAGTTTGATCTTTAGGATGTCTAAGTATTTGGCAAATAGGCCGATAAGACCTTCATTGTGAAAAGGTAGCGGTAGATACCAACCTAGCCTACACGTTTTGACTGACGGGATTCAGCAGGTAGGTGCCACAACATCGGAATAAAGCCACTTAACGAGGAGGCCAACGAATAAGTTCGGCGGTTATTGTGCCGCGATCACTTGTTTCGTGTTCCGGATCACCAATATAGACCCCGCAAATATAGGGAGTCAATATAAATATGGCCACTCGCGGATAAAATGCTCGGCCTTATGATGTCTTACCAAACCGTCTAGACAAACTAGGTAGTATATTACCAATGTTACTCCTTGTGAAAAATACTGCTAGATTCCATAACCACAAAGTTAGAGAAGGGAAACCGTGCAACCCGATGGCGACAATCGTGACCACTACACCAACCCCGGTACTCGAACTCAACGGGGCGAAGAAGCCTGAAAAGCATCATGTCTCAACATTTATAAACTATTACCGTGACCCAGGAGACGGCTCGCCGCCCATGCCAGTTAGAATCTCAGAGTGAGCCAAGTCACCTACCTATCAACCTCTTCTATTTAGCTAACGAAAGAATTCCACCAAAGTAATACGGTAAAGAACGAGCGACCGACAATCGCCAAGCCCACGATCATCAGAGACATCACAGGCGACGAGGACAAGTACACTCTGGACAGAAATGGCTTCCAACTTGTTCGGCGGGCGACCCGATTGCGCGATGCCGACTTCCACGACAGCGAGCTGGTCGAGGCGAACTACTATCCCGAAGCGAAACAGCTGCTGAAAGACATGTAAATGACTTCCTCTAATTCGAGCGTAGCAATCTTAGATTATCGTGAAACAATTCAAGTTCCGTTGTAACGTCGAACTAACCACTCTGTCTCAGCACGGGAGCGTCTCGTGTGCACATCTTCGATCACAAGACGCGCGTCGGTCCCTCGAACTGGCACAAGCTAGGCGAAGGCAACCGGGCCACGCGAGGCCCGCTGTTCCGCGCACACGTCGACCAGTCGTACGCCGGGGCCGAGCTGGTTCTTCGGCGGCATTTTCCAGAGGAGGCGGACGAGCTGCTCAAGCGGCGGTTTCAGATCATCAACGTACTTCCACATTGTCCCATTTCTCTTCGCTTATCTACTACTCTACTACTACTACTACTCTTATTCCCATCTCACTCCCACGTAGATGATTTGTTCATCGTCAGCCATCGCTATCAGTTCTGAACCGCGATATTCTCTATCCATCAAAAGACTAACTTCGAACCGGTAGATCTGGCGACCGATCAGGAAGATCTACAAGGACCCCCTTGCCGTGGCAGACGCGAGCTCAGTACCGGACTCCGACCTGTTGGCCGCGTCCATCTTGTACCCAGCGGGGTCGCGGGATGAGACATGGACGATGCTTCCCAACGACGCCCACCAGTGGTACTTTAAGAATGCGCAGGAGCCCAGCGAGGCACTACTCATTAAATGCTTCGACTCGGCCACGGCGCCTGGAATTGCGCGGCGTGTCCCGCACTCTGCCTTTGAGGACCCCGGCATGGCTGACGGTGGGCATCGTGAGAGTATTGAGGCGAGGACCTTGGTGTTTTATGACGATTAGTGGAATTGACAGTTGGCCTTGTCAGTTATATAGAAGGAGGGAGGAAGCGGGCTAAAAGGAAGACGTGCGATAGCGAACTTTGGAACAGTAACTTATTATATAGTAGTAGAACCTGTTCGGCACACCATAGCTACCTATGTACTAATCCAACACGCATTAAGATAACAAGCCCACTTTTGCAAGAAACTAGACCAGCGTTGTCGCCAATTACTAAGCTCGTCCTAAACACGGCCCTTTACTTGTATCTCTATGATGTATGCCGTGTATATTGAGCTATGTTTCTTCATTCTATCGTCGGGCTGGACTTGGCGCCGGACTTGTAGCGATTCGGGGTCGACTCTTGAAGATTGCCTCGTAATCTTCCTGGCCCTCTTCTATTAAATCCTCAACAATGGATAGATCGCCCATAGTTTCCTCGTCGAGCTTGGGGAAGTAGCTGTCTTTTCTTTGAACTATTTTACTCTTCCTCTGCGACCGTCTTCTTTCCAATTGGGCTTTCTGTCGTGCTGCCTCAAAACCAGCCATAGAACGGCGCGTTCGTGTTATTAAGTCTTCGTACTCTTCACCTCGTTCAAGATCATCATTTGTGGCAGAATCGCTATTTTCCTGTGTGCGGCTTGCTTTCACTGGTGAAGTTTGTGGCGTTGTGTCTTCTGGTTCAAAAGGTGCGAAAGACGGGCGGGCCATCGACATTCGCGTTCTCTCGGCTAGAGATAAAGTGTAGCGTGACTTTTTCACTGGGGATGGCGATGCGGTATTCATAGAGTTTAAGATCTCATCGGCAAGGGCCTGTGTTGGGGATTTTGGACGAGGAGGTGGCGGCATAGTATCATTCATTGATGTTGCGGACTGTGGCTGGGTTGGCCGGGAAGAACGAAACTGGGTGTCCTCGTTTCGAGAGGTGATATTGAACTCGTCATCCTCTATAGAGTGCGGTTTATGCTCAATCTGGATGGGACAATGCTTTGCTCTGGGTCGTCGATGTTTTTCGGGAAGCTCAACTGGATCTTCACGGCGAGTAGGACTCGCCTTGCGATTCTCACGCGGACCAGGTAATCGTCTCTGAGAAGCTGCAGACTTGCTAGGGATGGCTGTTAGGCGAACATGGCCATTATTCGAGGATCCGCTGACTTTCAGCTGAGGAACTACCTCTTCTGCTTCGTCTTCCCATTCGCTTAAATCGGAAACAGGATCTGCCGTTGGTTCCTGTAGAGCAAATTGAGACGAAACATTGCTGGCAGGTACTCTTCTCGTACCGGTTATCAATTGGGAAAAGTCTGGTATTTTCGTACTTTTCAAACCACCCAGTTCCATTGTAAGCTCGTGGAGCAATTTTGCATATTCGGGTGGCTGATTATTAATTTTGGCATAACTTGAGCTTTTAACCTCGTCGAAATCGAGGTTAAGGTGGGCCGTAAAATCGAATCCGATCTCCTTTTTCTTCTCCTTTGAGGTGAGATCATGAGACACCCGTGGTCGGATGTCTCCAAAAGTACTTTTCCTGAAATCTTCCCACTTCTGCAACCTACTCTTTTGACGATGGACGCGCTGTTCTAGCTGTTCGAGTAAGCCGGTAGTCTGCTCCTCCAAGTCTGTAATATTCCCTGTTTGCACACCACTCCAGACATCATCGAACGGTGTGCTCAATAAGCCAGACTTCTGGGAAGAGCTGCCGCCGAGCAATCCATCGACCCACTGTTCATTGCCCGCCCAGGTATTCCTCAGGATCCTGCGAACCTCGGTTGATTCCGTATCCGATAGTTCCATAAGAGCATCTTGCGCATTAGACTTCGCTTGTTCCCGGCGTCGAGAAATTCCTCGCTCCTTTAGGGCCAGTAGCTCCTCAAAGTTCCGGTATTTTTGTCGAGCGGTGTTCTTTTTCGCCAACATAGATTTCAGCGAAGATTTGTGAGCGAGCAAGAGCCCGTTCAGCTCAGTTCTGTTGCCTGTGTAGCCCCAATTCTCTAGCGATATAGTCTCCGAAATGGTTGGCCTGTATTCTGGGCCCGAGTTGAGAGATCGTTCGGCGACCAGTTTCTTGAGCACGGCCGAAGAGAACACGGCAAGTGCCTCCATCAGCCTCTCTCCCTTGCACTCGTCGAGCATCGTCTTCCGTATAATGACATCGCGGCCAAGCACGCCGTTCTTTTTGACTACTTCAAGGCTTCGCACTAGAGCGGCCCGGAGATTGATCGACTGAACCTGGTCGGCAGGCGGGTAGAAAGGGCGCAGCTTCTGTGAGCCGGTCAGTCATACATTAGGATCAGACACACTTCAGACCAGGCTGGGTGACATACGTTCTGTGCATCGTTGTGATCCCATAAGGAGAACAACTGGTAAAGAGCCCACTCGACGCACTGGATGCGTTTCTTCTGGCCACTAACAGCATCCTTGGCAGAAAAGGTGGTCGGCGTGATATCTGGCCAGTCGGGTTCGAGGTCCAGGTCCAAGAGACGCGAGTTCGTGAGGAACAGGAGCACGTTGGAGGTACAAGTCGGTATTTGTGCTGGTTTGTTGATGGGCGCTGTTGATGTTGGAGGAGCGGTCAGGGTTGGTTTAACAGGTGCACGTAGGGATCGTGTTCGCACCAGTGGTGAATTGGACTGGTAAGACGACATGGTGGCATCTTCTTCTTTTCTTCTTCCTGTCTCGGAGAGCAGCGAGGAATCGTGTTCTGACTTATAGCGTGTCTAGATTGCCTTGTGGTTCGTTCAAGGCAATATTTACATTCTAGATTCCATGTTGCTATGCAAGCGCGTATCGATTGGTAGCATCCCCCTTATCTGGGGACCTGGGCAGTCTACCTAGGTATGGACTTACAGTAGGCTATCGAGAACTAGTCTACCTAATGTAGTTAGTTAGATACCTGCAGGTGTACTGTACATCTACCTACAGTACGTGGGGTACGCTAGCCCCACTCCTCTATTCTCCGATAGCTGCCCCTGAAGCAACCCTCGAAGCAATCCTAATGGTCTAATTAGGGGCACATTCACTCCTAGAAATGACAAGTGCTGCTAGTGGCTGTCAACCATCTACCACTACCTACCTCAACAGCCAGCAACGCTCACTACAAAAGATCAATATCTCTACACATATTTACGAGAGGAAGTGAATAGTAAGACGGTTAAGTTAGTGGATGGCGATTCGCCATGTCTGCTTTGTATTGATCTTGCCAGATTCTAATCGCACATCTCCTCATTACCCCAGAAGCCAAGAGCGGCATCGCCCCTCAGCCGCATCTTCCAGTACATTGGTCGGATGATATGCATTTACAGCCACCACACGTGCCTTCGAGTATTATAGTCAAGACACCCGTGATTGGATCACAGTGAGCGCCGCTGTTCGATGCCGAACACATGTTTGTTATTCCCGGAGAACCGCAGTCAAGATGCCAGGAAGGGGGCCCTCCTGACGTCTCGGGGGTGGTATCGTTAGGTAGGCCGGTGTTGGCTGCGAGATTGGTGCTTTCTTGGAGCGACACGGCTGGCGCTGCGAGAGTCGCAATTGCCTGAAGAAGGAATGCGAGGGGAGTAGCGAACTGAAATTGATTAGCTCGATACGGTCATATGAACCCAATTACGAGTTGTACCTTCATCCTGATAGCCGGGGTGAAGAAGGTTTAGTAGTTGATGGGGCTCGGTTAAACACGTGTCCGTATTAACTCAAGAGACTAGATGGTGCGAGAGATGAGGTTGACAGTGATTTTCAATTTCTTTAACTGAGGAATAGGATCCCGAAGCCACTTATATTCTGTTCTGTTCAACAGAAAAATGAACCCATCGACCCGGTTGTGTTGCTTAGTGTTCTAGATTTCTTTCAGACAGCGTGAGTCTCTAGGTCTAGCTCAAAATCAATACCATGTTTCCAGACTCGCCTTGCATGGGAACATTAGGTAGGGCTCAGGGGTATCGGAGGGCTGGAACGGCGAATTATTTAAATCCTTGTTCAGTAGGGTAACGCTAACCTACCCCCGAGTCGGATTCGAGGGTATTTATCCTCAATAGGGACGACTGGCTCTTTTGAAACCTTGTTATTTGTGTCTTTGGTGTGGTGCCGGGCTTTGGGGGAGTATAGTCTCATTCGAGGCCATCAACCGGCTCAAAAAGGTGCTCCGAATCAGAAAGACATACAGCAACGTTTGGCACAACAACGATGAGGAAACCTCCGATCAGTCCCTTCTCCTCGTATGTACACCTCCTCCAGGATCTGTATTGTTAGTAGGGTATGAAGGCCCCGTAATCTACCGTTTTAAGCATAAACTCGTATATGGGCTCCCAGACAGTTACCTTTATCCTCACCCAAAACCCTAGTAGTTACTTTCAACTCAACCGAGCCCTGGTCTCTGCCCCGGTTAGATACCTTGGACTTGGTGGGTAACTAGCAATTTTACAAGTCTCGAAGTCTGGTTAACCCCCGGTTTAAACCCTGGTTTTCGTACCATACTAACAATACAGATCCTGGAGGAGGTGTATGATACGGAAGGTGGTATACGGGTAACATTTATCGACATTGATTTACGTCATTGCTACTGATGCTGCTTGGTGGTGCAACTATTTAATATGGGATAGATTAAATGATTTACAGGACCCATGAGGATCCCGGCATATAAATGCAACTAGTATAAGAAAGATTATTCTTTCTGAAATGGAGGAGAAAGCTCACATACGACCAAGGATCCCACTAATATGTTGTAACACGAGTTAAGACGTGATTATCCTTGGATGCCAGTTAATGAGGATAGGTGTACTCGCTCCTCTGAGATTAACGGAGAACCGGAACGATTGAAAACAGCGCGGGTATGTTACTATAAATAATCCAACATAGCTATTCTTCTTATTAACCGAGAGCTGGGTCGGTAGTCTTCAGATTTGACGACTTTTACTAGGGCAGAAGTTGGCGCAATTAATGTAGCTTGAATTTAGCCGCCTTGGAGGTTCCAATGCAGCACTCCGCCTTTTTTCATATATGTCCACGGTTCTAGTTAGACTGACCTCAGGTGCGAAAACGAATGCGTGTAATCAGTCTAATAGTCGTACGTTTCCATATCTAGGCTACAACCTAGCCTGTCAAGGTGGGGAAAACAAGAAGCGAGCGGACGTTGCTCTTTGATGCCGTAGGTTGGCACTACCTGGAGGGCTCGTGAATTTAAGCGGAAAACTTGCTAAACGTGAAGATTGTTTTTGACGGGAATAGAAATTGAGGGGGAACAACCCGTAATTTTCACACGAACTGTAGCCCTGAGGTCTATGCTCTTAGATTATCTGTTCATGTCATAATCAACCCCCGGTAGCTAACCAGAGCTGAAGTGTCTTTAAGGCAAATCAGCCCTCTTAGCCTTGTTTTCTCTATTTATCAGGATCAGCGTCCTAACGATAGATAAACATGGATAAACTTAAAGAAATCAAATGCCCGGACACTCTACTGACCTTTCCGCTTAAGGTTTTAGCTACCTCACCACGACCTTTGATCTGGCAGTCTCGTTCACCTCAGTGAGCCTACGGATCACCTAGGATGGAGAAAAAGATTGCACGTGGATGAAGTGAAAACATACAACGAAAAAGAAGGCGAATACACTATAATCCCTAAGAATTCATATCGGATTCATTCCCATATTCAAGGGGAATCATATCGTGTACGTAGCATAATATTATAGCCCAGTCTTAAACCCGATACCAAGATGGCGGGTACAGCTGATTCAATTAATGGCTACTACATTGCTCATGATATTTAACGTCGAGAAGTAACAGTCAAGTAATCAACTTATAGCTTTGAGAAGACCGTAGCCGCACTACCACCCATTTCGATAATCGTACTCTTGTTCTTGACCCAGGCCTCAAGCCCTCTTCGCCCATTTTCAACACCAAGACCACTCTGCTTCCATCCACCAACCGCCATCTCGGCTGGTGACTCGCCCCATGTGTTCACCCAAGTAATGCCAGCTTCCAATCTGGATATAACCAAATGACATTGATCGATGTCTCTGCCCACCACACCTGCGGCCAAACCCATCTCGGTAGCATTGGCACGTTGAACGGCCTCATCGACTGTATCGTATGTGAGAATTGTCATCACGGGGCCAAAAATTTCCTCCTTCACGATAGTCATATCGTCCCGGCAGTCGGTAAACACCGTTGGCTGGACCCAGTATCCTTGCCGTAGATCCGCGGGCAAGTTGGCGGGTTGGTCCAAGCCGCCGCATAGAAGTGTTGCCTTATCCTCGTTAATACCGCGACGGATATATTCGACAACCTTTGCATGATGGACCTTGCTGCTTAAAGGCCCGAAGTTTGTGACCATGTCGGAAAGGTCGCCCGCTCGAACGAATGGGATTTTCTCAAGGAGCACTCTCTCGAAATCCTTCTTCATAGCGCGGGGGACGAAGACTCGCGTGCCGTTTGTGCACACTTGGCCTGAGCTGAAGAAGTTCGCCATCATGGCTACATCAACAGCTTGGTCCACCGCCGCATCTGGGAGAACGACTAGCGGGCTTTTCCCACCTAGTTCCATGGTCACGTATTTCATGCCACCAGCGGCAGAGCCGGCAACCTTCTTCCCTGTAGCGACTTGTCCTGTGAAGCTGACCTTCGCAATGGCAGGGTGTGCTGTCAGGTGCGCGCCTACCTCCCCAGCACCATATATGACGTTGAAGACACCGTCGGGTAACCCTGCTTCGCGGTATATCTCGGCTAAGTATTGCGCATGCAGCGGTGTGAACTCACTTGGCTTATAAACCATGCAGTTCCCGGCAGCTAAACATGGTGCCGATTTCCAAAGCGCAATTTGGATGGGATAGTTCCACGCTCCAATACCAGCACACACACCGAGAGGCTCCTTGGAGGTATAAACCATAGCGGAGGGCCGTAGGCGGAAAGACTCTCCATTCAAGCCACCGCTAGCCACCAAATTCGCGAAGTACTCAAGCACATCCGCCCCTGTTACGATATCTACGGTCGAAGTCTCTGAGAAAGGCTTGCCCGTATCAAGGGTTTCAACCCGCGCAAGTTCGTCATTGCGTTGCCGTAGCAGGGAAACGGCGCGCTGGAGTATCCGAGCACGCTCTACTGGTGGAGTGGTAGACCATGATGGAAAAGCGCCTCGCGCAGACTCGATAGCAGCATTTATCGAATCAGATGACGAAGTGTATATCTTGCCCAGAGGCTCCCCATTGGACGGGTTAACAGTCTCAAAGTAACCAGACGACTTTGAGACCGGCTGCGGTTTACCCGCATAGAATGTATGACGCTCCGCTTCTGCTTGAACCATGTTGGCAGACTGAGGAGCTGAATCAATGTTTGAGCTGAAAGACGTGCTGATCCAACATCCAACATGAGCTTGCTAGCTAAGAGGGACAGTGATTGTAGACAGTGTGATATCCTCTAGCACACCGTCCAGATGCAGGGGCTTTTCCCGCCGGAGACTAAAGTACAGTGACGTACCTATATCTTATAATGGGGATGGTAGGCAGCTAACTGGCTCACCGCCAATGGACCACAGGGATTTGGGAATTGAACTACCTCGTGAGCCAGCTATTGTAGAGTCTTTTTTCTTTGAAAAGGATTCTATTACGTAATCTTCGAACTGCCTTCGTCTTCCTGCTCGAACATCGCCTAAGTAAGTATTTGTAGACTAAAAACCCAATGCAAACTACCTGGGTACGGTACCTTCACGGTGTTCTCATTAGCGTCCTCGTCGGCCACGTGTATCGTTAACTTAGTCAGGCAATCTTTCTTGCGTTATATTTGAGTCCTCGTAAAGTGTGTACGTATGGTGATGAGACTACTGTACCTTAACCATGCTGTGTAAAATGGGCCTACAAGGCTTTGGACAAGGCAAAGCACGTGATCGGAGCTGACTCGGGCTAGATACCGGTCCACCTAGACCCGCCATGCAATATTTCTACACAGGCAAGATTCCCGCTTAGAAGATAGAAGTGTTTCCCTACGATAACATACCAATGTAGGTATCGCACAATGTCGGGCCGATGTAGAACTCTTAAGCGGTAATCTAGATAAGCAAGATAGAAGTTCCCAGTACGGCCCACCAAAGACCGTACGTTTTTTGCTGCGGTGAAGGGTGGGCCAAGTCCCTGCATCGAGCTGCACAGAATAGTGGTGTGAGACCACGGCATACAAGTGGCCGAGGCCGAGGCCGATGCGGACCATACCTGAGGATTATCACACCGTCACCTCTGCCCGGAGACTGCATTTAAGACTCTGTTACTGTTAACAGTTGTTGACGCGACCATGTTAGGTAGTATATGCGTACAGCAGAAATGACGGACTCCGGTCCTGATCGGCTTACGTGGTCTAGGCACGACTAGTAGGAATAGCGATGTGGTATGATCGCTGTGCTATGTATGCACCTGTCCCGTGGACCGGGGCGATTCCAGTAAGTGGGTAAGGCTAGTCATATGGCTGCAGTAGGGGGGTACCTAGTTAGTGTAGCGTAAACTATCTTCTATCGGCCTTGGCGAAGGATCTGAATCTCGGAGTTCTGATAGGAAGGCTGACTGCCCTGTCCTTATAAACTCTATTGCAACTGACCTGGCGTTGTTATTCACTCTGACCGGACAATCAAACTCTGTCGTAAACATACGATCCTTGAAGCCAAAATGACAACCACTCAGCTCCCTATAGCCGATATTGACAAGTATGACTATGTCATTGTCGGTGGCGGTACCGCCGGCTGTGTTGTTGCGGCGAGGCTAGCGGAAAACCTCCCAAACAAGAGAGTCCTCTTGATCGAAGCCGGCCCTAGCGACTACATGGATGATCGCGTCCTCGATTTGCGACAATGGCTTAATTTGCTCGGCGGCGAGTTAGACTATGACTATGGCACAACTGAACAGCCTATGGGTAAGTGACCTTTTCTTGGCTGTATAACAACTAGTAAGCCCTTACGGGATGAACTAGGCAACTCGTACATTCGACACTCGCGCGCCAAGGTCCTTGGAGGGTGCTCATCGCACAACACATTGATCTCCTTTAAACCGTTCAAGTATGACTTGGACATCTGGCAGTCGCTTGGAGCGAAAGGTTGGACTTTCCAAACGTTCATGAAGTCGGTAGGCAGGTTGAGAAATACTATTCAGCCGGTTCACGCGAGGCACAGAAATCAGCTGTGCAAGGATTGGGTCGATTCATGCAGTACGGCGTTGGATATTCCAGTAATCGACAACTTCAATAAGGAAATCGAGGAGGCTGGAGCGCTCAAAACAGGAGTCGGGTTCTTCTCGGTCAGCTATAATCCTGATGACGGTAGACGATCCAGTGCATCTGTAGCCTATATCCATCCTATTCTCAATGGTGAAGAGAAGCGATCAAACTTGACAATTCTGACACACGCTTGGGTGTCTAAGATTAATGTCAGTGGCGACGAGGTCCACAGCTTGGACCTTACTCTTCAGGATGGCTCTTCACGCGCTGTCAAGGCTAGGTCCGAGACAATCCTTTGCGCAGGAGCCGTCGATACGCCTCGTTTGATGTTGCTTTCAGGGCTGGGCCCCAAGGAGCAGCTAACTTCCCTGGGCATTCCCGTCGTCCGTGACATTCCGGGGGTGGGCGAGAACTTACAAGACCACCCCGAGAGTATCATTATGTGGCAGCTGAAGAAGCCTGTACCGCAAAACCAGACAACAATGGACTCCGACGCCGGAATCTTTTTGCGTCGCGAGGCTCCCGGCGCAGGCGCTAAAAAGTCGGCAGCGAACCCAAAAGGGCTCTCGGATGGCGATATTGCAGATGTCATGATGCATTGCTACCAGATCCCCTTTACTCTCAACACATTCCGCCTTGGATACCCGGACATTGCAGATGGATATGCCTTCTGCATGACGCCTAACATCCCACGGCCAAGGTCTCGGGGACGCCTGTACCTCACCTCTGCAGACCCGAAAGTCAAGCCGGCTCTCGACTTCCGATACTTCACCGACCCCGAGGGTTACGATGCCGCCACGCTTGTGTACGGAATGCGGGCGGCCCGCAAGGTTGCTGAGCAAGCACCATTCAAGGACTGGATCGAGAAGGAGGTTGCGCCAGGCCCTAAGGTTCAGTCCGACGAAGATCTAAGCCATTACGCACGCAAAGTGGCCCACACTGTTTACCACCCATGTGGGACGACCAGGATGGGCGACACGAATACGGACGAGCTCGCTGTCGTCAACGAGAGGTTGAAGGTCCGGGGCCTCAAAAACTTGCGCATTGTCGATGCCGGAATATTCCCGACAATCCCAACGATTAACCCGATGGTGACGGTCCTGGGATGTGCCGAACGTGCGGTAGACTTGATCATCGAGGAGGCTACACTATTGAAAGAGAGGGCTCGTCTATAAGGACATTTGTAGTGACAATATCCTCGAACTAAATGGGGAGAAAATTGCGGTTGCCATCTATTTAATTAATTCAGTTATGGAAGTTCTGGGGAAAATGTGCTACCTAGTCAATGCTAAGGCTGGTTTGACGATTGAAGAATGACTGAAAATAACACAGATGATACCTAACCTTGCATTTAAGTACCTGCCCAACCTACAGTAGAGGCATGTGATAGATGGCACGATTATAAAAGTGGGCCACATACCTAGGTACATTAACCCAACCCATATCAGTACAGTAGGCGGTCTGGTGCAACCAAAGGCGGTCAAGCTCAATCCAGCCTGGCTCTAGTCTAAACCCGGCAGATCCCCGCCAACCCATACTTTTTTTTACACTATCTTCGGTACCGTTTAGATGGGTGCATCAATCGATTTTGATATACAGCCTCAATCTTAGATTCGCAACTCGCCTCGTTCTAGTCCGCCAGGACACTGCCGAATTCTCCTAAATCCCCCCTCAATGCCGTCTAGCACGGACAAGCGCCGGCCGCACCAAAAGCCGAAACAAGATGCCAGATCGCTGAAGAGAAAGCGCGAGCAGGTCTCGCTGGACCAGCTTCAGGACGCTGTCGACCAGTTCGACCCCAAGACTGCCGACACGACCAAATTCTCCAACCTGCCTCTTTCTTCGCCGACCGCGTCGGGAATCGAAGCTTCGCATTTCCAAGCCCCTACGGATATCCAGGCCCGCGCCATCCCAGCGGCCTTGAAGGGCCACGACATCCTGGGTGCCGCAAAGACTGGTAGCGGAAAGACACTTGCATTTTTGGTCCCTGTGCTCGAAAAACTATACCACGCCCGCTGGACTGAATATGATGGCTTAGGTGCTCTCATAATGTCGCCTACGCGCGAACTTGCAGTGCAGACCTTCCAAGTCTTGACCAAGATCGGGAGGTTTCACTCGTTTTCCGCCGGTCTGGTGATAGGCGGCAAGAGCTTAAAAGAGGAAGCCGAGCGCCTAGGCCGCATGTCTATTCTGGTATGTACGCCAGGACGGATGCTGCAACACCTGGACTCTACCTCTGGACTTCAAGTCGACAACCTGCAAATCCTTGTTCTTGACGAGGCAGACCGGATCATGGACATGGGATTCAAGTCCGCCGTCGACGCCCTAGTAGAGCATCTACCGAAGGAACGCCAAACCTTGCTCTTTTCAGCTACGCAGTCACGCAAAGTGTCCGATCTTTCAAGATTAAGTCTGAAAGACCCCGAGTACATTGCGGTACACGAAAACGCCGCGGCTTCTACACCAGAGTCCCTACAGCAACATTACCTCGTTACCCCACTCGCTTCCAAGTTGAATACTTTGTATGGCTTCATAAAGGCGAATTTAAAAAGTAAGATGTTGGTTTTCTTCTCATCGGGAAAGCAAGTAAGATTTGCTTTTGAGACGATGAGACATCTCCGACCGGGTGTGCCGCTTTATCACTTGCTAGGGGCTCAGAAACAAGCGCAGAGAATGCAAATCACCTCCAGTTATGCTGCGTCGAAACAAGCATGCCTTTTCGCCACCGATGTGGTTGCCAGAGGAGTGGACTTCCCTTCGGTGGACTGGGTGGTTCAGGTAGATGCGCCTGAAGACGTTGACACATACATCCACAGGGTTGGTCGGACCGCCCGCTTCAATAAAGATGGCAAGGCCGTCCTCTTCCTAGATCCTAGCGAGGAGGAGGGCATGCTAAAGCGCCTTGAGTCTAAGAAGATACCTATCAAGAGGGTCAACGTGCGAGAGAATAAGAAGCAGGCCGTCGATGAGTCAATCCAGAGCATGGTCTTTAAAGACCCTGCTTTAAAGTATTTAGCATCAAAAGCATTCATCTCGTACGTTAGGTCGATACACCTTCAGCGGGATAAAGAAATTTTCAAGCTGAAGTCGCTCGACCTGGAAGCGTACGCTGCCTGTTTAGGTTTGCCGGGAGCGCCTATAATACACTTTGACAAAGGCGAGGATGTGAAGAAGCTGAAAAATATGTCACGCGCTGCTCTCTCCGATTCGGACTCCGAATTCGATCCTGAGAAGAAGAAGCGGAAGGTCCGGACAAAAACAGACAAGATGTTTGAGCGTACCAACCAGGACGTGCTCACTGATCACTACACTAAGTTGATAGGTGACACTACTGATAAGGCGGCTGAGGATAGTGAGGATGATTTCTTAGCGGTGAAGAGAGTTATCGAGGGTGATGACTTAGACGCCGCGGCGGACGTTAACGCGACATTACCACCAGGAACCAAGATCATACAAGGTCTTGGCGGCGAGGAACCATTTATCGTTGACTCGAACAGGAGAGAGAAAATGCTGAAATCGAAAAAGCAGATGCTCAAGTTCAAGGGCAGGGGTGACCACATCGTGTTCGATGACGAAGGCACTGCGCATCACCCATATCGGATTCAGGGCGAGGAGGACTTCAAACGCGACGGCTCCGCCGAGGCGCAACGGCAAAAGTTCGTCGAGGGCGAGACAGCCAAGGTCAGGGAGGCGGATGTCAGCGATAAGGCACTGGTCAAGGAGAAGCGGCGGGAGAAGAAGGAGAAGCGCAAGGCTCGCGAGGCTCTGGAGGACGGTCTGGCGCCAGCAGCGGCTACTATGCCTCGACTGGAGACACCCGACGATGGCGAGGACCCGCTTGCGTTTTTGGCTTCTTTACCTGTTGCTGGTGGAGTGCATGATGATGAAGATGATTCGGCCGGAGAAGAGGAACCTGAACAACGGCCGAGAAAGAAGGCGAAGAAATGGTTCGAGGACGACTCGGGTGACGAGAAGAACAAGAAGAAAGGCAAAAAGGGCAAGGGCAAGGTTATCGAGATCACCGAGGAACCGGGCACACTGGAGGATTACGAGGCGCTTGCCACGGGATTATTGGACGATTAATGTATATCAGCTCCTTTTGGACTTAAATCAATCGAGAATCTTGAACACCTTCAGGCCAAATTCACCGAGTAATGATAGTTCTAATAACCTTAACTAATGTTCATTAAATGATCGACAACCAAGTGTAGGAGATGCGTTGGCATTCTACTATGCGAAGCACTGGTAAGTACTCAGGTACACGATGTTGTCATCGAGACTATCGAAGGGATACGGATGCAACAAGCGTGTGAAATTACGATATGAACAAGCTACATTTAAAGCGTTTGGTGGTATCATCACGCCTAGACTCCAGTCCCCTTATTCGCCGACCATTCCTTACATCTCTTGATCTCCCCCTCCGGCTCTCACTCTGCGGTATCCGTTCGCTCTACAATAGAAACTCCGTTGAACGCCAAAGGAGCCCATCTCCAAATATGGTCCGCTCCATCTCCGATTCACTGCTCTGAACAAATAGGCCGCTCTTTACATCAGGTTGATACGAGGTTTCCTGCGATAAGCAGGGCTTCCGGATACACTCGTTTCAATAGGTGAGTTTGCCTCCACGGCGCAAGACGGCTCAGAACCAAGATCGCTTATTGTCGTGAGCTGGCGGGTCGCCTGGCCGCTCTACAACCTCACCGTACAACATCAGTCGGTAGAAACAAGTGTGGTCGGCGCCGTAATTGTTGATGGCCCTGATGATGACCTGGTCTGTGATAGCCTTCATATTTTTCAGGTCGTCGCTCATCTTAAACACCTGAACTCCGTCACCGTCATCTTTCTTTTCGTAGGTGAAGTGCCCTATCTTCACATATCCTTCATTAAGAGCCTCTTCCTTTGGTGTACCTGGAAATTGGGTCTCGGAGAAAACCTGTGCCTCATTGCGGAGTTCCACCTCCTCGATGTAAGCCCAGACCTCAATCTCTTTCGGCATCGCACCCGGATCTAGCGTGGCCCCAGGCAGGATGTGCTCTACGACAAGATGTTGTGGGATAATATTACGACTGGTTATTACAGAAATATTATTAGTGCCTTTGCCATATCCCTTAAGGTCGGGCCCAGCACAAAAGCATTCGCCCTCTTGATTCCAGGGTGAGAGCGCAGCCATGCGCGGCTGCGCTTTATAGCCACTCTTGTCGAGCCATTTAGTTGACTTGAAGAAATCCTTGGGGACTTTCCATGGGCGGGAACTCAATTCGGGATCAATCGAGGCACCGGCACCGATTGCGAAGAAATTTACCTGGTTGACTAACATGTCGTGTGTATAGCCCTTGATAACAGCTTGTGCAACTGCACCAGTTTTTGCGTTCGTTACCGCCTTTGAAACCAGAGCGTTGAAGATTTCCGTTATTTCATCCTTGGATATGCTACCAGCTGAGCTAACTTCGTCCTGGAGCTGAGACATCTGTTGGGTGATATCCTTAATCCGTTCCTGCAGTTTCGTGAATTCTTGGCTAATCTCGCGGTTGTAGGACGCAATTTCCTCCTGGGCCAACTTTATAAAATCGGTTTTCTTCAACGCTGTTCCTGTTGAGGCCTTCTTAAGAGCCTTATCGTTTTGCCTAAGCCATGAGTCCCAACTTTGAGACATTCTCTTTTGAACAAGAACCTCCATGTCCTTCAATGATGCACCTACCCCCAAGCCAGCACGTTGGATTCGAGACTTGATTGCAAGCCAGTGATTTTCAGATATGTTTGAATTTTTCAGGCTGAGAATGCTGTCGTCTTTCATAATCAATTCTCTCAGGGCATGCCAGAAATCTTCCGGAATCTTCAACTTTCCGCTCTTGTCTCCCTGTACCCATATCGATTCCGGTATCCAGTTTTTTAAACCTGCTAGAAGTTCGTCAGACTCGACACCGCCGTTATCCGGATTTACCGGACCACTAGGACCATTGTAGGTATTGTCGTAAGAAATGGGATGTATATCTGGAATTTCTGGCAATAGGTTTGATATTTTTTCCCACACTGTGCCGATGCTGAAACTTGGCAGGCGAGAGCCCGTACGGCCAATGTCGTCTAGCTCGTCTGGTGGTGTGGGGAGTACAAACCAGAGTGCTGAGGTGAATATCACGAAAATAACTATCAGCCTCAGGACGGAATCCGATGACCACCATGTCCATGGCTGTTGGTCTGCAACTCTTTTGTTGTTAGGCGAACTTCGCTGGGTGGTAGGTTTTTTCCCGACTTGTGGGGTTTTGGGACCTGATGGCCCTCTCCGGTTTGACGGACCTTGCTTTGCCATTCCTACTTTGGGAACAGTTGTTGCATTGCGTGGTAAAAGAAGTTGATTAGAATCCGGAGGGCTGTTTAGGCCAGACTGCCAGCCTGAGGTGTGCTGTTTCTGTGGGCCAGCCTGCATGCCTGGCGTCGGTTGTCCGCTTGCAGGAGGTTGCCAACCTGGGGTAGGTTGTCCCTGTAGGTTAGGCTGCATGTCCAGTGTTGACTCTTCGACTGAGGGAGAGCTGCAACCTGTTGAAGATTGTTCTCCTGAGGTAGAGGGTGTTGGAATAGGCTGTCTGTGTAGAGTTGGTTGCACGCTAGGAGTAGGCTGGGTCGTAGGTTGTACTGGCATAGACCGTCCCTGTAGATTGGGTTGCGTGTTAGGAGTAGGTCGACTCGTAGGCTGTCCAGCCGCACCAAATCCCCCAAAACCGAATTGTCCTGCTTTCTGATTCTGCCCGGAGGGCACTGGACCCCGGGCCATGGTAGGAGGCCTGCCCAAAATGTTTGCATTCTGGCCGGGAGTCTGGAGTGTCGCGTTGGCAAATAGTCCATTTTCGAAAGTAAAACTTCTTGAAGTATTAGGACGTATAGGTGATATTGGCCCATTCGAGCCCGCTCCCTGTGGCATGCCATAGAACGGTATATGTTCAGAGGGTGGCGATATAGGTTGATTGACACCAATATGGGCGTGTGGGTTATCCGAAGGTAATGATGCCCGCGTATATGGGGGCCGGTGCCGACCTTCGGATTCTTCTTTAAAGGGGAGATTGTTTCGATTGTAATTAGGAACATGAGGCATTAGGCGGGGGATGAAACTGGAATCATCTGGAGGTTCCGAAGGTTTACCAACACCCCCAGGACCCCCGGGTCCGCCACCAAATAATGAGTTAGTGCCAAGCGTAGGGCCAGAAGGACCAGATAAACCAGACGGGCCAGAGGAAATGGAGGCACTGGATGAACTGGATGAACCGGAAGAAGGGGGCTGATTTTCGCTTTGCGGCTGGGACGAGTTGTCAGGGACAGGGTTTTGTCCTTCGTCGTCGTCGTCGTCCTCCTCCTCCTCTACCTCCTTATGACTTTCATCAATGGCTTTTTTCAAGTTGCTATTCATTCCGTACTTCCTGCCAACCTTGCCTTTCAGAGCCTTTACCCATTTTTGGTCGTCCGATTGTGCTTTAGCAATGCCCTTGTTTGATTTATGGCCCTTTTTGGACTCGACATCCACGCTGATGAGCGTGTTAATGCCATAAGACCCGTCATAAGTGGGAAATAGGCCGGGTAGGTCCGAACTAGGTTCTAGCCCCTTCTTCTTCGTTCTAGGAGGCATGGTAAATAGATGTTTTTCCCGGTCAACCTTCGATTGGATTGCCTAGATTCATGAACCTTGGTCTCTGGAGTTTTTCGTTAGCGCACCACCAGTTGAATCGCCTATAAGCTAATGAAATAAGAAGCTCAATTTTTATCGTCGGCTCAAGTTATTCCTAGAAGAACAAATGAGAAGAAAAGAGAAGGAACCTTAAAGGTATGCCTGACGAGCATGTCGCGTTGTCCAATCAACAGTGGCCAGCGAGGAAGGGGACGTAGAGTCATACCGTATTCTTAGGCTCAACCGAGACCTCTTAGAGGGTGCTGGGTCAGCACATGAATGAAAATAAACAAACACCCCGATCTATAAATCGGGCTATCGAATGCCCACGAAGCAGTAAACTCAAAAGTCGTGCCAACAGGACGAAAGTGGTGTTGACAATGCAAGATTGCGTGCCAGACGGACTGATGAATAAGGTAGTTTTGGGAAGACAGGTTAGACATAGACAGGATGCGACTTTGTGGCGCTGCAAACGTCTAGTCTCAGATAGCAGCGCCTTTGTTACAACTGGTGAGCAACCGCGTCCGGCAACAGGCGTGGCTCGGAACAGGCGTGCAACTTGGCCGAGACTTTCCGCTTCCGAGAAAGGTTTGGTGACATGGGTGCAAGGAACCAGAGGGGACTCGAATCAAATAAAGCTGTGTTGTAACGGGCGGCTTTGTCTTTGGTCAAGGAGGGCCTAGAAATGTCAGAATAACCTCGAGTCTTACATCATTTAAACGCCTTACGAAATGAAGCTCTAGGTACAGTACTTTACAGTACATCAAGCGCGTCGCGTGGTAGGTGGGGACACCTTGATTGAAGCCGCTGATGAGGTACCCTGGTATTAATATTGCACCGCCACGGCATCGAGCAGCTTGCAGCCACAATCAGTACTACCTCCTGTACACAGTACAATCAGGTACTGTAGATACTTTCAATGCGGTGGGCTATTAACTACCTAGCGCGCCAAGAGTACCTGAGATGGTTACAATTTATTGGCCGGATACCACAGTACTTCGTAAGGCATGACTGATAACTAGGTCGAATTTTCGGATATGAAGTTCTACTATCTAACTCGGAAACTAGCCGTTTCTGGCAACGCCCCACCAAAGCTCTGACCTGCTCTAGATTTGGTTAGATTTGTATGGGTATTCAAGCATACCCTAGCTCAGCCCCGGTAGAAATAAAAACTGATTTAATTGTACGGTCGGGCGCGCAAAAAGCTCTACTACAGGGCTCTATAGCGCTATACACCACTAATTTGTAGCGTTATATACTACTAAGTCCACTATAATACTGCTGCCTAAATAGCACAGCTACTACAGCCACGGGCACTAGCCACTCTACAGATAACTGCCCAAGTGCCCCTTTAGACTCCATTTGATCGAAGGCGGGCAGTTAGTCTGTTCAATTGGAGTGGCTGTGTTGTAGCTAGGCCAAGTAGCTGTTTTTGACCAAACTGACTGCTTTAGATTGAATTAGCTGCTTCCGTGAGGCTATATCTTTTCTTTTGAATCTATTGATACCTTTATTTTGGTGGCAGACGCTGCTAATTTGATGTACCTACAGATTACCTTTACTTGCGACCGCCCGACCGACCGACCGACCGAGAGCCAGACTGTTGTTTTTAAGCCTCCCCACACATTCATAGCCCCTGCTACCAGTCCTATACAAATTTGGTTAGAGTTAGAGCAGATACCATGGGTGTGTGGGGCGTTGCCAGAAACGGCTAGTTTCCGAGTTAGATAGTAGAACTTCATATCCGAAAATTCGACCTAACTGATAACTGCTTTAGTCCTCCTACTTCAGACTTAACGTCGCTCGTAGTATACGGTAGTGCCCTATCTACACATCGGTAGAACCCTGGCTGTACGTGTGCTATATTTCCCATGCGGAAACGGGGCACTACCTATACTGCTTAGCGTGAATATATAGGTAACGATATAACCTAGGAAGAGAGAACAGCGAACACCTTGGACATCAATGTAGAACGTCAAATCCCGGGAAATAGAAAACAGTTCTTAAACATTCCCTAGACTGCCTGCTGGATAGGTACTTGATAAGAAGCAAGACTACCTTAAGTAAGTAGAATTCCTTTAGCCTAGCTTACCGTAAGTTTTATATTGCAATAGCGAGTGGATATTAACGTTATAGAGGTAATGGAGTAATTGAGTACATGTAAGTGACATCCATCCATCAATAGAAGTCTCCTTGAGGGGTTGACTTATACACTGTGACCGGTACCTTCCCTAACACTACCATGTACTGTAGTTATTCTTATATGCTGGAGCTTCTGTTTTTAGCCAATCACAAAGCTTAGCTTGCAGGCATGGCAGCACTCAACGGAGTGGGAGGGGAGTAATGGAGGGGTAGGTAGTCTAGAGGGGCAGAGGGGCAAGCGCAGAAGAACTCCTTGAGCCCCTCAAATTAAGGAGGTAGGTAGTTATGCTTCGAATTATTTCTCTGGCACCACGAATCTATCTACCTACCTTACGTGCGAAAGCGCCTGACGACTAACTTGACTACTTCATTTTGCTACAAATTCAAGCCGTCTTAGACCTCAATTCCCAGAAGCCGTACTTTGTACCCAGACAAGATGCCTGTTGGAACAATCCTCGTCACCGGGTAAGCCTTAGCCCTTCCAAGAAGCGTTTATATTCTATGCGTGAGCACGCATGGAACCGCACTCAGAGGTCCCAATTCGACTATTACCATGCCTAGCTGGGTAGTCAAAAATGATATCTTACACCAGCTTAGCTAACACGGTAATTGGGACAGTGGCACGGGCTACATCGGCTCTTTTACATCGCTGGCCCTTCTCGACGCTGGCTACGACGTCGTCATCGTTGACAGCCTCTACAACTCTTCCGAAGTCGCTCTTGATCGCATTGAGCTGATCAGCGGCAAGCGCCCTGCATTCCACAAGGCCGACCTGACCAATGAATCGGATCTAGACAAAGTCTTTGCCGCCCATCCGGCCATCGACAGCGTCATTCATTTCGCAGCCCTTAAGGCAAGTTCTATCGCTATATCCCTACTCTGTTGTTCCCCGTTAGAACACACCTATCTAACCTAAATCTTGTACAGGCCGTGGGAGAATCCGCCGAGATTCCACTTGAGTACTATCGCGTGAATGTTGGTGGTACTGTCTCTCTTCTTAGCTCTATGAAGAAACACAACGTTACCAACATCGTCTTTTCTTCGTCGGCCACTGTCTATGGCGACGCGACTCGTTTTGAAAACATGATCCCCATCCCTGAGCACTGCCCGATCGGCCCGACAAACACGTACGGGAGGACAAAGTCCACTGTCGAGAGCATCATCGAAGACTTCATTTCTGCGGAACGTCAGAACGCCAAGAAAGCTGGAAAGCCTTTTGAACAATGGAACGGTGCCAACCTCCGTTACTTCAACCCCTGTGGTGCGCACCCTAGCGGGATCATGGGAGAAGACCCTCAGGGAGTACCTTACAATTTGCTTCCACTCCTCGGCAAGGTAGCTACTGGTGAGCGACCTAAGCTCTTGGTATTCGGCGATGGTAAGTCAGACATTTCCAAATGGCAGGGGACAGGCAAATACTTATATACAGCAAGATTACCCTTCTCGTGATGGAACTGCAATTCGGGACTACATACATGTCATCGATCTCGCCCGCGGCCACCTCGTTGCGCTAAACAATCTCCGAGAGCACAAGCCGGGCGTCAAAGCATGGAATCTGGGCTCCGGCCGTGGAAGCACGGTGTTTGAAATGATCAAGGCTTTTAGCGCCGTCGTAGGCCACGACCTTCCATACGAGGTTGTACCACGAAGACAAGGCGACGTTCTAGATCTCACGGCAAACCCAACGAGAGCAAACAAAGAGCTCAACTGGAAGACGGAGCTCACCATGGAGAAGGCATGCGACGACCTCTGGCGGTGGGTATCAAACAATCCTAAAGGTTACCGACAGGAGCCTCCAGCAGAGTTGCTCGATGCTCTCAAGGCCAAGGCCTCGTGAGAAAGAAGAGAAGATGCAATGTCACATAGAAAGATCCACAGCCTAATCATTTAAGATGAGTATAGAAATGACGAAAGTTGAAGAGAATGGGTATTGCCATGCCGCAGTGCAGCTTATTTATTAAAGAGCGTCCTTCAGGGTCTCCATGCTACACAGTTACTCCGGACATTTTGGGCCACATTCAAATGAAGGCTCAGGTATTGTACATCTGAGGATTTGTGCTTGCGAAATCAAGCGGCTTCCACTGTACCTCACGCCGTGGTTCCTCACTATCAACAAACTCACACACCATAATCCACAACCGGGCGCAATCAGGTTGCTCTTATGCTATCATTATGGTATTATCTATACAATACTCCGTACTGTTACCGACATGGTTGGGCATGTGCAATATAACTTGTGTCGACAGGGAGTGCGCGGCAATTTACGCGGCATGCAGCTTAGGCTTGCAAGGCGTAGTCCAAAGCAGCGATCGCTTCAATGGCGCCGATCCTCAAGCTGAACTTGGGGATTTAAAGTTACATGCATTTGATGCATTAACCCCGGAAAATATTCGGAAAACAGGCGATTACCTCAATAGTGCAGTACAGATGGAATTGCAAATGATTAGCGAGAGCTGCAAGGCAGCAGCATTCATTTTTCCCCCCAGAGGGCGCAGTCAATCAATTCCTTCAAAGTCCTTGTAATAGAGTAGCAGTATAGGCATTTACTTACCCTAGGTGTGCACATAGTAGGGCCTTGGCAGTCCGAATTCAACCTTGTCCAAGTACCTATGATTATTGTCTACAGTGTAGAGAACAAAAACTGGCACGATAATATCGGATCCCTAGACTAAAGTCAAGGTGGCTGAGCATCTTGAAGCGCCCACCCCAGCGCCTACCTCTACGTCAAGCTCTCCCTGATCTTGGGTAGAATTATCTTCTTTTCAGACGTATGGTCGTTATATTTGACTTTCTTGCCAAAGTCTCAATTACAAGATCAAAATCCTTAAACCATCAGCGGGCATCAATCCGAGCCCGCAATTATATCCCTACAATTCACTAGCAACACGATATACCTAGAGATAAACCACATAAGAGTGCAATGCCACGGCGGCCTTGCTGATTATGCTCGAACCTTAATCGTTTCATGCAATTCGCAACGTACCTAATTTACACTTTATGCTTTCTCTCAACTCGCTTTTGATGCTACATGAAATTCAGGTATCCTAGCCAAGTCACATGTTTGACGCTAAGCTATGGAAGCCGCTCCTTTCCAGGATGCTCAACTCAAACGGCTCCGGCAGCTGAGCGAGCAATATGGCCTTTCTCTACGGCCGCCTCCACCACTGAAGCCAAAGCCAGAATACCCACCATCATATCGCCTCAATAGTGATGTTCCAATCGCCGAGGAGATACTCAGGAGGCAACGGCTTACCGAACCTCAACATCGATCATTCAAAGGAGGACTTTCCAAGACATTCACAACGAAGAAAACTGCATGGGAGTATAAAGAAATATACGATGCTCTTGTGGCCCACGTTACAGATCAAGGCTCTCCAGGCGTCGCCGAAGTATTGATATCAAAGCTCAATTTGCTTGGTGGCAATCTCAACCTTGTTCAAAAGAGTCGTGCAAGCCTTCTGAGCAGAAGGAAAAGTTTGGACTTATCTGAAAGGAGCAAGGTCCTCCAAATCGCAGTCAAGAATAAGCAATCAGATATGGTTGAAGTCCTGTTGCCATTTGCCGACGCCCTTACTCTGGATGCGTCATTACCAGTGGCTATGCGTAACGGGAATGATGAAATTACTGAGCTGTTGATCCGCTATGGCGCCTCTGCATCGAAGACAGCGGATGGTCAAGATGCATTTCGACAAGCTAGTGCGGTTGGTAGACAGTCAAGTTTGATTGCTATGATTATGGCCTCCGAGGGACGGCCATCAGCATCTTGGGTCTCCCAGTCTATGATAGAGGCAGCTAAAGCCGGTTGCCTCGATACTGTAATACAAATGAGCCAGTCGATTGCGGATGGTAATTTTGATGGGGCTTCCGCGCTCCGGGCCGCAGTCAAGCTTGGACGTAGAGACATAACACTGGCTCTACTGCTGGGTAACAGACCGCCACAGCAGCCAGGGATAAACCAGGCATTCGAGCAACTTATGGGACAGCAGAACATCAGCCCAAGTGAAAAATTGGCGATGACCGAAATATTACTTTACGCCGGTGCAGAAGGTGTCCCCGTTGCCCAAGCTCTAGTTCACGCAAGTGCTACGCATTCTCTAGAGATGGTGCGTTTACTAGTCTCTCATGGCGCCTCAATCGATTTTCAAGATGCGGTAGCCTTAAGAAAGGCTGTCTCTGTACGCAATATAGATCTCGTGAAGGCCATGTTGAGTGGAACAGCCAGGATAAGCCCTAAACACGCGTCAGAATGTGTGGAATTGCTGCCAAAGGACACTGGTTTTGAGGATCGCCAATTTCTTCTATACGCTTTTTTGAAGAGAGGCGCAGCTGGCACTCCTTTAGACGAAGCACTGATTGATTCGGTTGAAGCTAGGGATACGGAAGCGGTGAGGCTGCTTGTTACGCCGTTAGTACAGGCGGATGAGATGGCTGTCAATCAAAGTGCGAAGACAGCACAACATATCATGGCCCTCGAGCGACATGAAACCGCATCAACTGACCATAAAGGTGCACTAGCACTCCAACTTGCTGTCAAGAAAGGGAATGTGAAAATTGCAGGCCTCATTCTCACCCACAAGCCACCCAGCCACATCGCCCTCGCCCAAGTATTTCCAAGCACTCGAAACCTCCCCTGGCCTGAGAGGTTTCGGCTTACCGAACTTTTCTTGCGAGCAGGGCTCGCAGGTCCTTGTGTACATTCCGCCCTTGAGAACGCGGTTAATGAAAAACCTACCGACAAACGACTTGTGAGAGCTCTGCTCCAACAGGGTAACGCCGACGTTAATATCAATGAAGGATCTGCAGTTGAATATGCTGCGCAACACCCCGACCCTGAAGTACTAGAGCTCGTTCTCGGGCTTGGACAACCTAATGATGAAAGCATAGACCGAGCCTTAAGGAGTCTGGGAAAGCTCCCAGTATCTGCAGTCAAGGCTGATAAACTCAAGAAGCTTCTAAGTCGAACTAATTCAAAGGACGCAGTCAGCAGTCTATTAATCGACGAGGTGCAGATATTGTTGAAATTGCCACCATCGGAGCGGGATTTTGCTTCCCTGAAATCACTCTTGTTTAAAGGAGCTGATGTCAATGCATCTAATGGCGAGGCGCTTAGCCGTGCTGTTGCGGCATCAAGTATGCGAATAGTGGAGATTCTGTTGGCGACTTCACCATTACCTATGACTCTCGCCTGGGTTATGCCTCACGCACTGCGTATTCATGACCCGATGGATCGGTTGACTTATGTCCAAAAGATAATAGATGGTGGCATGCCTTCAAGCCAAGTCAACCGAGCACTCGTATTCGCAATTCAAAAACATCCCAATGATCTCCCCTTGATCAACACCCTTGTTACACGTGCTGATACTTCGGACGGTCTGGCTCTCTTCGAGGCAATCAAAAATGAGAAACAAGATATTATTGAGTTGCTTCTTAGTAAGAAAAGCTTCGTGGCGGACGTTCTCAATAGAGGATTTACCGAAGCCATGAAGTCCGAAAATAAGACAGCAAGAGCAATGTCATGCGATAGCCTGCTGAAAGCCGGTGCAACAGGTGAGATAGTATCAGACGCACTTCTTGCGGCAGCATCAGATGGTGATTTGGAATTCGGCAAGATCCTCCTTAGAAATGGCAGTAGCATTGAGCATAAAGGTGGGCAGGCCATTGTCGAAGCATGCAAATCAGGGGCTGTCAGTGTGTTGGAAATGCTATTGACGGGCGATACGAAGGTCTCCCTAAAGACCCTACAAAGGGGTTTTCAAGGAGCCACGCAGTTAAGCAATCTCAAAAAGCGCGCCGAGATCTTCAGGCTTCTTCTTCAGATGGGAGTTTCGGGTGAAGTGGTTGATATCCAGCTTGTTTCGGCGGTTCGATACGGTGATGAAGGCAAAGATATGGTGAGACTGCTGCTGGAGTACGGCGCAAGTCCTGATTACAGTAATGGCGAAGCTGTTGAGAAGGCAGTTAAAAGTGCGTTTCTGGGGAGCCTAGAACTTCTTCTCGGCATTACCGAAGTAGACAAGCACGTCAGAGAGCAACAGGTATGTCGAATTGCTGTATCTACCGTACATGCACACTAACTTGTTACCAGAAGAAACCGTCATCACATACGCTTGTTCGTGGTCTTGATGCATGTTGGGATCTCAGCAGGAATACGAGATTCACAGTCATCGATTGGCTTTTCGGGGCAGGCAAATTAGCCCCTGGTGCCGTCAATTCAGCTCTTCATCGAGCTGTTAATGAGCCGGAGCCTGAAGAGAGGCTAATTCGCCATCTGATAAACCATGGGGCATCGCCTGTTGCAAACAACTGCCAGGCTCTAACTGATGCGGCTCTAACCCTGTCTTCTTTATTGTTTGATGAACTCCTCGAATCTCATGTGACTAGCGAAGATACATCGTTGGTGTTCAGAAGAGCGTTCCGTTATAGTGATTCAAGTTTATGGGTTTCTGAACGGGGGCTTAAGATTGCCACAAGCCTTCTTGAGAAAGGAGCTAAAGGGGATGGAGTAGGGTCTGCGCTCGTCGCTGTTCTTAAACAACACAACGCAGCTCCGCAGTCCGTTACGATACCCTTTGTTGATCTTCTGTTGAAATACGGCGCAGATGTCAATTATAATCATGGTGAAGTCCTGCAGCTTGCGGTGGCCCATGGCAACACTGAACTTCTTACAAGACTATTAAACGAGAAGCCGAACGCTGAGACGCTTAACTTAGCGTTCCCTAAGATATTTGACGCATCGGTCGCCGAGGACGAGGTTCACGAGCTTCTCACCATTTTCTCAGAGTATCGCGACGGGGATGTCCAGTTGGATGTCATGCTTGAGCAAAGTTCTGATCCCGTCGTCATCCGAGCATTGTCTCAGTATCCACGATCGATCAAGATCCTAGAGACCCTCTTAGACATTGGTTTTTATTACGACCAGATGACAACCTACAGGGTCATAGATGATCTCGAAGAAGCCGAACCAGTCAATCTACTTATGTGGGCATTGTTGCAGCCGCAGAAGAAAACTAGCACAGGAATCATTAATCTCTTAATCGAGAGAGGATGTAGGCATATCAATTGCTCGGCCGTTGTGATCGTTCCGCTAACTTCCTAATAGCAAAAGTTAATTTCGAGACTGCCGTCTCTCACGTTACTCCACTCATGTTAGCCATTCAGACGCGTCGTCAAGACGTGGTGAAACTGTTATTACTAGCTGGTGCTGAAGTTGACGTTACGGATGCCCTTGGGAATTCGCCGCTCTCCATGGCGGCAGGTATTGGAGGCGACTTAGCTATCGCTGTGATGTCAAATCTGCTTGCGGCGGGAGCATCGAAGAATGATGGTTCTCTTCATAACGCTGCGCGAGAGCTGAACATCCAGGCTATGCAGGTATTGGTCGAGTATGGACACGACCCAGATTTTCCCAGTCCATTACACGGCGGGCGTAGCGCACTGGCAGAGATTTGTTTATATGCAAGTGACTCAATTCAAACAATAATGAGCAAAGAAAAAGCGATGGAGAGAGCTATTGAGTTATTAGTACAGAGTGGCACCGATATCACCATACAGTCAGAGGGCAAATCGGTTCTTCTACTCGCACTAGAGTCGGCTGACGCCTTGATCACCACCAGAGTGCTCCTACGAGCAGCTCTGTGGAAAGACATCAACAAACCATTCAACCAATACAGCGATGGGAAATACACATATTCACCAACAATTTACGTGGAACGTGTTCTATCGAATTCAGACAAGACGACAGAACTCGTGAGGCTACTACGATCAAATCGGTGTACTGATGTCTACTACGCGAATTCGGGACCTCAGCCAGCTGATGCGGTGGGCATGCCCCCTCACATTCAACGCGAAGAAGAAGAGCGCCAGGCTCGCCTCGACCGTCTTCGAAGTGATAATGAAGAGCATGCTCTAACAATCCGGAGAAACAAGGAATTAGCAGCAGTACAGGCTCAGATATGGGCCAGCCAAGCCGAGATGGAGGAAGCAAGAAAGAAGCGAGCGCAGAACATGGACCTTGCTGCATTACAGGAGCGCGCCCGTGTCGAAGAAGACATTTTCAACGCAGCTCTGCGCCAGCAGCGCGCAAAGCAAATCCTAGACTTGGGCCATCAAGAAAACCTGACAAAGGCGAGCGTGACGCGCGCTCGCGCCATCGGCGACGCCGAGCTCGCCATCGAGGGTAAAAAGCAGGCGCGGCTACTGGAATGGGAGCGCGAGGTAGGGAGCGAGCGGGTTGGCAATACGAACCAGCTTAGCAGCATCCGCCTGCGCGAGCGCGAGGAGCTGGAGAGGCTCGACAAGACAGCCGACGCGCGGTTCACGGCTCGCCTGAAGGAGCAGAAGAAATTGGTCGATAGCCAGAGCGTGCTCGCTGCCAACTTGAATAGCGCCGCTCCTGGCGCTAGGCGACAGATTGGGTATATCAGTGGTGAGCTAGACTAGTTAGACTAGGGCCCGATCAAGGGCATTATCGTGTCTGCTCGGATACTTAAGTTTTATGCTTCGCCAACCGGGCTATCGGGTTTATGTTCAGAAGAATATACCACTAGGGCGAAATGTCAAACACCTGACACCTGCTTACTACCTAGTGGTGTAATGGTATATAAGTGTTTTGTCAGTTCTAACTTTTTCGGTGCTTTGCGGTTTCATAGGAATGGGTGTGATCGGTTACGACGATATGACAATCATTATAACTATTATAATGAATCAAAACCGAATAAGTCTCTTTTTTTGACTTTCTTTACTATGTGTACAGGGCTGGATGCTAGTAGCATCTGCTACAACTCTATAATATTAGTCTTTTATTTTCGTGTACTATATATACAGTGGAAGTAGATTAAACGACCATTATAGGCTTGGCACTTAACTTAATCGGGAGGGGGGTAAGGTTTGCTTAATTTTATCCGACTGTAATAATTATAGTTAACTAATCTTTTTATTGTTTGCTTATATATAACTTAGTATAAACGTAAATAAGTACTTATTAAGTATTTAATAAAATTTAAATATATAGTTTTAAAAAAATATAATTAGCTTTAAGTTTTAAAGGGCTAACGCTTTAAGCTTATAATTAAAATTTGTAGTACTTTTAAATTTTTAATTTTATTAAACTTATTATAATAACTTTTTTTTATGCTTTTTTTCCTTTTTTTACTAATATTAAACATTTATTTACTTAATACTTTTTATAATTATATATTTTATATATTTATTTATTTAATATTTAGTATTTATTATAATATAATAAGTAAAAATTTAGCTAAAATAGTTTTAATATAACAAAATAATATATAATTTTTAAGTGTTTACTTATAAAATATTTATTTAAATTAAAATATAAATTTTATTTTTATTTTTAGCTTAAATAAAAAGTATATTATGCGCATAAAAAGCGTTTAAATAATGTTTTATTATTTATGTTAAACATAAGTTAATTTTAAATATATATTTTTTAAGTACTTATTAACGCTTAATAAAAAAATGTTGTTTATATTTTAGTTAATAAATGCTTTTATTATATATTAGTTAACATTAATAATAAAACTAGCGTAAAAATTTTATATAGTAATTAGGTATGTTTATTTTGCTTTTATTTATTAAATGTTATAATTAGTGTTTTTTATAAAAGTAAAGCTTTAATTTAGGGTCCTATTTATATATTAATCGTAAAATAAAAAGCTAAAAAGGAAAGCTTTTAGCAGTTAATTTGCATACAAAAGATTTATGTGTATGCACGGTAGGCTAGTTATATAATTAGTAAGTCCTACTTAAGTTAGCTACCTGCAGGTTAGCTACAGGTTAGCCACCCGTAATTACTCCCCCTCGAAAAAAAAGTTATCTTGCCCTAAGATTCGAACCTTAGTGCCTTAAAAAGCTGCTAACCAGTAAAAAAAAGGATTACTTCGGGTATTCACCTTTAAGCTACTGTACTACAAGCTTTTAATCTGTAGGAGCGTTTTAAAGTTTTTCCGCAACTTGTTAATTGTTGCTTTTTAATACTGCTTTTACTTAACCTTTAAGCTTTTGTTTCCTTGAACGCTGCAACATACGTTCTTGCACTTCTAAAGCATTATTATTAGAATAATCTTTTTTAAACTTATCTTTTTTTGCGGCCTTTAGCTATTCTTTAAGTTTTTTTGGTAAACCTGCTAAATTAAGGTTATTTTTGTAAAAAACGAGCAACAGCTTTAAAAAGTTTTTAAAGTTGTTTATAAAATACTATTCTTTATTAAAATTTTATTTTTTTTAGTTTATTTAATATTATAAAATCTTTTTATAGTATATTCGAAAGGTTTATATACGTTTTACTTTTTATTCGGGTTTTTTTTTATTAAAAACTATTGTTTTTTTAACAAGCTATTTAGCTGCTTGCTTTAACAAAGAATTGTTTGCGTATTTCCGCAATTAGTTAGCGTAGTATAAATTAAAAGCTCGCTAATTTAGGAGTACTTTTAACTTAAATATTGCAGGTTTTATTTTTTTTACTATTTCGAAATACTGTTAGGTTAAAAAGTAATCTAATTTATTAAATAGTTAGTTTATTGCTTATAATTAGCGTTTTTTTATAATAAATACTTGGTTGCTAACATTAAAGTTTAGCTTTTTTTTATGTTTATTTTTTTTTTAAATTATTTTATTCTATGTATGTTTTAATATTTTCTGCGCTATTTTCACGTATTCGCTAATAGTTTTTGCTATTTTTTAAGCTTTTTTACAAGTAAAACGTTCTTTCGCTAATAATTTTATAACATCTATAGTTTTACTTATTTAATCGTAGTATATAAACATTAAGAATTTAAATAATACTTTATAAGGTTGCAAGCTTATAAAGTTATATAATAAAAAAGCTGCAGCAAAATTTATAGCAAGTAAAGCTTTTGCTTAATTATTTTAGTAATAGTTGTAAAACGAGCGCAGTTTTTAATCTAAGTATTTAATAACAATTTTAGCTTGTCCTGCCGACTTATAATGTTTTAACGAAAATAGTTTTTACTTAATTTTAAGTATTTTAGCTAGTTTTTCCGTAAAAGCCGAAATAAATTGCGGTCTTTTATTTAAGTTTATTTTCTTTAGTAAGCTAAAAATGCAAAAAAGCCTTTTATAGTAAAAACGGGTAACATTTTAAGCTATTACCAACTTGTTATAAAACATTAACTATAATAGTTTGCTTAATTTGTTTATTATTATAAACATAAATTTTTTTTGCTTTTTATTTATAGTTATTTTTTTAAAGTTTATAACTAAGTGTTTAAAAAGTTTTAAAAAAATTAGCACGAGCTATAACAACTTTAATGTTTTATTGCGCAAAGTTTTCGCAAGTTAGCACTTTAAACAGTTTTTTACGTACTAATTAAAATTTACTGCTAAGTTAAGCTATTAATACTAAAAAGCTATTAGCTTTTAAGTTTTAGTTTAACTAAAGTAAGCTATAGTTATACGTTTATAAACTTTTTGCAAAATATAAATAAATAAGTAATTAGTTTTTAGAACTATTAGTTGCTTTTTATAAATAACTAATCTTTTGTTTAGCGCTTAATCTTCGTTTTGTTTTTCTTAAGCTTTTGTTTTATAGATCTTTAAGTTAAAAAATTCTTAGTTTTACTATAAAACTTCGTTTATTAACAGCACTTTTATAAATAGTGCGTTTATTTTAACTGTTTAATTAAACGTAAAAATATAAGCATGTTTTTAGCTTAAAAAAGTACTAAGCTTGTTTACTAATTTAAACAATATTATATACTTTTAGCTTTTAATTTTGTTTTTTTAGGTTTAAAAGTTCTTTTGCTTTTTAAATATAGCGTTAGCTACTATATTCTTAAATTTAAAACAGTATATAATTTTAAAATTATATTATATTAAAAGCTTAGCTTATTTTGCTTAACAAAAGTTTAATTTTTGCTTTATACTAAAGTATATTAAAGCTTTATAGTTAGTAATAACTAAAAAAAGCTTTTTTTTTTATAGTTTAACTAATTCCGGTTTTTAACATTTTAAAGCTTTTATTATAGCTAACATTTCTTTGTTATAAATTCCGTAGTTTAACTTTACGTTATACATTATTTTAAAATAAAAAGCGATAAAATACTACTGTTTATTATTTCCTTTTTAAAACAAACATTTAGCAGCTACTTTATTAAAAGCGTTTGTTTTAACTTAAGTTTTTTTTTCGTAATTAAAATATGCTAGAACAAAAGTATTAGTTAACTTAAATTTTAGCTTGTTAAAAGCATTTTAGCAGTTTTTATTCCAGTTAAACGCTACGTCCTTTTTAATAACATTAAACAAAGGTTTAACTATACGGCTATATTCTTTAATAAATCGTTAGTAAAAGTTATAAAATTTAATAAAGGATTGCACTCTTTTTACTATAGTTAAGTTTTTTTAGTTTTTAACTACTAACATTTTTTTTAGGTTAACCTTAATATTTTCTGTTTTTATAATAAATTTAAAGTATTTTGTTTTTATAACATAAAATTCGCATTTTTTTATATTAGCTTAAAAGCTTACGTTTTATAAGCGCTTTAATACTTTAGTTATATAAACTTTATAATTTTCTAAATTGTTAAAAAAGATTAAAATGTTGTTAATATAAGTATTATAAAAGTTATTTAAATACTTGCTTAATATATTATTAATATATTTTTAAAACGTAACTAAGCTGTTTAACAACTTAAAAAACAACACTTTATACTTAAACAATTTATATCTCGTTTTAAAAGTTGTAAAATTTTCATTATTAAAGTATATCTATATTTTGTTAAAAGCTTGTTGCACATTAATTTTAGTAAAGATTTTCGCTTTTGCAATATATAATAATATTTTATTTATTAAAAGTATTAAATATTAGTTTTTCTTTGTTAAAACGTTAATTTTTTAGTAGTTAACACAAAATTAAAGTTTTTTTTTAACTTTAAGTATAAACAAAACTAGTAAAACAAATAAAGCACTATTTAGTTAAATAAATCTTTTTTTTAAGTTGTTTATAATATACTTTTAAACAACTTTTAATTTATTTAAAAATATATAATATAACAAGTTATTAATAAAATTATTTTTACTTTTTTTAAGCATAAACTTTATACGGTAATTTATTAAGCGATTAAAAAATAAAATGTTTAAGTTTATTTTGCTAAATGTTTATAACAAAAGTTAATATTTTTTAAGTACTAACTTTTAAGCTTTACGCTTTAATTCCTTTTTTTTTTTTTTTAAAAATAAGTTAGCTTTTTGTTTATTTTAAATAAACGCATTTATTTTACAAATGCTTATAATATAAATCTATATTTTATGTTAAACAATAGCGCATAAAAAAAGCATAGCTTTAATAATTGCAATATTTGCAATTAAACAATGTTTATATTATTTTATAGCGTTTTTCCGTAATTAATATAATTTTTACGTATTATATACTTATGTTGTTAATAAAAGTTTTAGCGCGTTTTAAAGGTTTGTTTAAAAGTATAACTTTTTGTTAGCTAATTGTTAGTTTATTTTAACTACTGCTTTTTTTTAATGATTTGCTTAATAAATACATTTTTATACGCAAAAGAGCTAAAGTATACATAGTTATTTTATAAGCTTTATATATAAAAAAGTTAATAGTATGCTAGTTTTCGCTTTTATATAGTTTGCGTTATACTTTAAATAACGTTTTACTATTACTTTTAGCTCTTTTTTTACGCTCGAAAACTAGTAGCTATACGTTTTAATTAAAAGAACAAAAGTTTTTAATTTATTTTTTACGCTCGAAAATTAATAGTTATATGTTTTTATTAATGTTATAACTTAATAGTTTAAAAGCATTTTTAGCAAAAAAATGTAGTTTTGCTGCTATATGTTAAACAATATATTATATGTTTTATAAAATATTTTTTTTATAATAATGTTATGTTTTATTTATATAATAATTAATAGCACGTTCTTAAAAGTTTTACTTTATAGTTAAAAATCTACAAGTATAACTTTATTAATACATTATTATAAGCTTAAATTATATTTAACTATTGCTTGCTTATAAAAGCTGTTTATAACAGTAGCTTTTAGTTAAGTTATTATATGTTTAACAGTTTTAAAGTTTACAAAAAAATATTTATTTGCTTTTATGTTAGTAAAACATTTATATATAATAAAGTTTTTTTTATTTAATATTATAGTACACGTTATAAAAAAAAGTTCTTTACTTAAATATAAAGTTAAAAAATCTTTTATACTATTTTTAATTATGCTTACTAATAAGTTTTTTAAATAAAAGTTTATAGTATTTAAAGTTAAGCTTTTTTTGTTTTTAGAGCAGCTTTTCCGTTTTTTTTGTTTTAAAATCCTTTATTTCCAAATTTAACATATAAAACAGCTAAACAACCGTTTTTTTTAGCTTTAACTTTAGCTTTTATAAAACAGTTTTTGCTTTAATAGCTATATTTATAGCAAGTAAAACATTTGCTTTTCTTTAAAAAAGTTTTTAGTTCGTTTATATTTAAGTAAAGTTAAATTTTGTTTATAAATTTAGTTTTAGCGGGCTAGCTTTTGGACAGTAGTTTATTACTAGCTAGTGCGCAAAATAAGTTATAACTTTTGCTATTACTTGCGTTACTTATGCTTGCTTGCTTTTGCTGCTTGCTTTTTAAATCTGTTTTTTTTAAGTTATAAGCTAATTGTTTAACGTATATTACTAAAGTTTTAAAATTACACTTAAAATTAAAGTATTTGTTAAAAACTTAATTTTTAAGTCGGGTTAAAAGCTGCGCATAAAACTTTTTTTTTTATAACAACTTTGCTAACATTTGCTTTTTTGCTAAACAAATAAAACTATTTTTAAAAATTTAAAAGTTAGCTAAAAACTTTAACTTAAAGCCGGTTTATTTAGCGCAAGCTTTTTTTTTTTTGTTAAAGTTAAAGTACTACTGCTTTAAATGCTTTATTAGCTTTTTTAACAATATAATTTGCTTAAAATAAACGTTACTAAAGTAAAGCTGTAAGTTTTTTGCTGCTGTATTACTTAAGCAAGTTTTAATGTTTATTATTTTAGCTTTATTGTTAGCAAACTAATTATTGTTTATTTTAAGTTAATTAGTTTAAACATAATATTAAACTTTAAATTTAACTTTGTTTTAACTAACGTTATTATAAAAAACTATAACTTTAACTTTTGCTAACTTTTTTTATTCTTTTTTACTTATTATAATAAAAAACATTAGTATTTAGTTATAAAATATTAAGTTAACAATAAGTTAATTAGCTTTTATTACTTTTTTTTTTTTTTTATTTACTTTTTTTTATAGTTTAACAACCTGTTTATTTAAAACGTTTATTTTATAACTTTTTTCAATATTTAGTTGTTTAACTGCTTTTATAAAGTTGTTAAAGTTTACGTTCGTACTTATAGCATGCTTATAAAAGTTTTATATAACTATGTTTTACGCGTACACTAATAAAGCGCAAGCTTTTATTTTATAAAACAAAGCTTTTTAATTTTTGTTATAAGCGTTATTAAAAGCTTTTTAATTTATTACTTTATTAAAGTTAAAGAAAACATTTTTTTTAATATTAATAATTGCTTTAAAATAAAATTTAAGCTTGCTTGCTTTAACGCTAAGTTTAGCTATATAAATAGCTTAGTTTTATATATGTTTATAAATAAAGTTTAATATATTATAATATTGTTTTAACTAAAAGTTATTGTTTTTAACGTAATTTTGTTAAAATTGTTTATAAATTAAAGAAAGCGGATATTTTATAGCATTATTAAATTCTTTTTTGCTATTTTTATTAGTATGTTTTACAGTATAAAATAAAACAGCAGTAACAAATGCTATAAAAAATTAGCGTTTAAATTTGTTAATAAATAAATCTTTGCGCTTATAAAAAAATAAGTTTACTAAGTTGCTAAAGTTAAAAACAACTTTTTTGTAAGCAGTTTTTTATGTTACGCTTATTGTTATATTAACGTTGTTATTTTAAGCTATATATTTATAAAAAAATAGCATTGTTTGTAAGGATTTAAGCTTTAGCTTTAATTTATGTTTAAAATTAAAGTAATATTTAGTGGAAATGTTTAAGATTTGCAAAAAAAACAAAGCGTTTGCTTTAATCGGTTAAAGCTGCGAAGTGTTACAAGTAACGCGTAAGTTAAGTTGCGTATTAAATAAATCAAAAATTTAATTAGTTGTTAATATTAAATGTTTTAATTTTACAATTGTTATAATTAGTGTTTTTTATAAAAATAAAGCTTTAATTTAAAGTTTTATTTATATATTAATCGTAAAATAAAAAGCTAAAAAGGAAAGCTTTTAGCAGTTAATTTGCATACAAAAGATTTATATGTATGTATAATAAGCTAGTTATATAATTAGTAAGTTCTACTTAAGTTAACTACCTGCAGGTTAGCTATATAGGTTAGCTATAGGTTAGCTACCTATAACTTTAAATACTTATTTACAAAATATATAAAGTAATTTTTAAAACAAAAGCTAAAACAACTTTGTTTATTATATTAAAAGCTATAAAGCTAAATTTAATAATAATTACTTAATAGTTTTTACAGTAATAAAAAGCTTAAATACTATTGTTTAACTAAATGTTTATAATAAGTTAAAAAACTAAAAGTATATTCTTTATTTACTTTATAAATATTTATTTATATTTAAAATATTAGCGTAAGCTTTATATTTATTTAAATAACTTAAAAAACAATAATATTTTAGCTATTTTTTAACAAATTATTAAACTAATAAAACATAATATAAAAAATGTTTTTTAAAGTTTTACGCTTAGTTTTAAAAGCAGCAAAAAAATTATATAATTTTAGCTATTTATTTGCTAAATATTTATTAACTAAAATAGCTAAATTTTACTAAAATATAATAAATTGTAAAAATAAGCAAAGTTTGCAAAAATTGTTAAATTAGCGGGCTAAATAGTAAAAATTTAAACGTTTATTTATTAAATACTTATTAATAACTTTGCTAAAATGTTTAAAAATTTGTACTAAAAAGTGCTTAATATAAGCAAAATTTAAGCTTAATATTTGCAAAAAATAAAGTGTTAATTTTTAGAAAAATTTAAAAGCTTAAGCAAATTCGAAAGTTATTAGCAGCATTTTTTAGCTTTAAGCATTTAAAAATTAAAGTAACTTTTTAGCAAATATTTAGCTAAATTTTTTTGTTGCTAGCGCTGCTGCTAAAAATTTTTTTACTGCTAACAAATTTTAATTTAGTACTAGTAATTCTAAAAATTAAAATAACTTTTTAGCAAATATTTAGCTAAATTTTTCTGTTATTAAAGATTTTTTTGCTGCTAACAAATTTTAATTTAGCATTAATAATTTTAAAAATTTAAATAACTTTTTAGTAATTATTTTACTAGCTTTTTATTTTATTGCTATTAATTCTAAATTTAATACTAATATTATTAAAAAACTAGTTAATTTTTTAAAAATTATTCCTAAAAATTTTAATGTTAATAAAAATAATAACAATAATTCCTTTTTAAATACTTTTTTTAATAATGTTAATAATAAGCTAAAAATTTTAATTTTTTAACTTTAATACTAATTTTAAATATTTAAATAAAGCTAAAGTTAAACTAGTTATAACTTAAGCTATATTTTTAGTAAATATTTATTTAAGTTTTATATAACGTTATAATAGCAGCTATAAACGTAGCTTTAGTATATATAATATTTGTTAAACATTTTGTTTTATACTTATAGTATTATAAGCTTTAAACTAAAAATTTAAAAAATATTGCGTTAAATTTTAAACTAAATAAAATTATACGTATTATAAGCAAATAAAAAAAAATAATATAAAACTAGCAAAATATATTACTATATAAGCTATATTTTAGTATATATTTATTAAATATTTATTAACAACATTTTATTTAGTTATAATAAACGCTTAGTTTAAATTCCGCTTGTTGTTAAAAAGCAAAAAACTTGTAAATAGTTTATTATAAATTATTTATATTTATTTAAAAAGTACTTATTTGTTAATATTTAAAAATTGTAAAACATATTTAAAACTTATAAAATTAAGCTATATATTTTTAAAGTACTCGTTTATAGTTTAATAGCTTTTTTAGCATTTAAAAAATTGTTTAAATATTTAAACTTAATGCTTTTAATACTTTAATAAGTTAAAAAAACAGTTTAAAAAGTACTATAATAAAAGTATAATGTTTATTTTTTAAATATTTAAAACAATTAATAGTTAATTTTTTAGCTAGCTTTATATTAGTTAGTTTAGTTTAACGTAAATTAAACTAATAATTTAATAACACTATTAAAAAAAGCAATATATATTTGCTAAATATTTAAAATTAAATTTATATTAGCTTTATTTTAGCTTTTATTATATTATTTATAAATTTTGTTTTACGATTATTTTATAATATATATATGTTAAGTTTTAATTTTTTTATTTTATATGTTTATTATAACAATATTTTTAGCTTTAAAATTTATACTAAAAAAATAAATATATATAGTTTTTAAGCTTTTATTAAGTATATACTGCTGTTTTATACGTTTAATTTTATTATTGCTTTTTTTTAGCTTTTTTTTTTAGCTTTTTAACTTTTAGCAGTTTTAACTAATTTTTAAGCTTTATAGCTTAATTTAAAACGTTAATCCGTTTTATTTTTATACGTTGTTAATTAGCTTTAATTTTAGCTACTAATATAACAAAAGTAGCTAATTATATATTATTTATAATTATACGCTTAAAACTATAATAAATATTTATAAAGCTTTTAAATAGTATTTACTATTAATATATTTTAAGCTATTATTAACAAATATATTTTTTAATTAAAAGCGTACTAATATTTTTTAGCAACAACGTAGTAGTAATTTAAATAAAAATATTGTTAAGTTTTTGCTTTTGTTTAATATAGTTTTTTTAAAGCTTTGCTAAATTATTATAAGCTTATTTTTTTGCTTTTTAGTAGTTAATAACCTAGTAAATTCGCAACTTTGTTTTTTTAAAATGCTTTAGCATATTTTTAATAGCTTTTGTTTTAAAGCTTTTATAAGTTTTTTGTAAGCATTTTATAAATATATATTAAACATTTATTTACGTTTTTAAGCAGTTATTGCTTTTTAACAGCTTTAAATGCTATTATTTTTATAAAATACTTTTATACTATAATATTTAAATATATGTTTTTATATAACGTTTTATTTATTTTTAATTATATTATATTATATAATAGCTATAATTAGTTTATAAATATTACTATAACAATAAATAGTTTATAAAATATAAGTTAATATTTAATAATAATATACTTTAAAACAACTAACTTTATAGCTAATTTTTGTTTAGTTTATATAAAAAAATATTTAGTTTTAGTTCGTATAGCTAATTTTAAAAAAAGCGTATATAAAGCTTACATAAATATAAAAATAGCGCTAATAACTAGCTTATTTTTAAAGCTTTATATACTTATTATTTTATTTTAGGTTAGCTATAAAGCTATTAGTTAATAAAGTTTTAAAAAATAATCGAAAAAGTTATTAACACAATAACCTATGGGGGGGTAGTGTATATGGTGATGAATCTCTGTATTGGTTGCTTGGTTTATGTAAAGGTGGTGGCCAAAGGCCACTGCCTGCGGCCACCCATTTAAGTGGGTGGGCCCCAGCCAGTGGGTGGCCATAAGCCACAGCCCTTGTGGCCCCACTAGCCACTGCGTGGCTAGTGCCCCCTCTACCTAACTGTATCAAGTGCCGCGCACACAACAAAAATCTATTGACCTCAATAGCCCTAGCCCTAGCCACAAACACAAGCCCTACCAATCCTACCAATCCCACTAAATCCACCAAAATCCACCAATAGGTTTGTGTAGGTTTGTAGGAGTAGGCAGGTCTGTACAGGTGTAGGTTTGCAGGTCTGTACAGGTGCAGGTCTGTAGGTCTGTACAGGTGCAGGTAGGTGTAGGTTTGTGTAGGTCTTCGAAGGTTGTTGGTCTGTAGATCAATTGCTGCGTGGGCAGGTCGTCGTCAACGGGAGACTGACGACCACGTTGTAGTTGTTCGCGGGGAGAGATTCGCGGAAAGGATTCGTACGGGAGAGCTTGAGTTGTCGTAAAAGGGTAATCGTGCAAGGGGAACGACAACAGTATGGTTGTTAGATTCGATTGCGGATGGACGCCGCGAAGCCGGAGTAACGCTGAGGGTGAAAACGCGACGTTGTCAACTGCCGGCTGCATTCGAAAAGCAGAACGACCTCGTTCGATCGTTCGTTTGGAGTCGGCCGCAGAGGTTGAAAAACCACTCTGTAGTCGTATTCGAAGCTGCCGATGTTGAAGAACCTACGGCAGGCTGTTGGAAGCAACCGCGGAGGTTGAAAAACCACTCCTTGGCTGCATTTGAGGCGTTTGAAACGGTCGCGGAGGTTGAAAAACCACTCCGGCCTCGTTTGACAACGCCACGGTCGTGGCTCAATACGATTCACCGCACCATTTAACACAATAACCTATGGGGGGGTAGTGTATATGGTGATGAATCTCTGTATTGGTTGCTTGGTTTATGTAAAGGTGGTGGCCAAAGGCCACTGCCTGCGGCCACCCATTTAAGTGGGTGGGCCCCAGCCAGTGGGTGGCCATAAGCCACAGCCCTTGTGGCCCCACTAGCCACTGCGTGGCTAGTGCCCCCTCTACCTAACTGTATTAGTTATAATATAAGTAATAATTTTTAATACTTTATTAAAGTTTTATTTGTTTATAACTTATAAAAGTTATATTATTATATTATATAAATTATTTTATGCTTTTAAAAAATATTTGCTTACAATTTTTATTATTTAGCGCTTATAATAAACTATGCAAAATTGTATGCTTAAATTATAATAATTTTTTTAATAACAGCTAAAATTTAAATATTACTGTACTAAAAAGTTGCTTTAGTTTAAAAAATACTTAGTAATATTTTTTAATAATATAATATTAAACATTTATTTACTATAAAAGTTAGCTTATTTTTAATTAATAGTAAAACTAACAAGCTTTTAGCTATAAATATATTAAAGCTATAAAATATAGCTATATATAACAAATAAAAAAAATGTTTATTTAAACATAAAAATATATATTTTAATATATTTAAAGTTAGTAATAACTGTTATAATTATTTTTGCTATATAAATAAAGTTAATGCTATATATTTTTAAAATATTTAGCAATATTTTATTTATATTTGTTTAGCTTTAAGTTTTATATAGCTTAATAAATTTTATAACATTTTTTTTGCTTTAATATTGCTTTATAGTTTATATTAATTTAGATTAATTTAATATTGTTTTATTTTAAAAGCTTTACTTGCTTTTTAAAAAAGCAAATAGCTATTATGTTAACTTTATTGTTATAATAAAATTAAATATACTAGCTATTATTAATAATTATTTATAGTTTTTAAAAAATACTTATTTAATTAAAATTATGTTAATAATTAAGCTTTTACTTATACTATAACTTTAAACAATTAAATCTAAATAGTAAATATATTACTTTTTGTTTATAAAACATATAATATTTTTATTTTTTGTTTATAAAGCTAGCATAAACGTTAGCTACAATTAAGCTGTTAAACTTACAGCAAAACTTTACGTATATAAAACTATGTAAAAAAGCAGCTATATTTTAAATATTAGTTAATAAATATTTAATAAAAGCTTAAAGCATACTTTTAGTTTTATTAATAATAATTGCTTAATATTTCCGTATTATATATATATATATGTTTGCAACGTTAACTAGTCGAATTAAAAATAGGTAGCAAAAGTAAATATGCTTTTTATATATTGTTAATAAAATCTTGTTTTTAAAAACTTACTATTATATTATAATATTATAATTAAAATAAACTATTTTAAGTTTTTTGCTATTATAATAATATTAAGCTATTAAACCTTTATAAATATTTAGCAAGTATATAAAACAAGTTTAACTTATAACAATATTTTTTTTAGTTTTTATTGTTTTTAATATACTAGCAAAATAGTTAAACATAAGTTTTTTTATGCTTAAAAGCTACAATTTTTTTAATTATAGCTAAATAATTAAAAAAATATAATAAAACTTTTAAACAGCAGTACTAAATAAAATAATTTATATAGTTTATATATTAAACTTAGTATTTAAGTTGTTTACTTATAGTTTATTAAGCTATTAGTTAATAAACATTTTATAAGTATTTAAAACAATTTATTATATTAGCTTTTGTTTTTATAAATTAAATTTTGTATAATTTATTATATAGTTTATTGTTTTTGTTAACTATATTTTTTATATAATTATTAACGTTTATTTAATAAGTATACGCTTTTTTTTTATTAAAGTTTTTTTTTATAGCTGCTATTTAAGCTATAACTAATTATTAAAGGTTTAAAAAGTTATACGATTTTTAAATTTTATTTTACGCTTAAAAAATAGTTAAATATTTACTATTTATTTTATTTTTAATTTTAAAAAAAGTAAAATTAAGTTAATTATAGTATTAAATGTTAGTATACTTATAGTTATATTGTTTAACGCTTTTATATAAATATAAATATATATTTAACTAAAAAGTTAATATATATTAATATAAATATTATATTTAATATATAGTAAGTACTTAATAAATAAATAAAAATATATTATATATATTACGCTATAGTTTTAATTAAAAGGTTTAAAACAAGTGCTTTTTTTATATAACGTATATAACGCTATATTAATAGGCTAATAGCTAAAATAATACTTTAATACTATTAATTATTATTTTAACCTATATAACTTTGTTAAACTATTTGTTTAATAATTTTAAGCTAAAAAAAACAAGTATTTAAAAAAAATATTAAACGTTTTTAAAAAAAGCTTTTAGTAAAGTTTTAATAAATTTTCGTTTGTTATTATTAATATTTTTATTACTAGCGTTTTATAAAATACTATTATTTTTAACAAACAAATGTTTTATAAAAAGATTATTAGTATTTAAGCAGTTTATATTAAGCAAAATATTTTATAAAACAACTTTTTAGTTTAAAGTAGTATATTTGTTACGTTTTATAATATTTGCTTTAAATAACGTAAAACTGTTTTAATTTATATAGTTTTAATAAAAATTTATACGCTTTTAAATGCTATTTTTAAAAAACTTTTTAAAAATAAAATATTTAATAAGTATTAGTTATAAAACACTAGTTAAGCTTCTTTTTTAGCAACAAAGTTTTATAAGCGCAAATATTTGCTACGTTAAATAAAGCTAAATATATAATAAATATTTGTTTGTTTTTAGCTGCTTACTTTTATTTTTAACTTTTTTTGCTTTATTAGCAATAACTGCTTCCTTTTTTTTTGCTTTTTTATAGTTTAATTTATTTTTAGTATAGTTTTTATTATTTACTATAATATAACGTTTTTATTAACGTTAATTAAACATTATAATATAATAATATTACTATTAGTTTATAACATAAGTTAAATAATAAATAAAGCTTAATAAGTACTTAAAGTATAATTAGTACAATTAATAGTTAATAAAAAATTAAATTAAAGTTTTACTAAATACTTGTAAGCAATTTTCGCTTATTAAGTCACGTGTAAGCAAGCAATAAAAAAATTAGTTAACTGTAATTATTACAGTCGGATGAGATTGGGCAGACCCTACCCCCCTCCCGATTAGGTTAGGTGCTAAGCCCATAATGGTCGTTTGATCTATAGTCACTGTATACACTACATATGTAATCAGGGGGTTTAATTAGTGTACGTGGCAGTTGCCGTTTACAGTATCGAGATAAACCCCTGCTATTGCACCTGGGAACAAGGATGTCCCGGCTTTAGCCGAGCCTCATCTAAAAATACCGGGCGAATGTGAGCAGTAAGTTGTCAAATGAAAACGAATCGCGACTGAGTTATTTTATTTTTTCCATTCTTGTCAAGCTTAGGCACCTCTCACTCGTTTGAAACTTACAACATGGAGCTTGCATAACATACACCAGCTTTGCGCTTTGCGATTGATCTACCCCCAAATATACCAGAGCCGGGACTGGGACGCTGGCAGCCAGTCGCATACCAATAGGAGGGATATCTATTGTAGTGAGCCAGACTCGGCCCGACCGGGTTCAAGGGGCTCTCCTGATGCCTTCGATGGTTCTTCTCCGAGCATTCCCCCGGGTTCCACCATGCAGTTCCAAGCAGCCGAACATTTGTGGGATTTTGCGGCGGCAGCAGTCATCGTCACCTCCTTCACCAAGTCCTAAAGATCTACCGAAAAGCGTGGTCCAAAAAACCGAAGCAGAGGCATGTGCAGGGCCACGCATTGGAAAACGTGAAGCAGAGCAAGCTGGATCAGAAGCAACTAATCCGATCCCCGTTCCGAACATCATCGCGCCCCTGCCGTTCTGGCAACGCTTGGGTCCGCTGACGCGCGCGGGACAGGCTTATGCGAGGGCGCAGCGCGCTCGCCCATGGGTGACGCAGGTCGCTAGCGCGCTGGTCGTATACCTGTGTGCTGACTTTGGGGCTCAGCGCATGGGTTCCGGCGGACGTCAGAATACGTCTGATGACGAGCTAGCAGGCGAGGGAAAGGGTGCGGCAGAGGAGAAGGGAAGAAGGCATGACTGGGCACGCACCGCGAGATCCTTGGCCATCGGGGGTTCGGCAGCTATCCCCGGATATATCTGGTTTTCCTTCCTGGCGCGCTCCTTCAACTACTCCTCCATAATTGTCTCGATCGGTGTCAAAGTCGTCGTGAATCAGCTTACATTTACGCCGCTGTTCAACTGCTATTTCTTCGGGGCGCAGGCGCTCCTCTCGGGAGACACGGCTGCCGAGGCCTGGCGACGCGTCTACAATACCGTCCCCGTGAGCTGGATCAACTCGTGCAAGCTCTGGCCGGCAGTGACGGCCTTCAGTTTTGCATTCATACCCTTCGAATACCGCAACATATTCGGCGGTGTTGTCGCCGTCGGCTGGCAGACGTATTTGAGTTTCCTTAATGGACGGGCAGAGAGACTTGAGGCTCTGCGCCAGAAAGGGCATGCAGTGTCGGATGCAACGAAACAACTAAAGCCCTTACCATCAAAGGAAAAGTCTTCGACCGTGACTGTGATGCAGGTGCAGGAATTAGCTGGTAGGAAACAGCTCGCCTTGAGCTGAGATCGAAGAGCCAAGGTAGAGGAGGGGAGAGCAAGGTGGCGAAATGGTGTGCATTCGTCAATTGCAGATATTGTGACTTTCACCCAGCTTCCACGCACAGTTTCATATGTTATTGTAGAACGGTAGACAACGGGGATAGGTATAGATGGGACGATACAGGGTGTCTTTAAGGCGTTTGTTAGGTAGAAGTTTGACATTTTGCAACTTAGTAGACCGATAGATACCTTTGATACATCTAACTAGAATTTTCATGACTTATGACTATAGAAATATGCTTTGATCTTTTAAGATATCGATATCTTCGTCTGCGCTCTGGAAAGTAGCGATAGAAATCATATGTCCAAGATCCAAGCTTTGAATACAATTTACGTAGCTGTAGTTGACATAGCGACATAGTACCTAGTGATGTAACTTCATGCGCTTCAGAATTAAGGGAGCATGAACCGAAGTGAAGCTTTCGTATACTATATTGATGATCATGTCTATATACAGGACACACATATATACAGTTTGGGCATTTATTCCCGGAAACGGTTATAGGCACTATTCACTTCCAGTTAGCAAATAACGATCTAATAGGCTGGTGTAGGAAGAAGTACTTACCTGCCAGTAGTAATCGTTCTGGTACTGGCACGTGTAAGGCGCCGCGCACTGGAAGCTCCCAGTGTAACCTGATCCGCCACACTGCGCAAACTGGGCCAGTGCCTTCGGCGAGGCCAATGCGAGAATGCGCTCAGCGGCGTGCTCGGAGGCGATCACAATGTATGCCGAGGGGTTGGTGGAGACGTGGCCGGGGAAGATACTCGCGTCGACGACGAAGAGATTGTCTGTGCCGTACACTTGGGTGTTCACATCGACAACGGCACTTCCACCATTCCGACCGTCGTCGGTTCCGAGTTTGCTGGTCCCTACAATATGTGAGTGGTTATGCTGCTTGTCAGGTAGAATAGAAAAGGCTTACCGATCCAGTGGTTTGCTCGTCGGTTGGAATAGGACACCACCATCTGCAAAGCATCAGTCTGAATAGTCCCACGAAGCTAGAGGAGCGAGACTCACGTTATTTACAAAGTCCTCGACAGTTGTATTAGCGGGAGGCAATGCCCATGTGAGATTCTTGACGTTCTTCAGGGCGCCCTGGAGGTTCTTGATGCCCTGAATGACGGCTGCCACATCGTTCTTGTCTTGCAGGTAGGGTACCGTAGACACGACGGTAGTGAGAGCTTTCGTGATGGTCATACGGCCTCTTGACACAGCTCCACGACCGAGGTACTGGCTCATGGTCATGGCGTCTTTGGCAGTCAGCAACGAACCTGTATCAAGAACTTAGCTTTAACTTACTCCCATTCGCGGTACCGCCACTGCCCTCGACTCTTGCTGTCCACTCAATTTGTCGAACGATACCATCCGCACCCTTGATTTCATCGAAGAACCTATAGTAGTTAGATAAGACAGATGAACACTTGTTTCACCTAAACTTACATTGGGCCGATATTTGGTGCAGCTTGAGCAAGTATACCAGATCTTTTGTCTTGAGTAAAAGTTAGTCAGGCTGATCTAATTTGGCTCTGCTTGGTTTTTAGACTCACTCAAGTATAGATTGGTATCAGTAGTGTTAGGGTCATCGTAAGCTTCATAGAAGTCATAGAAAACGACATCAGGGTGAGTGATGACGGTATCGGTCTATAGCAGGTTAGCAATGACTTTCTAGAAAGGCATGCCAAGGACGACGAACGTTGACGTGGTCGTCTAGGTTGTATCCGACCGGCAGCTTAATCCAGGAACTATTCGAGATCATGGTGGGCCCATCCGTCGAGGTCTTTACCACTTCTAGTTGATCTTGGGGGCCAATTCCACCTATTACAGTCAGTATCGTTACACCCCGTTGATTCAAACTTGGCTTGTCTTACTTCGCATCAGAACTTTCGATGAGCCGAAGGCGCCTGCTGATAAGATTACCCGGCCGGTAGTGGTGGTGACATTCACTACTCCAACATACCCTCCGTTCCTGTATGCTTCGACCTCAACACCAGTAATATGCCCGCCAGTGCGGATAACCCGCTTGACTGCGGTGCCCGTCCATAACTTGAAGTTCGAACGCGCATTGGCGGTCACAAGATAGGTGGCCATAGGCCCGCCTCGCTCTCCATTTGAAAACATGAAAGGGGTATGTGAAAATGTGTGATTCTTTTGATCCGGGACACTGTTAGCGGTGACGTTCTTCCAACCGGCAGAAGCCAGACCACCCGAGATCACATCGAAGCCCTGCTGTAGATAGCGTTTTCCGTCTTTGGATGGCGTGTCGGTACCGGGGATACGCGAGAAGACTCTTGATGTTGCTCCGGTCATGTCTGTCGACTTCCAGCCAGTAGGAAAGTTGTAGTCCCAATCTAAGCTATAGGGCTAAAAAATGTGTTAGTTATTATTCGACATCGTGCCCTCTCGCTACTAACCTTCCACCATAATCCTGCATTGATCGCGGTACCTCCACCGAGCACGCAACCAGCCATTTGGTCAGTGTCAGTGCAAGAAATGCCGGCCGAATCTTCCCAAATCTCGTTGCAAAGTCCGGGCACGTCAAACCGGGTTAGATTTGTGCCCTTGGTCCAGTCTGGACCCAGGGTACCTCCCCATCGTCCTGAGCTTGGCGGGCCCTTCTCGATGAGCAGAACCTTCTTACCAGCTTCGCTTAGCTTATCTGCGATAGGAATACCGCCGGCTCCCCCACCAACGACGATGTAGTCGTATGTACCACTTGGGACAAGGACACCCGTAGGAGCAGCGGTAGGGGTTGTCGTAGGTGTGGTGGTTGTCCCCCCGCAGCTTCCAGTCACCGTAGCGGTGGCCTTGGCTGCCCACTGGGAATATGACGGATTCGCTACATTGCTGTCTAGAGCGGCCCCGAAGATGCTCTGGCCGTTGTCATGCTGCACGATAGAAACCGTGTCCGGGCAACTCGGATTACCTGGGGAAGGGAAAGCATTGCACCAACCCAAGACTAGAGTTCCGGCGCTCGTCGACACCTGCCCTGTTGCACCACCCTGATTCCATGCTAAACAATTCTGGCAGCGGAAAATGACAGAGTAATGTGTTGAGTTCACCGTGGACGAAATTTGGGTTAACTTGGCGTCTCCGGTGTACACCTCTGGATTGTCGTAACCGGTAGCGTACCGGAAGGAAGTCAGGACTTGGTTTTGGTAGGGGTAGGCCATGAGAAGCAGGCTATTCGTCATAGGACCGGCCAGTGAAATACCGCACCACCCTGTCAACGTCGTGCTGTTCGAGGGGCATTGCTATCGGTCCTGTCAGCAGGGGATACTGGGACACAGAAACAAACGGATGCTGACCAGATACCCGATGAACTCGGTCGCGTCAGTCGTCAAAGCATTTTGAGGAAGCGCAAATCCCATAGTCATGCCACCCCATGTTGAGGTACCAGAGGCACCCGTGGCCTTGTCCGGCACAATCCATGTATCAAATGTGATACCCGTCCCACTATCTTTGTAGACAGTCGGAGTGCTCGATTGTCCAAGACATAGCTGAACATCTGCGTCTCGTTAGCAATGCTTCACTCTGTGGGTTTGCAGAAAGAAGTGATTCACTCACTTAAGCTAGCTATCAGGAGCAGCGTCACAAGGAAACCGAAATGACCCATCGTACCCAACAGTGCCTTCAAGTCACGACAACCAGGAAAGCCACAAAAACCAACGAACAAGTTCCGGGTGGAGGGCTTATATGCTGTCGACTTCGACAACGCTCTTTCCCAGGTAACCCCTCCGTTCACTCCATACGGAGTGAACGGCGCAGATTTACATATCAGCAACGGTTTGTCAGGCTAGTGCATCCGAATTGCAAGGCGACGTGCTCATAGGAGGAAATATAGGACCCTGGGCAACGGTAGCGAAGTAAAAGCCATGTCTGGTACCGACCAGGCTAGCTTGGCCTAGGTATTCATTAACAGCGGATCATGTGAATAACGAATTGAGGAATCCCCGGCGCGCGGTGCGTATAAAATCCAGGGAAACCCTGGGAGATCCAGAGAACTGGTGACGGCACCGTCTCCCGGAACCACATCTCAATCATTCATATAAGTCCTAATCTAGCCCTTCACAACGACGTTTCACCGGATCTGTGATCAGCAGGGGCGCTTGCATTGGGTCCCAGCCAATGGTCGGGCAGACATACGGAATATTTCCCGGCGTTGACAAGCTTTCGCGGGTTGCGCACGTGCTGACGGTTTCTTGTTCCAGCAATTTATTGAGTCGAGTGCTGCGCCAAGGGAATAGATGCTTGCTTAAGAGGGTGCGGTGGTCAAAATCGTCGTCTTTTGACCAGTCTAGTGACGGCGTTACTTGCCCGTTTTGTTCACGGAACAGTAAAGCACATCCGGATTGATGGGTTCCGGGCGGCCCGAAATGGCGCCAAGTTGGATGCATGCCCACCGCGACTGATTCTACGAGGAATACAAGCTTGCGATCGCGTCAGCTCTCGACCCCGGCCCGCATTCCGAAGTGGTCTACGCTAATAGAATGAGAAGTTGAGGAGGACATATTTTTCAAACTGATCGCCGCTGATCTTTTGAATCACTGCGTTACACACAACAGACAAAGCCAATAAAGACATAAGATGTGAGTAACGCGCCAAGCCGTGTCTCCGTTGGAAAAAGAGCCGTGGAACCGGTAACAATCTCATACAGGAGGTCTTAAGTTTGTTCAACTATGGCACACTATAACGCGATATAGAGCTTAGTAGGGTAGCCAATAATGTGCCTTCTATTACTATGTCCATGTCTGTCCCAAATTACGGCTGTCCCCGTTGACAGCTCCGAGCCCGTGGCGACTCTTTTGCAGAAGGTGTTGGGATCAATATATTTACCATGTCACCCTCCTTACCCATAACCCACCTCATCCGGTCATGAGCACCGCCAACTTGCATAGAGTTTCTTAACATGACATATAAAAGTAGTCTGAAATACTATAAAGACTGCACTAGGGCTTCTCAGACTGGCTTAGAACTTTTAAAGTTACTATCGAGTTGAGCTTCTCCAAGGACCCGAGTGATTCCCGGGCTGATACCAAGACATGAGTTCCATGACGTGTTCTGTCAAGCCGCGTATCAGTGTATGAGGTAAGTAACTTCATCAAATAGACGCCATGACTATACCTGAATAAATGCCGACCAAAAACGGCTCGTTGTAGTTCTTGACGACCATGTTAACTTGAGTAGCGCGTACCGTAGGATATAACAACTCCTTAACACCTATGCGGCTGTACCTGCCTGCTGGTTAACTCTAAATCACCTCTCTGTAAAACAGCCGAATACAGAAAAAGTTGTCATAAATAAGCTGCTCGTGAGTTGTTGTATTGCTGTTACTTGATTGCACTATGCCACTGGAATTGCAGTTACAATATCCGAGTTATTACAAGCCGTTGCGGGCCGTCAGACCTGTCTGTGGCCTGTTTCTCCTTCCTTGACTACAGAGTAGAGATGTATTGCACTAGGATCAACCTTATCAATACAACTATCCACAGTCACCTCGAAGACCAGTCATTTAACTTCTACTCATCCAAATGAAACCTCATCTTCTGATGAGTGGTTCTGCTTCATGTTATCAACATCGCATACGTCGACAACGGCGTACGGCATCGTGCCATTAACACAGTAGTACCTTGCGACATGGGTTCACATTATCCTCTAAACGATGTCGATCTCGACTTCAGACGTTATGCGCATCGACCATTTGGAGGCCGCGATATCTTGATCAGCCGAATTATGGAAGACCTGCTGAACCCCAGCCGCGTATCACCAAGGACGTATCTCAAAGTTGACCACCATCCTGGCAGCTTTGGACTTGTGAAATCACAGGATCGCGAACTTGGTCTCGACATGCAAGTTATACGCCGCCTACTTCAGATGGAGTGCCGCCTACTTCAAATGGAGTGGCCGACCTGTATCCCAATTATCGCTCCGGCATTCGTGCCATACGGGACGCCCGTCTTTCAGCTCGCCAGGATGATCTGGGAGATGGAGTACACAGCAAAACCAGCCACCGTCCAACAGGCGATCATCGAGCTTGTCCAGACGCATTACTTTGAGTGTGATCCCTTAATCCGTCAAGCGAAAAAGGTTTTTGGTTATACAGATCGTGATACTACCGCTCCAGGTTGGAAGCATGACATGATTACTCATTTAGCGTCGTTCCAGAAAGCACTCCTACTACAGCACCAACATTCAGTATTTTCCGGGAACAGCCAATTATCATGTAACAACGGTCCTCAGAACGGAAAACTATCGCTCGGCTCCTGCTTTGTGGCCCTACCATGGGCGGAACAGGCGGCAGTAAGACGCTTAAACCACACGGCGACGGTGAAGTCTAACAACCTCTATCGCCAAATCCCTAAACGATCCCAAAGCTTACCGAACGTGGAATGTTGGGGCATCGAAAGTTCGCCTCCCAGGAACTCTAACCGAGCGGCAAGGGAGATCCCGTACGTGGCCTTCTTCCCTCGCAAACCGCTCTCCGAGCTATACAAGCTCGCCCGTCGGAGGAGCTTGAGCCGGTCGCACATCCGAGCCATGTTCACGGAGAAGCCCGAATGGATAGTCGAGGACGCCACCGGTTCGAAAAATCCGCGGCCCCGATGCAGATATCCGTGTTCCAACTGCGCGCAGTATACGCACGAGACGAAAAACTGCCCGTCGAACTGCGGGTACTGCAACTCCAACGCGCACAGAGCTCGTAGTTGCGCTCTGAAGGCTTCGAATCGTTGCAAATGCCAGCCGTTCCCACAGTTCCATCGGGCATCGAAATGTCATGTTCAATGTAGTCGCAGATGTGGTTCGCCCCATCCCCCCGGTACTTACAAACATATCAATGCAATGCTATGCTCTCATAGGTGTTGTATGTGTGGTATGAAGGGCCACAGTGGCACAAAGTGCTCCTTGAAAAGATGTCCGTGCGGAGAGCAACACCTCACTCAAGACTGTCGGTGGAAAGTTGAGTGTGGTGCCAAGGGCTGCCATTACTACTTATGCTCTCTTCACTGTAAAGAATGCGGTATGAAGAGAGAGAAGGGATCGAAGAACGCGTTTGTTGGCCGAACTTGTCAAGACTGTCTGAAGAACGGTATTTCAACAACAGCAAGGGTACCTGATCCTCCATCTTAGGAAGACCGCCCTCCCGGCCCTCCTATCCTGCTGGGCTAAATGTCTTCAGTCGTAATATCCGTATAATTATTCAGATTTGTAGTAAGACTAATCATATGTCCCTTTAAAGCAGTGGCAAGCACCAAGATCCTAGATACCAGCTACCACTAGAGCTAGCATAGCAATAGTAGCACTATAAGACAGCAACAAAAGAGGTACATTCGCCTACTCGGATGCAATATAACTATATCTAATAGTCAAGATTGTTTCCAGTCGTTCTTAACTATTTGTTCCATTATGTTTAAGTTTTCCTTGTTTAGGATGTAAGATACCTAAGCTTGAGAGATAACGTCTTGGAAATAAAAGCTAGTTTTGTCCTACGCTCTAGATTCTGTAGCCAGAAGCAATGATTCGAGATGCATTGACCCAATAATGTTTGCAGAATGGAAGTATGAAACCCCCATAAGCTGAGCCTGATAATATATGAGGCGTGAGAAGTGGTTTTGGGTTTGGGTAAGAGGTTTTTTCTTTTGCTAGAATATGGCACAAAGTTTCAACTTCGTTTTAAGTGAGGGATATACCGATCGCTCAGCTACATCCATGCTTAGTACTATTCTCCAAGCCTAGCTTTTCTTACCAATACAATAGTTAGCGCTACTTGAAGTGTAGACACTTTACTATGTTCTCATTCTTGTTCTCACTTAGGCTAGATTTGGTGACCTCAATCCATCATCAGCAATCTCCGAATTACTCTGAGCACCACCGGCTCGGCGAGCCTTTGCGCCTGCCTTGAGTTGGTCCCATTTATCCCTGTATCGTATAAGATTGGCACGGGCCTTGGTGTAACTCTTCTCGAGCTCCTCATTCTGCTTAATTAGGGCTTGGTTTTGTTGCTTAAGCTCGCCAATTTCCCTCGCAATTGCCTCTTCGGAAGTTCCGGGCTTGGTAGCTGACGATAGAGGGGATCCGGGGCGCATCAAGCGCATGCTTTCTGCTAATCTCATCCCAGAGTTTTGTGACATCGACTCGAATGCGTGGAGTCGTTTGCTGAGTATATCAATCATGTCTTTCAGACTCTTGTTCTCTAGGTAAAGCTCCTCGACTGTATTGTCGGTGCTGCCTTTACCTGCTTTCTTCTTGAGTGCTGGTGAATGAGCGATTTGTGATTCCCTAGCATCAACAAAATCATCCTCTTCGGCCTCCTCTGGCAAGTTTCCCAACGTCGTATGAGCTGAAGCCTCCATTCGACGTTTCTCCTTATCGGCAAATGTTAATATGCTTGCATAGGAAGCAGTGTGGCCACTGGTGGGAACCACATAGAAAGAATCATTCGTGGACTGCCCCTCTCGAGCAACGGCGCGAAGAGCGGCTTTCGAGTATAGCTTCTGTATATCCGGTTCCGTAGAGGTGGAAGCAGAATGTCTAACCCTAATTCGCTTCTGGATCGGCGGCTCGGGTGGTGGGAGTGCAATTTGTTCCTCGGGTTGTTCTTCACTAATTAATGGGAGTCCAGCAAAAGCTAGCGGAGCCGAAATTTTGTTTATGATGCTTCCAAAAGCGCTATAGAACCTAGAGAATCCCTCATCACTCGATGTGACTGATGTATGTGATATTCCTCTTGAAGACGAGTCTTCAGCTAAGCCGGCAGTTCGATCGGGAGAGGATATAGCACTCGTTTTATCCGAATTATCCAGCATATCTTGCATCTTGGACCGCGGCGCAGCTTTCTTCAACACTCCTTCCAAGTTTCCAGGCACCTCGGTGTTGGAGACACTGGGGCTGAGCGGCTGCGACCGGTATTTAGAGCGGATGCCACGGGCAGAGGCTAGGTTACTGGCGATAGAAGCGCCTAGGTCTCGCGCAGGATATTTGGGCTGCTTGAGAAGAGTTGGTTTGGACGGCGCATTCTTTTCGTTCAGCGATTTCGCCGGATTAGTTGCGGGGTCGGAAGCCGAATGTACCGTCTCTTTTTCATCTTCCTGGGACTCGCTCTCGGCGGCGACTTGCGATGAGGATGGCTGCAATGGAGCCTGGAGTAGTTCGGATAGTCTCCGATGATGCTCTTCGAGCAACTTGAGAGTCCGCAAAGCCTCGACCGAAGTGGTTTCCTTGGCAGCACTGGCAAACTCGCCGGCAGCTCTGGTGTGCTCGTTGATGGCGACTGTAGTGTCCGATGTATGGGTTGCGGTCGATGCGGCTCTAGCATGGTCGTGGGCCTGGCATATGGTCAGTTTGATCTGCGAATCGGGACTGGTAATCATACCTTGATTAATGGCGAGGACTCCATTCTCGAGGTAATCGGAGTGTTGCTGTTCGACAAAGTACGAAGCAAGTGGGCAATCAGCGATTCGCTCGAGTGAGAGGAGCAGCGTGGAAGTCGCGCAAGGTTATCTGAGGCGTAAGCACATGGGTATCTCTTTACATGCAAAAGGGATTCTGGATTTGTCCGGCAGAGGGTCGAATTGAGGCGGTGTTGGGTCGTCTTCTGGAAGATTGGAAGGTGATGCAGGCCACAGGTGCAAGCCTACCTACAGTAGAGTAGGTACCCTAGATACCTACCTAGGTAGCGACCTACTGTAAACGTGTGCCGCAGCGGGGTTATCAGATATCGCACTGTACTTAATCTACGGCCCCTCTTTGATGTCCTATTTACACAACCTAGGTACCTAACTGTATCTGCTGGGAGCTGTGGTTCTATTAAGCGGACAGATTAATGAGGATAGGTTCGAATCCTATTAGCGCTAGTATGTGTCGGTTGCTCTCTTTTCTCTGGGTACAGGTTGTAGTGTTTTTATATCCAAACCTTCGAACCAGCAACCATAAATTGCTAGATCCCTCACTACGTAGGTACCATAGTAGGCTTTTCGTAACGTTACCTGGTAGGTTAGGTACTACTTAGATTGGTTAATAGCTTCGCTACTGCTGCACTGTCCAGAGTCTAGACCTCAGAATGGTAGACTTAGCAGTGAGGTTTGCAGGGGCAGTCAGGGGCAGCTAGGGAACTTCATTGGCGTTGCGGATCTGAAGCAGCGACCGAGGGGTTCCAAATCTGTGGCACCTAACTAGACTAATCTGCCATCACCGATGGTGATGTCACACCAGATACTTCCACGGCACAGTCACTATTGTTTCCCCCCAACTTAGCATCTCATACTCTCGTTCCTCTTGTCATATCATAAACGAGATTTCGATTTCGACCCTCTTCCTGTCGTACAGCACACGGGAGCCAGATTGCAAGTCGTCTGCCATTGTCGCCATCTTGAATCACACATCTAGACGTCAAAGCATCCTGTTGTTGCCTCATGACGACACCATCGTAGAGTTTAACGGCCGGTAGGTTAGACAGCTGCGCTTTGTCTTAAGTGTTGGTTTTGTTTTCTATACCCTCAGGCATTTTGTTTTACCGCAGAAACTTGGCTGTGTACCATAAGGTAACCTTCATTTCAATACAACCCGATCCTGCGTTTATATTGAAATACTTCCATCTTCAAGTTTTGTGCGTGTTAGCCACGAGCAACGGTCGTGATGGATGATGCTAGCACGAGTAGCAGCCTCAGGGCTGCTGCCAAGCTACTTCCTAAAAAGCTTGCTGCCAAAGGGCGCTGGAGGAAACGTCACTCAGAGGACAGTTTCGGCTCATTAGCGAGCACGGAGAACGAGGAACATTCTCGCGGGCGCCGACCCAGCACTCGCGAAAGCGAACACGAGCGAGAGGAATCTAGACCTAGCTCCCTGTCAACAACGCAGTCTAGCGAGTTGGCCGTCAACGATGATGGTGTTGGTGGTGTCGAGGATATCGAGGCGGACAGCACCGATTACGATATTACGCCGGGTGCAGAATATGAATCGTGAGTTGTCTTCACTCTATCTGTCTTCTCGACGTTTCATACATCCACACCCACTTGATGGGTAGTTATAAAATCATCGTTAGCCAATGATACCTGGCTACAGCAGCACGGCACTTCTTTGCGCAGTCTTCTTCATAGAAACTAGCTACGCTACTTACAACCTATCGCCAACATTGCCCACAATCAATGAAGTCTCGTTGACCCTCTCCATCATTTTCTTTCGGACGCCAAAGTTAGCTGTCTCTACCATTCTGATTTCGCCATCTCGTACCTCATCTACTTAGCTAGTGTACGCCTGGACTAAGTACACCTGCTTTCTCGGAAGCGTCCTTGGCGCCTCAGTATTACCTAACCTAGCCTGGTCTCTAGGTGGACCGGGGTCCATCCTTTTGACCGTCAGACATGCGCCGCCCTCCTAATTCCCAAATCAAACGCCGTCATCCCGTTCTTGACACCAGGCTGGTTAGTTAGGCCAACCTAGCTATCTAGCTGCCTGGGTTTAGCCTTATACTTAACCTTGCTCAACATTCCCCCTCTATATTCTATAATGATCTAACCATCACCTTCCTCGCCCATCGCGTTACTTCACCTGCACATCTACATTTTCTCATTTGCCAGTCGTAGCACCAGAAGAAAACCACATTCTTGGACCAATATTCTAATTCTACCATCCAGGCGGCCCGCTGTGCCCTCGACTCATCCGTCCCAGATTGGTCATTTGACCACCTCGTCGCCCATCATTCAGGCCGATCATCTTCCCGAGGTCCAAAGTTTGGACCGGCAAGAGTCTGTCGAGAGTCTGTCGAGATCTACCACCTTCTCCGTTGCTTCCAGTGACCAGTCCCACGTGACGGCTCGTACGCTGTCAACCAGCAAAACGGGCCTGCTTCCTCCCTCTGATTTATCACACCGCTCAAGATCGCCTACTAGTAGGATCAAGGACGCTTTCAGAGGCAAGAGGGGTACAGGTGCTACACCAAGCACCGGGAACCAAAACGAAGACCGTCAGAGTCAAGAAACCCTGGTCAGCTCAGGTTCCCGGCCGAGCTCGGCAGTAACTTCGCAATCCGATACACATGAGTCCGATTTATCATCTCGCGGGTCACAGAGAAGGAAAAGCCAGCCAGCCCTTGAGATATCGGTTCGCCCGCATACTCCCCCGTCTTCCGAACCTACTGGCCCAGTAATCGTCAACACGCCCCCGACTCCAGTCGATTCATCTCCCAAAAGCAGAAACTCCCCTGTTGCCAATCCCAATGTGATTGTGTCGCCATCGGGTAACATGATATCGCACAGAAGGGCGAGATCAGGTTCGGCAGCAAGCATCGGCCCGAGCAAGCTTTCTAACATCATATCGGCTCCTCTGACGCCCACACCTGAGAACGCCGTTCCGCCTACACCAGGTGCGGGCTTCTTCTCCAGTGTGTTGTCTGCGGCACAGAATGCTGCCACTACCTTAAGCAGCACCATCACAAATACCAGTATAAGTCCGGCCGGTAACAGACCAAGATCGAATGGTTCAAAGGAAATACAATCTACCAACGACGACAGGGTTGAAGTTGAGTCACCTGCAGAGGAAGTGAAGGATTCAAGCATGAGTAGCAAGGAACCTGCTGTGAAGACTTTGGGTATGGGTGACCTGAGTCTCAGCCAACTGGGGTTCCAGGAGACAGCAAGCACAACTCCTACTCCCACAGGTTCAAGGTTTGCGAGAGTCGCGAATGAGCCTCGGGGACGTTCAGAATCAGCACCGGCTGACCCTGAAATTTTACCTCCTCATAGCGACGGCCCTCCTGACGACTCGAGTGTAGATCGACCCAGGTCCTTGTATGAATATGCGAATACAACGCCACCAACCAGTGTTTACGAAGGTGGGGCTGGCGTTAATCGCACTTCCAGCATACGGAGCGCCATCTCCAAGACGAAGAGGCGTAAGCGTGGTAGTACGGGTGGTACAGCAGGCACTGGAACTACTATTGGTGCCGCGATTGCCGCAGCCAATTCTTCAGTAGCCCACCCTACGGCCGCTGGTAGCACCCCTAAACTCACAGGGTTCGCTGTCGCGAGTAAGAAACGCAATCGGGATTTCCATGTCCTATTCAAAAGCGTCCCAGACGATGATTATCTTATTGAAGACTATAGCTGCGCCTTGCAACGAGAGATTCTCGCTCATGGGAGACTCTACGTCTCCGAAGGACATATCTGCTTCAGCAGCAATATTCTGGGATGGGTTACTACGCTTGTTATGAGTTTTGACGAAATTGTATCAGTAGAGAAAAGGAGCACAGCTCTGGTTTTCAAAAACGGCCTAATGATTTCAACATTACATGCGAAGCATGTATTCGCAAGTTTCGCTAGCCGCGACTCCACTTACGATTTGATAGTCGATATCTGGAAACTCGGCCACCCAAGTCTACGTAGTTCACTCAACGGTGTTTCACTGGATGAAACAGGCGGTGATAAAACTGAGAAGATTGGCAACGGAGAAGGCGCACCTGGAAGTCAAAGCGGTTCTGGGTCCGAAGATGATGACAGTGAAGACGACGACGACGAAGTCTACGATGAGGACCTGGAGGATGACGATATTCCTGCCGATACCCAACAGATAGACTCAGGTATGGCGGAGACTGACGGGGAGAAGGCCGTGTCGAGGAAAGTATCCAGTGCTGTACCACCCAATGGAGCGGCCGTTGACAAGTCAGATGCTGCCGCATCATCAGGTGTCCCTGATTTTCCGGGGCCTGCTTCTCACGGTCCGACTGATTGTGGTGATTCAGATAATCACTTCGAAGTGGTCATCGGAGACGATATTATCACTGCTCCTTTGGGCAAAGTTTACAATTTCATTTTCGGACCCACATCTACCGTGTGGATGTCAAAATGGCTAACCAACGAGCAAAAGTGTACTGATTTGCAAATGGAGGACAAAAAGGGATTGACTCAGGACAATAAGAGTCGGGTTTACTCGTACATCAAACCTCTATACGCCTCGTTGGGGCCGAAGCAAACCAAGTGCATTGTTACTGAGACACTCGAAAATATCGACTTCGAGAAATCGGTCAACGTACTTGTCACCACGCAAACACCTGATGTGCCGAACGGAAACCTCTTCAGCGTCAAGACCAAATACTGTCTCTTTTGGGCTGACAACAACTCAACTCGTGTGACGATCAACTGTACCATCGAATGGACCGGTAAAAGCTGGTTGAAGGGTAAGAGTTTGGAGCCTTTCATCAATATTCTAGCTAATTGACTAACCGTAATAGGCGCGATTGAGAAGGGTGCCAAGGAGGGCCAAATAACGTTTTGGAAGGATCTCTTCACCAGTCTGAAAAGTGCTGTATCTTCCCGACCTCGCACCACTACTCTTAATGGAACGGTTCGAGGCAAGAAGAAGAAGGCAAAAGGCAAACTCCACCGCGCTTCTAAGGACAATCTCAAAGGGCCGGCGGACTCGATACTCAAGTCTCATGACTGGGGCCTATTTGAACCCCTACATGGCATTCTGGGCCCAATCTTCGATATCCTGAAACCAGTCATGACCGGCAATGTAGTGTACGGCCTCCTTGTTGGATTACTGGTTTCGACGTGGTTCGGTTTTGGCTTCAATAGTCAAAATAGAGGCATTGGCCACGGACGAGGTGTGGCGTTTTCTAGCTACCCTGAGCGTGCTGTGGCTTACGAGGAGATATGGAGAAGAGAAGAAAGTGAGCTGTGGGACTGGCTGGAAGAAAGAGTTGGCCTTCACCGTATAAACGAGGGTGGGACGCCCATCCGGAAACGCGCAACCGAGCCCCGGACAATAGAAGAGAAGTTGCAAGAGGAGCGTATGGGCGAGAGAGAGGTTGACGAAGCAATAAAAATAACGGAGGAGAAACTCGACATTCTCAAATCCGTAATCGACCGTAAAAAGGATATTCCCAAGGTCAAGTCCGAAGGAGACGGTAAACCAAACACCAACCCCACCACCGATAGGTGACAGTTTACCTTGCTAGGTTGCAAGAAGGATTCATGTAGAAGAGCAGTACGTGACAGCAGTGCCCGACATTCAGCACTAAACCTACAATAACCGACCATACGACGCCACGACGAAGCATATTTTGTTGAGTACTTGTTTATCTTGTATAATAATTTAGCAAGATCTTACTACCAGCCCACTTGTATCTCACTGTGATTATGCCACAGTCGTCAATGTGTATGTCTGTCAATTACTTATTAAAATTTGCTTTACATCACATCAAGACTACATTTTAGCCAGGCTTATAATTACCACCCAAACAATTCCCAAATAACGATTTAACAACTTAATTCTTTAGTCTTAGATCACTTGTTCGTCAGCATATGTATTTTGCTTTCATAACACTGACTTTCATTATGAGCTTGTTTAATATAAGAACATCAATCACTAAGCATTAAGACAGATAGAAGCCTACAAATTTAACTGATAAATTGACACTTTGCTGTAGCGCTATTAGTGCTATTCTTACTCAGTGCTTGTTTCATTGCCGTAGTCTTTCTATGCACTAAGTACCTGCGCATACCATAGATAAGGAACCAATAGCAAACATGCGAGAACACGCCCAAAACTTTGACGACCCGGGCTCATAGCGCGATTAGTGAGCCTTTAGTCGCAACATTTAGAAAAAGACGATTGTGATACTTTGATCAGTCCTTACCTTCCGGTGACCTGACGACTACAGTGGTGCACTAAACGCCGGAGTTTTCAAATCGAGATTATTATCATGAGATTTACTTCCGTGGAGAAAAATCCAAATTATCTTGTATGTTATTAACAGAAGGCGGTTGCTGAGGAATTTCATAGTTCTCACTCAACGATACCTATCCATAGCATATCTCTACGTAGTCTCCATCATGGAAGATGACGAGAACTTGATGATAACTATTTTAATACTCCTATAGGTCCATATCGTCCTGTTCAGTGCAGCCCTCGCTCCAACCATCTCAGATATATAGTAGACACGAGTTTCTTTCCCCAAATCCCATAACACTACCTACTTACTTTAGGTGACCATTTATAGTACCTGGACAATTTCTTCAAGTCCGACATCTTCACAAGCGCATGACGAGCGGTGCCTGTCCTCGTCCCCGGTGGCGTAATTGGCTACCGCGTCAGACTATTTATCTAAAGGTTGAAAGTTCGAGAATTTTTATTGTTACCGGTTATGCTACGATCTGGCGTATATTGTTAGACAAGAATGATGTGCTAGTTCGATGATGATGCGTAGAACCTTGGCCCCCAAGATAACCAGACATACTGACAATAGAGATATAGACATAGAGGGAAAAGAGATGAAGAGAATTTTCCATATGACACGAAGCGAAAATGGTAACAAGTTGACTACATTCACTACTATTTTTGTTTCACTTCTGATCCCTGTTATTGCCCAATATCTCTGGAAAATGTGGCTATTACCATGACCAAGCTCCCTGCCGGGAGTCATGTATATTCCATCTTCACTAGACAAGAACGGGTATATTGTATACCATCGTCCCATGAACAGGGCGGGAATGATTTCAGGGAAGAGCCACATTATAACAAATCTCGATATCATATTCACTAGCAGGTTAGTCTCCTCATGTATAGTGTTATCACAGGCCATAAGTACATATATTTTTATAATGCCGCCATGAGGTAATCCTCATAGCTTCTTACTCAAGTTCCTTCGTCTCCTTCGATAGTACTTACACTGTGCCATAAGGACCTATTACTTCTCGAATATGTAACACGTGATGAATCCTTGGGGAGCCCTAGTTCATCAGCCCTGTTACCTACTACCTGAAAGGGCTGAACCTATGCTGTTCGGAGCTGTTTCTGCTCCTCTCGGTAGCGATGCTTCCATCTGCGCCCACAAGTAGCAACATCGGCCACACGGAGTCATAGGTTGGCATGATTCGAGAGCTCTAGTCCTTCGCACTCCATCCAACCCAGGTGCGCGGCATCACTCGCCATATCTTGACCTCTCCGCTCCTCAAGTCTTCTAACTTGAAGCTCTCCTGTTTGACTTTTCTGTTCTCCCGACCCTGCTCCCATGCACGCACCTTCTTTTTCGTACCATCCCATTCGGCGACAATGGCAACGTGATCTGGCTTACCCACTTCCATCGTATACTTCGCATGCACCGGCCCGTGTTTCCCTTGGAACTTGGCATTGCGGATGGAAATTATATCGCCAGGTCTAATCTCATCGTTCAATTGCGTTGCTGCATTGGCCATGTTCGAGTAAACTAGTGCGCCGTATGCGCGAGTGCCAACGGGTAGTAGGGCTTCCTTGAGAGGTCGGAGAAGCTCGTGAACGAGGGCGTGTGGTGTTCCATCGCCAACGATCAGATCTTTCTTGGAAGCAACTGAATGAGCAAGTCGCCGTCCGAATCTTTCGTAGGCTTCTTCCAACTCATCCTGCCGTAGGGGTCGAGGAGGGGGTTCGTGTCGTTGCTCCAGCTCAGTTTGGGAAGAATCTTTAGGGTCGAAACGAATAGTGATTATAGTTTGCGAATAGTCTTGGAAGAGGATTGAGATTTCCTTAGTCACGAATGTCCGACCGTCTTCAATAGATTTCGACTCATTACTCTCTGTATAGATATCCTTCCGCCCTTGGAAGACCGGTGGCACCCCAAGTCGCGAAAGCCACCATTGCGTGTGGCTAGCCAAATCAATCTCGTTCGCCATAAAGCCAGTCTCTAAAGAGACAGAGTGCCGACTTAAATCTACTGATCGTTTGCCGACGGATGGTCTAAGAATATCCGAAGATTTTCTTAGAGGTGCTCTTAAGCCAGTCGGCGTTAAAGGAGGTGCTCGACGGTCAGTCGAGGGGGGTGGGGCAGGAGGCGGAGCTTGATACGACGCATACCCTTCTTCCTCCTCGTGCGTGGGCGTACTCGATGGGATAGGAGGTGTCTGTAAGGCATTATAGTTGTAAGGATCATAATCGTCATCATATGTATGTAGGACCGGCTTAGGTGGAGGGGGCGGCGGAGCTGCTCGAGGAACGTCTACTGAAGGCCTCGAGCGTGGGGTAGGTTGGCTAGGAATTGGAGGTGGCATAGCTCGCGGGATATCTACTGAAGTCCTAAAAGTCGGCGCAAGTGGAGTGGGAATTGGAGGTGGACCAGCTCTACGCGCAGTACTGCTTGGGATTGGAGGCGGAGCTGCAGGTGGAAATTCAGTAGCTGGAGACCGTACTGAAGGATTGTCGTCGAAGCTTGAACCTCTTGCATGAGCTTTCAGAGCATCCTTGTGGTGCGCGGAAGACGCGATATCAGTGTCATAATCGCCTTCATATTCAGTAAGCTCTCCTTCTTCGCCATTATCCAGCCGGCCAGGTTTCATCGGCGTTCCGGTTAGCTCGTCAGCGGTGGAAGCACGGCTGAGAGCGCTACCAGGAGGGAGAGGTGGTGGTGGTCTGATCTGCATTGACGCCGGAGGAGCAACCCCGGGAATCGGAGGTGGCGGCCGACTATTCCTTTTGCTCTGTTGCGGAGATGAGGCTGGCGAGGCTGGAGACATCTCCTCTCCTACATGAGAGCTACGAGTGTCACTCGAAAAGCGAGGTGACGTTGGTAGGGGAGGTGATGCTATAGGTATTGGTGGTGGCTCACGGCTCGTCGGCGACGTTTTGGCCTTGGGAGTCTCAAGAGGTTTCGAAGTGTTCTCGGACATCTCATCATCAGACTCTGACCCAATGCTGGGGGAAATAACACCAGCTGGTGGCGGAGGGGGAGGCGGACGGGCTAATGACGCTTAGTATATTGTATTTCTAACATGATAATTCCGGAACTTACAGTCTGTAGGTATGGGAGGTGGCGCTGGGCGTCCTGCAGGGACTGGTGGTGGCGCCTCAGTCGCTTGAGATGTTGCTACGTTGTGTCAGTATTAGAATATCGCAGCAGTGGGTATATATTGGAGCGTCCACTCACATTCACGCTCCAAGCTTGTACTATCAGTCATGGGGCCAGGAGTGGTCTCATCTTCGGCTTTATCTTGTTTCGGCTCCGGCTCATGAGCTTCTTCTGGTTGCTTCTGCCTCCCCATACCTGGAAGTGCCATCATTGTAGGTATTGGCGGAGCAATCATTCTTGGAGATGATAGTCCCTCGGACATTCCGCTAGGACGTCGCTCAACGGGAATAGGAGGTTTAGGCTTCTTGATAGGAAGGCCACCTAAACCCATCGCTGGTGGTCCAAACATACCAGCCATACCCATACCACCGCTCATCTTTGCCATGCGCGCACGAAGCTCCTCTTTCCGCCTGATTTCTGGATCGATGTCATCCTCGTCCTCCACTTCGCCTTCTCCGGGGGTCTGCTCTTCGGGCGCGGTGCCCTCGCGCGGAGTTGATTTTTCAAGCTTCTCGTCGCTGTCGTCATGCCCAATGAGATCTTCTTGGCCTTCCGTGGTGTCGCCGGCCCCAGACATGTCTGCTTCATTTCCATCATTCTCAATAAGGCCAGTAGATATGTGACTAATATTCAAGGATTGCCTCGCTGAATGAGACTCGTCCAGAGAATTCTTACTAGTAACATCGGCCGATTCTTTTTGATCTAGCGGGGGTGGTGCGCCCGCCGCTTGATCTTCCGCAGGCAACTCTCGCGGGCCCTCGCTGTCTATGCGCTTCTTCGGTGGCCGCGCAGGCTTTTCTTTTTTTGCGACAGCTTCTACATGTCGTTGAGCAGCTTCTGCTTGCTGTTTTTGAAGGAGTGCGATTCTTTCCTTGAGCGTGGTGGGCTTGGGCTGATCCTCGTCTTGGGGTTCAGAGCTTGCGGTAGGGATAGGCTTGGGTTTCTCAGTAGTATCAACGGTCTCTGCCTGTGTTTCTTTCATCCTAGGATCCTCCTCTCTGCGATAGATCCTTGCGACATTGGTATCCCGTGGTGGAGGCACGTAAGCGTGCCTGCTTGGTGGGGGCGCAACGAATGGCTTTTTAATGAAACCAGACGAACCAGAACCAAGCCCACTAGGCTTGAAAGGGGCTATCGGCGGAGCAGCAGACTTGTTGAAGGCCGCAATGCGGTCTCTGAAAGAATTGCTCGCAGGCTTTTGGGATACCGGTGGTGGAGAGCGAGCTTGAGCCGGAGGCGGAGACTTCGGTTGCAGAGGAGCATCAACACTCGGGGAACCGACTGAGTCGACATCTTTAGTCTCAATAGGAGCAGGTGCTGGCACTGGCGCAATCTCAGGCGGGTTGGCAACGGGAACAGCAGGTGCTTCAGGTGCTTCAGATGGATGAGATTCGTCGATTGGCGGTGTCTCGGGTGCAGCAACAGGTGTTTCCTCGTGGGTGTCGTCTGATGGTGTCTTGGCAGGTGTCTCTGCAGCAAGCGCCTCTTCAACTGGTTGTTCAGGGGGTGCGACGGCAGCGGGAGGAGGAGAAGGAGGAGAAAGGGGTGCGGGAGGAGCAGGTTCTGGATCCTTCTTTCGAGCTCGAATTGGACGCGGCGGTGCAGTAGGTTCGAATTTTTCGACAAAATTCCGGGGGAAGATGCCTTCCTGCTTCACGCCCGTGTCGTCAATGTACTCGCCTCCGTACCATTCGGTGTCTTCCTCATCGGTCACCGTGATGATCTGGCCGACCTGGAAAGGAAGGTCGTCTTCATGGTTCGACACGTACTCGTAGATGGCCCTGACCTTGTACGGCACGGCAGCCATTGTGTCTTAGCCTCGTAGGCAGGGCACAGCTCGGAGACGGCAAGGCGGAAATTGAGCTTAACACAGCTATGGGATGTCTGTCGCACCAGTTGGTGAGGCGGAGGCGACACGATAGCGCCTAGGTAGAGCAGTGTCGTTCTTGAGCGGATGTAAATTTGAGTATTAAAATTAGGGGCGTCAACGGGGACGGGAGACGGGGAATGGGGTTTGAACAATGCGGAGGAAATGTGGCGGGATGATCGCGATGCTCAAACTGGGATGGGCCGGCTTGAGGCTGAGCAATGCCGACTACTCCTGGCCTGTGAAAGCTCGCTCGCAGCTAGCCAAGCAGGCCGACGTCAGCGCATGAACGTGTGACAGCTGTTTCGGGCCTGGAGACAGGGGACTGGCTAGGCACTGGCGAGCGAGCCAGGAGAGGGTACGTACAGCAGTACTATGCACGGAATTATGTAGTCTATACCAGACTGACTCGTCTGGGTGGAAGGGCTGTAGGGTGCTAAGGCTAAGCTGTATATGCCTCGGGTTTGCAGAGAGCGCTGGTTACAAAGACGAATTGAAGCATGTGTATACCGAGCACGAGAGCTGCAGGGTTGTTGTAATTGAGTCGTCCCAGATGGTAGGTAACGGGTAGACGGATTCAGACGACAACGGGGTGATAAGGTATTAAGACTAGATTAGACTACAGCTGCATAGCATGGATTAAAGTGTAATGGCCGAGAATGATTTCCATCAAGGCTCCAGCATAATAGTTAGTGTATTGCAGGACACAGGCGGGATGCTCTCGGAATTTGGACCTTCGGGTGGAGCGTGGGTCGCAGGATGCGGCAGTACCTAGTGCATTGCGCTCATTGGCGCCGTGACGCCACTCCTACGTATACCAGAATACCAACCGCAGGGTACCGTACTACCTACATGTAACCTTCCCAACGTTAGGTACCTAAAAGTATCTGGTAGAGCTGTGTGTGTCATGATGATATCTATGTACTCACTCAACTGTGGCGTCATGCTTGATTAGATAAGCATCCCATCCAAATCGATTATGCAAGGCAAGAACTTCCACTCCGCCAAAAGATAACATTAAGTGCCCAGCCGAGTTCTGACAGCTTTTCTTGTGTACGACAGGCATCCAATCGTACTCGATACGCACGAGACACAGCATGTCAAAACAGACCAGCAAGCCCAAGAGCATTCTCAAAAACAAAGGCACGCCCACGCCACCTTCCACCGGACAGAATGCGCCCAATCCCCGCGAGGTCGCGATCAAGCATGCGCGCATCATCCACTCGCGCCGCGAGATCGAGGACCAGATCTCCGACTCCATGATCGAGCTGTCCAAGTTCCCCACCAGTCGCGACGCGCCTTACGACGCCTCCAACCCCGCGCCAGCCGATGCGGAGTCCTTCAAGAATTTCGTCCGCCTGTACCAGCCGAGCGACTACGACGATCTGATTGAAGAGCGAAACGCCAATGGCCTATGCGGGTACACGTTGTGCCCGAATCCGCGATCGCGCGTCTCCGGCGGTGGCACCTTCAAGCTCGTGAACTACGGGCGCAAGGACTTCAACATTGTCCCAAGTCGGGAGCTGGAGAAGTGGTGCTCTCAGAAGTGCGCTAAGCGGGCTATGTATGTCAAGGTGCAGCTGAACGAGACAGCAGCGTGGGAACGTGCTGGTATTCCTTCGATACAAATCGAATTATTCGAAGACCAATCAACTTCCACAGGTGGCGACACTACCGACCTACCGGCAAAGGACGTTGAGAATATGAGGATCGAAGCGCAGAAAAAGACGGCTCAGAATGCGCGAGATCTAGCTCTAGAGAGAGGGGACACCGTTGAGAACGGGAAAACGCCGAAACGTTCCATCAAATTAACTATCAGGGAGAAACCAGTGAAGGCACCAGCAGCACCATCGACAGGCCCGAACAGTCAGGGTCATTTAGTAACAGAAGGCTACAAGATAACTTTTGACCCACAATCAGAGACGGTGAACCAAGAGGACAAGAACTCGCGCAGGGAAGAGACCATTGCGAACGAATAGTCTTTGCAAGCACCATACAAATTTACCAAGCATCACGAGGCGTTTAGGCTTACTATTAGATACCCCAAAAGAACAACATAACTTGGCGCATACGAAATCATTCTTCTGTCCGTTGAACAGCATTTTCTATCGATGTGATCTCGTAGGTATGCCTGTTGATTCTGGAATATGTCAGTCAGAGGGCAAAGGGGCTAGACGGTGTATAGTGATGCCGTAGTCCATGCAGAAATCTCGTCACGCTGCTACGTATGGAACGAAACTTGGCTATCAACCATCATCATCAGGCGTAAAGCCCGGGACTCAGGGACACCATTGTTCGGAAAATCTCGTTTTTGTTTTCGTAACCTAATGCGGGTACTACCATCCATTTAGACGCCGTGAAGTCATGAGCCCAAATGTGAATATCCCGAACCCCTTTAACCTTCCATTCCTGCAATATACATTTATCGAGGGGGGCGGTCGCCGAATCGGCGAGGTCGCTCGGCGGTCTGCTGCTGAACAACGGGTACAACGTTGACGGGGATGGTGTCGAACTAGAAAAGGATGCGGTGTTAGGCAATTCCAGTGAGAAGAGCGAGGATCTAGTACGTACGCCGAGGTGTTTGAGCAGGTCCTTGGTCTCGCCATCGACATCGAGCTGGCCGCTCTCGGTATTCTGGGTGAAGTCGAGAGCCGATACCTCGGGAACGTACTGGTCCTTACGTTCTCTCTCCTCTTCTTGCAGCTTGAAGGAGATACCACGGACGGGGCCACGCTGGATACGCTTCATTCTGTGAGTAGCGAGAGTAGTTAGTGACCATGCGGATCATAATTGTGACGCGGGAACAGCCTACAGATGGGTGACATAGCCGGCAATCTTGTTTCGCAGTCTACGCGAAGAGATGATGGCAATCTCGTCGCAGACGCGCTTGTTGGTATCGAAGTCCAGGGTCAAGCGAGGCTGTCGCGATGTTAGTCCACTGGATTAAGTGCACGACTTCATCCGAGCCGCATCGCATGCTAGAAGTATAGCCTCACATAGAATCGCTCGATGATGCCCTTGGCGGACTTCTTGACTGTCTTTGTACGAACGCGACCCATCTTGGCGGTTTGCTGCGGGTGATTTGACGGTTAGAGGGGTTTGCTGAGGGCGTTGTGGTAATGAGGCCAAGGGGAGATATCGCAGGACGAGTAGGATGGATACAAGAATGGACAATTAACGTATCGAGAATCTTGTGTGGGGATGATTTTCGGTAAAACTAATTGCGGGGTCCTAGGGCAGCTCTAAGCCGAGCTCTAAGTAGCATCTAAGTACTTTTGATTGGCTAACCTAGCCGTTATCTACCTAGTGACCGGGAAATAAATTCCTCACTGCTGGCAAGTGCTGGCTGGCAGCTGGTGGCCGGCATACCCATTCGCACACTCTATTATACGACCACTCAGCCTTCTTCCCGTACAGCATATGTAACAACGGTGTGTTGATATTTGATGCTGTAAGAGAGATGGAGTAATTGATATAAAACCACCGTGTGGAGTAGCCCTTATAGCACTGTCCTCCGTACCTTGCGTACACAGACTCAACTTGGTTCATAACTTGGAGAGAGCTAGTTAGATACACAAATACAGATACATATTTGACTACATGCAAGAAATAACGGTATTGGTTGTATTCTATTTTCTTACAAGTTCAATTATACAAGCGGTCCAGCTGTAACCAGTGTACATCGACTCACGCTAGGGACTATGATGTACACATCGGAGCGTCGAGATATTCTACAACTCGTCCCGACCGAGGCCGTAGCTTGTTCTACTGCCATATATATGATTCCCCCTACGAGGTGGATGAGGCGTCATATGGGGAGATTCTTGTGTCGCCGAGCCATCCTGCATGGAGTTCGTGTACACCTCGTTTTTCATATCATCCTCTCCCAGCATCTCCTTTGCCACCAATTCCGCCGTTGGGTTACCGGGATCGGACATGTGGATACGAACTCTCCCATTAGAATCAATAGTGGCCGAACCGAGCCTGTAGTAGAGCTTTGCACCACCGCTTTGCTCGAGCTCCAGACGTGAAAGTGCAATTCCTCTTGGGGAGTTTTGCATCGCATTCCCAAGAACTCGCTGATCAGTAGGGCGGTCGGCTATGAAACCTGCAATACCAAGGTTTGGCTCGTGAACACCTGTAGTAGCATGCCTAGGCTTTAGCACCCTAGCCTTGACCACATGATGGTACTTCTGAGGCCCGTAGATAGGGTGGTTGTCTATGAAGTTGGGTGTACGCAAGTATGATAGACCGGCGGAAGGATGTGTAATTGGTGGCCCGTTCGCCCCATACGGATTCTCCTTATCGAACTGCTGAGCTCGATTGACCTTCATAGTAGGGATGAACTGCGATTCTGTGGTCAGAGGTGCGAGGTCGAGAAAGCGGCTGACGTGTCGGAATAGGACCAGACGATCCTGGCGAAGATCCCTCAAGTAGTCCATAAACTGGACCTCTGTAATGCTATCTGGCGTCACTTTCGGCGGTACAGGCAAATAGTCCTGCACCGCCTGCTTGCTCTGCTCCTCTGTAAGCTCCTTGGCGTATAAGTCTTTTAGATAGGCGTGGAATTCGGTTCGTCTAGTCCGTACGTTCTTTTCCAGCCATTTGTTAAATCCGCCATCCGTCATCCCAGCAAGCCAAGGGCCTTTGAACTTCCATCGCTTACTCTCAATGGACTGGGCTTGCTCGGGGTCCAACGCTGTGACGTCTCCGTGCTCCTCGAACACAGACCTCGGGTGACGGGCGAGATAATCTCTATCACTTTCACGCGCTACCGGCACAGAGATAGGCAGGTTAAGCTCCTGAAATTTCTTAAGAGTCATTGTATGATCCGATGCAGACTGAAAATCGGTGACGTGTTCCGTGGAGTCCATCTGCCGTATGCGTACGAGGGGAAACGTTTGCTTCGTAGTCGTCCTCAGGGGCAGAGGTCTCTTGAGTCCCCAATCACCGCTGATGCGAGAAGTGGACGGGGTGGTGATGGCCAAGTGGGTTGGGAAGGGAACCGTCGCGGTCGCGGACGAATGCTTTGTCGCAGACGAATAATCGCCGGGAGAAGCAGGTATCGGGTTCGGCATTGAGAACATGCGAGATGATCTGAGCAGCGCGGCCCCGGGAGACACGCTCCGAGCCGCCATTGTGGAAGTTGGGGCCGTAACCAGACGCTCAAGAATGAACTTGAGCTGAAAGCAGGCTTATCGCAAGAGAGAGCTTGATCGCGATAATTTTTGATGGAGTCGAAGTCGATTAATTGGGCAAGTCAAGCCACAACAAAGGGCAGCCTCATATGTAGGTACCTAGGTATCTACTGTGGCAGCTGGTGTCTGCACCGCCACAACTGCCCAATGATTATGCAGTACACTCTCGTCTTAGTGTAGCATAGAGATAGGCACACGCCTACTAAAATGGGTAGTAACTTAGGTAGGTTACCTAGACTAGTACGTGTAAGTCAGTAAGTACCCTAACTAAACTGAACTGCTATCCAATTGAAAGTTGAGTATGCCACACACACACCGTCCTTTCTTACAGCATGGCTGCCCCAGGTGATCTTCCATGTACTCACCCAGTGGATTACGGTGCGGATGGGAAACCATCAAGTAGGTAGTCATTTTGTTTCAGCCGGATCCTTAACGTGATAACCAGCCTTCTTCAACGAATATACCGACTTCCCATCGTTCCATTCCAGTCACCTGTCCATAGTCCTCCGATTGCGTACAGAGCACAAAATGGAGTCAATTGACCCAGTCACTGGCCAGCCTTTGCCGTCAGACGCCATTCAGCGTGTGTTATTCATCGTCGGCACCGTCCATGTCTACAACATCCCACCCATGGCGCCGGGTAGGGGTCACGTCGCGGCCATGGTAAGTACCTACTGAAGTAGATTCTAGCCATCTTCATGCATATTGGGTTGGACTCTTCCGGCATTATCTGCTCGGTATGGCCTTTCGCATTCCTATAAGGAAAGGCCCAATATGCCTCTCTGCCACGGGAGAGTATTGAAGAAGGCAGTAATCACTAACTCACTACGCACAGTGGACCGCCGAGGGAAACCAGCGGCAGATCTTCACTGCGCGGCTCCGAATACTCGAGACAGCTATCACAGAGGCCTCTGGCGAGGAGAAGGTAAAGGCAGATATCGTGTTGGAAGACCAGCGCAATGGCCAATTATTTGCCGCAGCCCCGTACACGGCGGCAGCAGTTGTCGAGTCTGCCTCTGATAGTTCGCGGTTCTTTGCTCTGCGTGTCCAGGATGAGGCAGGCAGGAAAGCGACACTAGGCATCGGCTTTGAAGAGAGAAGTGATGCATTCGATTTCGGCGTGTCCTTACAGGAAGCCCAGAAGACGCTCGGTTGGGCGCAGGACGGTCCACCGGGCAAGAAGTCCACATTGGAGAAGAAGGATAGTGCTGAGAAGCGCGACCTCAGCCTTAAAGAGGGAGAGACAATTACAGTCAACCTGCCTGCAAGATTTGGCAGGCGCAAACCCCAGACCGGAGAAGAATCATCTGGTGCCAGTCTCTCGTCCTTCTCATTAAGCCCACCTCCGTCTACGTCGTCTAAAGGAGGAGGCATACTTCCCCCGCCGCCGCCACCGCCGCCAACAAGCTCAAGAGCTAAGCGGCTATCCGCAGCGAATTTAGGCTTTGACGATGGAAAATTTGGCGAGTTTGCCTAGTATCGTCTATGAGTGTTCACAATTCTGACCTCGAACGATTGAGCTTTGGCAAATCCTTGAATGGTAAAAAGCGAGACTTCAACACGATTCAATCCATTTCACACAACGGAGGTTTATTATTACAGAGTCTTTCCAATGGCCCTAGTTAAACTCACCCCGTGGAAATGTTTGATCGTCTATCATGGCCACCGTAACCCATAGCTTCATGAGCCTGACCGTTATCCGTGACTTCTCCCGGCCACTGCAACATTCGCGGTTAGTAATTGTCAACTTCAGCGTGATTTGTAAGCGGCCCAGATGCGAGGGATGCTCTTAATACATGATCATAGCCCAGGGCAAAGAAAAAGTTTCAATATTACTTGCCTCATACACACAAGGGAAACTCCACCGTCTCATATTCGACGGATTTTCGGGTACCAATCGCCAATCTCCCCATGTGCGGTCTCCCATCCCGCCACCGATCCACTTCTTATCCGCTTCCCCCATATGGTCTTCTTGCCCTTAACAGTGCCCCGAGTTAGCATGTATGTTCTTAGGGCATCATGTCAATAGCTGAATATGCTCACCTCTGCCAGCTTGATATGATGCTGGTTGGCATATGCCATGGCACCCATCCGCATGCTCGTTCAAAGATCCACAGTTCTGAGCCCCAATTAGAACAGACTCCCCGTGGTTTTGCTGACCACCGCAATCGTATTCTGAAAATATGGCAGAGCTACCAGGATCTAGATATGATGGGGGGAGTACCTGGTTGTATATGGTATTGGTATCATTATAACGATGACAACCGGGCTGATATAGGCACATATCTGGATATAATGGCGTATTCTGATCTGTATTCTGGTACCATGGCGATTGCTGGTATGGAGTGTACACAGGTCCAAACCCATGATATCTAGGCTCAGAGGCGTGCAGCATTTCTAACCGCTCCCTTTCAACTTGACGCCAGCGATCTCGACATCGGGTCTCAACATGTAGCTCGCCGAGACGCATAAGGATATTCTGCTCCGCATCCCCAGTGGCCCCGACCTGTTGACGCAGCCAAAGACGCTGGCGGTAAGCAGTCTGGAGCTTTTCCTGGTTCTCCTCCGCCTCCTCTCTTCTTTCCCGGCCGTTCATCTCGCTTATTGGGATCTCGTCGACTTTAACTTTCACATTGATGTTTTTGTCTCGATATTGATCGTGTTGTTGGTGTGGGTGCTGTTGATGGTATTGAACATTTCGGTAATGGCCAATATCTGCCTCCACAGCAGGTAATCGTCGAAAGCTCCAGAGCCCGGTTATCCTGTGCTTGTAGCGCGTTGAGTAAATTCTGTCGCTCGACGTGCAGAACATCGAACGTTCGCGGATATAGACTGAGCGTAAGGGTTTTGGTCAGTTGACGAGGCCATTGGGGCACGCTGAATGAGTCTCCATAGCTGTGGCTATTTTCTGGTTTGCGAGCATGAGGGCGATGGTCACGGTAACGATTGGACCCCTTGCCAGGACAGAACCGTGGTCCTCGCCGGCGTCGCTGAGAGTTGCGATCATTTGGAGACTCTCCCAGAACAGTCGCAGTAGAGGTCATGTGATTGGTGCCACCGCGAGGACGGTACATCTTGGGAGAGTTTGCGTATTCTCAGAATATTTCGCAACTCGGTAGCGTTACAATATCAGCCAGTACATCTCATAATTATGACTATCAACAACTATATACTGTGAAAGTTACGATACTTCCAGACTGTCGGTGAAATTTCTAAGTCCCCGTGAGACAAGTATGCATGTGTTTCTTTGAAGAAATCTTTTCGACGGACATTTGCCTCTTCCAGGCTTTGTGAAATGCGAGACAAAGAATGCTCTAGTTAGCTTTAGTGTTTTTGCTCGATAATCCAGCAGGAGCTCGATCAGGGGTTTGAGGTCATCAAGCTCTATTTCCATGACCGGTCTTTGCCTTTACTAGGCTAACCATTTGTAGTGTACAGAAAATGCTACAAGTGAAAAGAATACAACTGTGTTAGGTTGTTGACAAGTACTGATTCCAGTCAGTGATTTATCTTAGTTCTCACGTGCAGCCAATGTGATAGTCAATTTCACGTACTTTAGTTGCTCCCTCCCGTATAAGCCTTACCGGCACAGAATTTCAGGCATATAATACCGTTCGACAATTTCCACTATGTCGTAAAACTCTCCGTCCATAGCGGGCTTCGCAAGATAAAGGTATGCAATCGATACCAGACAATGGGCCATCTTATGATAAATTCGGCCAAAAAAGGGTATTGGTGACGTCTTAAAGAGATTATCAAAGCAACAACGACGCTAAGTTTCTTATGCAATGATGACTTTGCTGTTCAAAACCACCGTAAATGTGCTATCCATGCCGCAAGCCTTATGCTTTCGATCTATGGGCTACTAGAACCTTAGAAAATCATGTCTTAGTGATAATGTAGCTCGCCCTAGTGCATAGTAAGCTCACAATTGAAGAATAGGACTTCTCGACTTGAAAATCTGTTCAAGGCCGTGAATGCGGTGCCTCTCGTCTAGAATCAGGGGCCAGGCTTAAGTGACGCAAATAGGACAAACGAGCCGATTTCTATCCTGTCGCTGTGTCCATGTTTTCGATTTCAATACTAAAGGAGGCAAGTGCAGTGGCTCAACAGCTTCCTCTCTATCCAATATCGCAAACTGTTCTCGAACTTCGCAGTAGAATGATGCTTTCACATCTTCCAGCAATTGATTCAAGATTAACGCATCTCGGGTAGGATCTGTCAAGCCCAATTCGCCAACGCTGGGGCTATTATCGGATTGGGCTGTAGTATCGGTGACTAAGAACACCTCATCGACTTCTGGGAAGCTCTGAATGAGGACATATTTGTTGTAGGTCTCCCAAGGTCGCTTGATTGAAGGAGGGACATAATCAATCGCAAGATGGGCAATGTAATGAGCATCTCCAATCAAGTCGGCAAATGACCTCGAGGAGTCATCGTAGCCCATATACGGTGGCCGTGGTATGTATAACGTATCCATCTCGTGGTTGAAGTATATTCTCGGCTCATGAGTCATGGTACCGAATGACCTTTTATATACCCGCAAAGCTTCATAGCGAGACTCGCGACATGCGTGTAGGACGGCAGGGACTGGTGTCGTCGTGCTACAGCAATCGTTTTCCTGGTCATAGCATAGTTCGACAACTCGTCGATGGCATGATAGCCGCCAAATCTGAAGTCTCAGCTCGGTGGGTAACAAAGTAAATAGGGTAAATAGAGTAAGATGTGGCATGATTGAGGGAAAGGATCTAGGCGAGAAAGGGGGTCAGTGTTGCTCTGAAAACGATCTCATCAACCTGGCACAATAAAGTATAAATATATAAGGGGAAATCAAGACTGCATGACGAAATTTAACAACTATCAAAAATCTTCCTTGCCAAAAGAAAAAAAAATTAAAATTTGACAGGTCTTGGGTTAGTAGAGATCTAGGGTTGCAGCGATTGCTGATCACATTGACAACGCTGTGGACGGCATCCCATATTGGGATGTCAAGCCAACTTAGACTCGCTCCATCGGGCTAGGCAGAAGGCGCAGCCGGGATATTCCATGAGGGCATATGGGTAAAATCGGCGACGTAACCAGCGATAGGCGAGTTCTGAGACGGAATTCATTGCGAGATACCATTGGAGAGCTTAAGCAGAGAGGTCTTTGAGCTGGAGGCTAATATGATACAGTCATGCAGAAATGCAGAAGTAGCACTCGCCGATCCACATACAGCATAGGTTACAGTACAGTAGTGTACGGTCATGTTTTGAATGAAGCGAGGCGTGGCTCACTATACAGTAGTATAGGGACGAACTGTTAGTCTAGTAGACAAGGATAAACTCACCCGTACGTGCAGAATACGTCGCTCCGGGCTTGAAGTTGGATCAAAGTGTGGAAATGACCCAGTAAAGAATCAGCAGCATTTTCGCTCTGCAGTCAATATCGTACGACTTTTTTGGAGCCGAGACTTGTTACCAATAATAATTTAAGCTGGAGATGGTTTACGAGCCCGAACAATTCCGCTGTCGGTAATCGTTAGGAGTGAGAAAAATCAGGGCCGACTTGTGGTTCCTGGCCTGGTCCCTGCAGGGTCCAGATTCAGCTAGGGCTTCCGTGTTTTGACGCCTAAAGGGAAGGCAAGTAAAGTGAATGAGTCGTAATTAAACAAGCCTCTATTTTTCTCTTATTTGCCCATAAGCATGTACCTACTAGTTAGTTATATACTCCGTACCTACATTGGGTAAGTACCTAGGTAGATATGTAGTTGTTCGCTGCACTGACCACTTCAACCTAAGGTCCACACAGACCTAGGTACCTACAGCTGGCACGTGGTTGGCAAGGACTCAGCCCAGAAGAAATTCACCTAGTCTTGGCGATCGTGCTGTAGGGGCATCTCTCTCGTGATGAATTGAAACCCAGCATCAACAAAGCCTCGTCCGGGCGAAGTACAGCTTCTCTATCTTTTGAGATAGAACTCAAACAGATGCTACACCGCGTCATCATTTGAACCCTACGGTCCTCATAGTTTATCACTTACCTCATGTTGGCGCTGTGAACCTGTCATGTTTAGGAGGATGGCGAGTACTATAGCGTCTGCCTCGTCTGCGGCTCTTACTTTTGACCTTGTTGCTCGCTGTTCTGTAAGTCACTCTCAGGTCATAAAAAAGGACTACTTTCTGAACAATACTGATTAACCATCCTAGACAACCAGGGCTCGGGCTTCCGTTTTGACTCTTCCACATGGCCCCGTCCAGCTGCCTATATTCATGCCCGTTGCAACCCAGGCGTCGCTGAAGGGCCTAACTCCGGAGCAGCTTGAAGAGACTGGATGCCGTCTCTGCCTCAACAACACCTACCATCTCGGACTGAAGCCTGGTCAGGAAATACTCGCCGCCGTCGGTGGAGCTCACAAGTTCCAAGGATGGAACCACAACCTTCTAACAGACAGTGGAGGGTAAGCTACCCCTGTTTACCCCGATGACCATACCATGTGCATCCACCCTGGATTCTAATTATTTATATAGTTTTCAGATGGTCAGTCTCCTAACTCTTGCCAATATTACAGAGGAGGGTGTCAGGTTTCTCAGCCCGCATGATGGCAAACCAATGCTCCTCACACCGGAGCATTCTATTTCCCTGCAAAACACCATTGGCAGTGACATCATAATGCAACTTGACGATGTGCTAGTTACCACTTCTCCGGACTATAAACGTATGCGAGAAGCCATGGAACGCAGTGTCAGATGGCTTGACCGATGCATCGCCGCGCATAAGAATCCAGAAACGCAAAATCTATTCTGTATCATCCAAGGTGGCCTGGATACTGAGATGCGGAAGCAGTGCTGCGAGGAGATGGTCGCTAGGGATACACCGGGGATAGCAATCGGTGGCCTTAGCGGCGGAGAAGCCAAGCCTGATTTCTGCCGTGTTGTCAAGACGTGCACTGAACTCCTCCCCGAACTAAAACCCCGGTATGTCATGGGTATTGGCTATCCAGAAGATCTAGTTGTGAGCGTCGCACTAGGCGCTGACATGTTCGACTGTGTCTGGCCTACTCGAACCGCTCGTTTTGGTAGTGCTATCACGAAGCACGGCGTTATTAAGCTTAAAAGTTCAGAGTATGCCAGCGATTTTGGCCCAATAGAAGAAGGGTGTGGCTGCGCTTGTTGTAAGAAGGGCGAAAGCGGGCTCGGCATCACTCGGGCCTTCGTCCATCACAACGTAGCAAAAGAGACAGTTGCGGCGCATCTCCTTACCATACACAATGTATGGTACCAACTCAACCTCATGAAAGAGGCCCGCGATTCTATCATTGCAGACGAGTATCCGGCGTTCCTACACCAGTTCTTTTCTAACATATACCCCGATAAATCTGATTATCCCGAATGGGCTGTAGATGCTCTCCGCGGAGTCGGTGTAGATTTACTTTCAGATAACAATAAATGAGGTTCACTCACTAAGATGACTGTGTTCTAATAGGGGTTGTTATTTGTGCCACCTTTGCTAAAAGGATTTTAGAGTTGTGGAGTCTTTCAAGGTATCTCAAGACCAGCATAAATCAATATCGATCTCACCTGCACTCGCAACAGTGATAGTACGAATTTCTGTCGAAAAGTATAATACCGAAGAATCGTGCAAAATGCTTCAATTATGTTACGCTGTCTGCTCGGACGAGTGGTAACATTGTAGTCTAGTAACCATTAATTAACATTGTGTCTTAATTGACAACACAAAGCCGTACTAAGACCTTTTTTTCTAAGGTCTCCTATGCCTATGCCATTACTATTTAGTCTATACCATATCTACCATCACTGTCAGGATCTCATAAGGGGACCAAGCATATGGGTATGTAAGTAAAGATTATCGTTGCTGCGCGAAGGGGTCAATCTCAATTATTTCCACGATGACTAAAACCTATATGGATACTGGCTGTAGAAGCGTAACCGTAGCGAGACGCACTCACTTTATAGGCCATACGGTCGTTATAATCCCGAAAGCCGTCGAATTCACAAGGGTTTGGTACATCGTGTTGCGCTGGCCATGTTGTAACAATGTAGATGTAAGTTTCCTTCGGTAAGATGAGCCTATCGTGTAGAACGATCTTCTACTTTATGATCATTCAGAAAGCAAATATAGATCGTAAACCAATAATATTGATGGGAATTGTGCTTCGAGGTGTCTCACGGGCGCTTGGGGGGTAATGCCTCGATATTTCCTTGATAAAGTTATCTGTCTTTAGCATTCTGCTGGCTGACCGCCTGCCCCCATCCTCCGTCTTCCGCTAATACTTGTCTCATCTCCTCACGTATGGGTTCGATGAATTCCGATATCTGAACTAGTTTGTACATGCAATTCATGACGGCCTCAACAACTGATCGTATCGAACCCGTGATTATATGTACAAAGTCAGTTGGCGAGGTTATCTAGTGTGCACTCGTCGTCTGTAGTAATATCGATCATCTATTACATGACGTCGTTCGGCTGCTCGTATTTATCCGAAGTCATTCGGAGACGTGAGTTATATTGCGCATCTATTGCCCCGAGTTCTTCGATAATAGACTCAAGGAATTTATGTGAAGTCTTTATGTATTACTTGAGGCTTTTGCGTGCAGGAATGACCGCGCGGAATAGAGGGTGGGTCAATCATGAGGAATTCTATAACACGAGAATCGTGTGGAAGATAGCCATCACGAGATTGAGTTATAGTTGAAGTCACCTTTTGTCTCGACATATAAGTACTCCTAGGAACAGACGAGACGTTATTCGGGTCATGAGCCTAGATAATGTGCGCTTGGAGCGCAAACTAGCCATTATTATGAGTTGGTCCGGACAGTTAACGAAGTGGCAGTCCCTTGAAGTCGCGACCCTGTTGCCAGGATCGCGCTGAGCAAACGAGCATGGGTACTATTGTCGATTAACGTCTCAATAAAGCACATGCGGTTCTGTTATTATTCATTTTTTCATTTTTTAAAAAGACCAATATTGATTGAAAAACTAGCTAGACTGAAGCATACAACTTTTTAGCTTAAGAGCTTCCCAGAATTACGAGGGATGTTATTGCTAACATTTAAACTCCATTCAACGTTCTCTATTGCGTTAGTGTAGGGCACCTGTTTACCGGGCAGGTTCAAGCTTTGGTGGTTGGTGCTTTGGTGGTTGATGCCTTGGTGGCTGATGCCTTCGAACGAGCCGTTTCTACTAGCTTAACCAAAGTCTTCAAAGCTAACACAGCCAGGTATAGTCCCACAAACGCGAAAGTGAACTTTGGGAAGTAAACAATACTAAAAATGCCGACCGTGGTATAAAAGGTGGCGGCATAGACTTCGGTAAAGAAGCAGACAACTGACTGGGTTATGTATCTGGAAGCTAATAGAAGTAGGCTTAGCATAGTCCAGAGTAATAACACCCTAACGGAATAAGCAAAAGCAAATTGTAGCCAAACAGACATAGGGATATGGCTATAAGCGGATAAATTCGCCAGTAGGGGAATGCTGCCGATGATTTTGGACTTCCAACCCCCTTGAGAGGGAATAAAGCGGACTGGGCCTAGGTTGGCTGTCGATGAGATGGTAGAGTTGATCATGTTGATACTGTTTGTTGATGCTGGTGATGCTGGTGATACGGTAGATATTTGGTTTTCTCTGACGCTGGTGTTTGTTTTGCCAGCCTTACACAGGATGTATTTATACTCCACTGAGCTAACAAAGCGTATTGTGCACTTTTTGAGGCACTAAAAAGTCAGTAGCACAAAGCTTTGCTCCTTTCATGAACCAGAGCCGTAAAGGGCTGATCACATAGAAACATTGTTTTCTAGCTTGATTCGTATCGCAATGAGGGTTAATATTGCAAGAAAGCAAACTATCAAAGGGAACTATCGTCATGAACATTGTCATTGTTGGCAAGAAGCAACAAAAAGTTACACTTTAATGTTTACCTTGACCACAGTGTAGCGAATGAGTGATTGTTAATGGAAGAGGCTTGGATGGAACCATTAGGTAGCAGGGGTGTGTTGGAATCGTGGGGAAGTGGGGGAAGCCAAACCTGGCCTTACCGAAGAGAAGCACAGTATGCATGTGCACCCCTAAGTACCTACACGCAGCTCTCTACCCCACACACCGGTCCGGATCTTTCTCCAAGCTTGATACCAATCATCAGATTCTCTGGCGGCTTTGACTGCGCCCTCCTTTCTTATATATACAATCGCCAGATCATTCCCTGTTTCACATGCGGTTTCGGCCGGCGACATTGAAATCTACTCCTTCATTAGACGAGATTCGACAACTCGATCATCCTCGGCGTCTCTGAAGCTACCCGACTGTTGATTTCTCTATCAGTCCACACGTCGATCTTCGTGACCAGATTCCTTGCTAGATATCGAGAGTCAACCTCCTAAATTCATCTATTTGCATCCTGGTGCAAGCAGTTCATCCCCGAGACAACTACTTGTAGACCTATCGACGAGCCCATCACCATGGCATCCACAACATCACAAGCGACAAAGGCAATGACCAAGCTATCGCTCGACCCCACATCATCGACGTCATCCACGTCGAAACCTAAATCTAAGCCCAAGAAGAAAGCTGTAGCCGACTCCTGGGAGGACGAGGAAAGCAGCGCTTCCGAGACCGAGACTGAACCCCCAACGCCGTCCACGCAACCCGACAACACTAGCCAAGGCGGCGTGGCTGCCCCACCGCCGACACCTATATCTCCCTCTTACGGGCGCCACGGGCCTAACGGAAACAACGTTAATAACGCACCCTGGCTGGCGAGCAGTAGTACCAACGGGGGGTACAGCTACCGGGACCCTCAGAGCGATGATACGGCGAAACGACCCGAGAAGACGGACGCGGTGGCAAGGCGCATGATTGCTAGTGCGCTTGGTGTGCGTGCGCCGAAGGCGACTGAGGAGCAGAGGGCGTACGATCGCGCCGTGCGTGAGAAGGAGCGTAAGAAGCGGGAGGAAGAGCGCGACGCGGAACGAAGACGGAAAGAGGAGGCGGAGAAGGCTAAGGCTGCTGCATGGGATGATTGAGTTACTGGCTGACAACCCATGGTCCGGCAGATAACGTCCCATCGGGTCTGCTTCCGTGAATGCTGGATGGGAGTGCGACGTAACGTAGGAACATATATTATCGAAAAGCGACTTGCATCATGCTTTATTATCCCCTCGAAGAAGCGAATGCTTGGCTCTTGATTGGTGTTGGGAGGGATGGGGTAGGGTTTATACTATGTTATTGATTGTCGGGGCTATTAACTCTGAAGGGTCATGAATGTAACCATCGGGTGGAACACCCGGAGTACCCTTTGACGTTCATATTATATAACGATTCAGCCACCGCTATGGATGACGAGACTTGACATAACAAAAGCTCGTTCCCGTGTAGCTTATTTATGACAACTGGGAAATTCGAATGATGCCAATTCGTGGCCCAAGGCTGGAATATTCAAGGCGGTAATAGCGTGGGTCTATCTGTGTGTTAATTTCTATATGGTTATCTGTCGAATCTAAGGCCGTCTGATCACTTAATATGTTTTGCGTCTGCTCTAGTTTTCTACACTAGGCTCTGTATTTTCAGGCCTCCCCTCGAGAAAGGTTTTTGAAGTCGCGTAACGTCGTCCCTTCCACGTTAGCACAAGACGTTGTGCGTCTCCGTGGCGGTCCTCGTCAGTTAACTTTGCCGTAACACCCATGCCCTCGAGACCTTCCTCCTCGGCTCTCCGATTCCACAGCATTTGTTCGAGCACACCATCTCTAGAGCACGAGACATAGCCCAGGGGCCAGCGACTGTTCGCCAGCGCCTCCCTAACGCCCTTCGTAGCCGAACGTTGGGTGACGAGAAGTGCTATGATGCCGGAACCGCGCCATCCAGACGGCGCACCTAGATAGGCGCCCTCAAGCTCGCGGATGAACTGCGGACCGATCCTGGCGGCTTTGGCAGTTGAATACGCCTTACATTGGAGCAGCACGCGCAGAGGGAGGTGCTCGGGCGTAGAGGGCACGCTCCACGTCCCCAGGAGGTCAATGCCTTTATCTGACTGCCCACCTATGCGCCGTAGGTCGAAGCCTAGTGGACGAAGTATCGAGGCTACATTGTACTCGTAGTATGTACCGATGAATACCTTGGATTCCACGTCTAGGCCTGTGCGCTCTGCGTACGCGAGGTATGAGGCGATATCATGGTGCTGGTCTTTGCTGGGCGCTTCGGGGTAGTGGAGCGTGCCTGATGTGAAGAACCGCGTTGAGGATAAATGTGATATATCAATGTGAAAGCGGTTACCGTGATGCTTGTTGAATAGCGAGCCAAGCCTGCCCGCGAAACAGACTGGATATCGCCACATTCCACATCCCCCATGTGCCCGTGGAGGCAAGCTTTGTTGTTCTCAAGTTGCTCGGATGAGGGATGCCGTCGTGAAATTCCAGATATGATAGGGACATCCACAGGGATGGGGGCCACGACCATCGTCGTGCATCCATAGATCCCTTGCGATTGCATTAGTCTAGTGTACTTACACTACCTTGCATGATAGCCCTGGAATAGTACAGAGGACTTACTTAGGTAGATATACTTGGATCAAGCCCGATATATGTCAGAAACCGGTGTTGAAAACATTTAGTAAGTTGTCTACATTGTTCTAGACGTTCTAAATCATAGTTTTGAATCGTAAGAATAAACTTCGACGTTGTTGTTTTTACTGCACTCATAAGCAATTGCTACTGTAGAAGACACCTGCAGGGGCCAGCTAACATGGATCTGCCCCACTACATCACCGACGTAGGTACTGTACATCATCGCGACCATTCCGCAATCCCAGCGAATATCAAATTCCGATTGCGCTTCTCTAAACTATTAACAAAACTCCCACATTCGTATCGAGAACACCAGTACGATGGGCGATAGGCTCACCCAGCTGCAAGATGCTGTTGACCAGGTTCGTGCGCTCGAGATCCCCTTCACAATGATCAAAGAGGGCGGAAGCTAAGCTGATGGCCGGGACAGCTTGCGACTCAGTTCATCTCTTCTATCAACTACATCAACCAGCACCACAGCCTCGAGACTCTAGGTCCACGGGATCAGATCGTTGTCATCCCTAAGCAAGAAGCCGATCAGCAAGAAGGTTCGCCGTCTCTTGTTTCACCACGTCCTCTTTCGTACCCTCTTTTCCGACCTTGATCAGCACAACCGCATGACCTCACAGCCAATACAATATATGTAGCTCTTGTAGTCACGCAGTATGCTGACGCAACATGATGGAGAATAGTGGACCCGCACCCCGAGGATGTCTTCCGACCCGCGCTGGTCGAGCTTGCGCAGGATCTCATCACCAAGGAGCAGCAGATCGAGCTGTTGATCTCGATTCTCCCCGGCCTCGACAACAGCGAGCAAGACCAGGAGCGCAACATCCGTGAGCTCGAGGAGGAGCTCAAGGTCGCCGAGGCTCAGCGGCAGGAGGCCATAAAAGAGCGTGAGGAGACGCTGGCTAAGATCAACGCCGTCATTCGCAGTATCCGACGACCGTGATACAAACAGGATATCTCATTAGGCTATGGCGAGGTGGAATAGCGAAGCGATAGATGGTGGACACGCTGGAAAAGAACTGAAGGGTTGAGAGAGAAGACGAGATAATGTTTTTACGATACCCACGGCTCTAGATTGGTCACGGCGGGAGCTGGCGTTACGAGTAGCATTGAATGGGATAGTCTTTTGCTTTAGATGTATTCGCTTGCCGACTAATCTGTTTCTATTAGACTAGGTATAGATTGGTATGCTGACTTGGTGCTCTCTATTCCTATTCTCCCAAATGTATATTCCCAATGCTCCGTTTCCTGGCTCTAACCAACTGTGCTCACGTCCCCTTTGCGTGTTTCCCTTGGACTGATGAAAATATAAGTTCTAGTTCTAATTTAGTTTGAAGATTTGAAGAACTGGGAATAAGTGGTCCGCAGTTCCTCCAACGTTCGGATCTGATATTTTGATGCCTGTATTTCTGGCACCGGCACCCCCTCTTCCACCAGGTGGGCTGTTGTCCAGCCGAGTTCCTGCGACGTGACACAGTTTGCATAGGAGTCATCTATGCCCGAGTATTAAAATTCTGGTGTGCTGAGTGTGGGTTTGACAAACATGAAGTACTTACCAACGAAATAACAGTCCTCGGGCCGCTCTACTCCGGCCTCTCGCATGGCTTTTGCGTACATAGCTGGTTGCGGCTTGCACAGGAATGGGACTTCCGAGTAATTGCAGTACGTCAGTCCCTCGAAGAGGTCCTCGATCCCTAGGAGCTTGACCACTCGCCGGGCGTGGTTGACGTAAGCGTTCGTCAGGAGCCACAGTTTCACTTTCGACGTGTTGATGTCCTCGAGCATCTTGCGCAGTTGCGGATTCGGCTTGATGATGCCCTCGAGGGGGAGCGCGTCGTCGACCTGGGCGTTGTACTCCAGTGGATCAATTTGGTGGTGTCGGACCAGCCCCTCGATGGCCAGTCCGTAGTTCTTATAGTACTCTGAGTGCAGCCGTATGGCCTCATCCTCAGACAGCCCCAAGTGCTTTGAAAAGTACTCATCTATAAGCTTTGCCATCATATCATGGACCTTGCTGCCTAACACCGGTATCGTTAGTCTCCTCACGCATGATTGAGTTTCTTGTTGTGTGAAACCTTACTTCTTGGATATAGACAGTTGTCTATGTCACTGTGGAACGTATTAGCGCGATCTTCTAGGTGTTGAAAACGAAGTTAATCCGCAGCAACTCACAAGAACAACACAGGTCGAGACGAGGAAGTCTCATTGCGTTCTATTTCTTGTGATCCCATCACGGCTTCTGGTGGAGCTGCTATTTCCTTCGATATTGTGATGCCCAATGTAAGGACCGGGAGTGTCCGTAATTAATCCTGGACGTAAGTTAAAAAAAAGAGTAAGAACTACCTATATGGTTGAGAGTTGTTTAATGTTTTATATCTGGTATTTGGTCTTTTGAGTCACCGGAGGTAAGTTGGTATATAGGGAAGTACTTAGCTATCTGTATGCACTATCAAATACGGCACTAACAGTGGACTAATTAGTTACTGTCTGGAAGGAGCTACGTACTGTACTGTAGTACTGGCTAGGTACTGCTGTACCCCACCACCCAACTGCCCAATTATGTACGGAGGGACCGTGCGCCTGCAACTTTAAACAGTCTGAAAAAAGGTAGGTATGAAAAAAAAATATCCCAATTCAAAATAGGTAAGCTCCATCTCACATTGCGCGACACGCATTCTTTCTCCTTTCTCCTCCTGACAAAATCGTAACTTAACTAGCGAAAGGTTATTTACTAAACGGCTCACATGGTTGTGCATCATCTTTTACTTATTCACTAGCACTTGATGCCATTCGTATCATACCTACTACCACTTGTCGGGCATTGAAATTATCGATGGATGGTTGTTTTGGTGCTAATCTGAATCTTTGAAATGTCGCAAGTCGCAGCAGCACCTGGCCACGAGCCGGCCTGTATTGCCACTGCCACTACCACTGCTACTCCTCTTACTGCTGCACTGACAAGCTTGGAGCACAACGAAATTCGCGAGTATGAAAAGATCATTCAGTTTCGCGATACCGTAGTGTCGGGGAATCACCCGCGTATAAAAGTACCAGCTTCATCTGTGGTCAAGCATACCTCTACCACCCAGCCACCTCCTTCCAACGCGCCTGAGCGTGTGGCACCATCATCTACACAGCTATCAATCAACAACAAGAATGCTGCTAATGGTCACTCAATGGGCAACATGCTGTCATTTAAAGCTAACTCGCAGCAACCAGCTGTAACTGTTCCTCCAACCAGTTCTGCGCCTTTCATCCCAGGCGTTTCTAGACCATTTGGGTCAGGAAAACCAGAGATCGATCCTATCCTACTGCAGAAATCTGACGGTCTTGTAAAGGCTGAGATCCAGATTCAGAGACAAAGGCTCGAAAAAGTACTTAAAGATCAGGTTGAAGAGCGAAGGTCATCTATCCGAGGCAGTATTCAGCCTTCTGAGCAACTGTCGGAACTTGATATCTCTGATATTCTGGCCAAGGCTCTGACCCTTGTACAGGCCACAGCGCCGCCAGCAACTTCTATTTTGCCTAGCCCTACTGCTAATGCTTCTGATGCCAGTGACTCATTCGACGAGAGAACATTCTATTCTAGTCAACATGATACACCTGAGTCACGACCTTCACTCCCAGCCCGCAATGTATTGGGAAGTGTTCAGGTGCAGGATAGCCCTATATCCGCACGTCAAAGAGGCAACTGTGCGCTTCCATCAGAACCACTGACCTCGCATCCTTTGCCTTTTCCCACTAGTCGTCCGCCTCAGACAGATGTCATTCGTAATATTGCTCAGGGTCAGATTATGGGTACTCGAAGTACACACCCTCCAGCTGCGGCAACTGTCCCGGTACAAAGTCATGGCATAATTGCCATATCAAGAACAAAGACCCAGCACCCGTCGAATCAAGGTCCCCAGAACAAGCAGTTAGAAACGCAAGTTATCAGCTCTGACAGCCGAGACGCTAGTCGATCCGATAATTCTGGTAACACAGATTCGGAGCAGTCTGCTGATCATCATGGTTTGCAGAATCCACCGCGACTTATGCCTAACCCCGGCTTTAGACAGCATGAAGAACCATTGATTCGAGGTCACAATCTCTCGCCTTTTGCTCCCCAGCCTGCCCATGTCTCGCCATTAGCGGTAGCCCGACAGCCACATATACGTGAATCGGATGCTAGTGCTTTTCAGAGAGCGCCTGCTCAGGTAACGGCCTTGCGACAGGAGCATGCAGTTGTGATTAGTCCCGAAAGTTCTCCACAAGGCGAGAAAGGAAGCAAGAAGAAGAACAAGAAAAAAAATAAGAGGAAAGCCGACGCAAGAACTCAGGATGCACAAGGTTCTCCTAATATCAAGCCAGAACCAAGGTCACCCTCGCCTCTAGCGGCGCCGCCCTTCATCCGCCCTCAGAAACGACCTCGGCGATTTGGGAGACAAGAGCCTGAGATAATATACGATGAAGAAATAGTGGAGGGACCGAGTTCGCAATCGCAGCAAGAGCGTTATCCACCGGTACCTGTGCATGTCGACGGGGTGCCTCAAGGCTATGAGGGAGTGGATGACCCATACTCACGACAGGTGCGTCCTTCAGTCGGACCGGTCGCCCACAGAATAGAGTCGCCTTTATACGAGGAACGAAGATCCGATGGAAGCATTATACGCTATGTCCGTCATATTCCAAGCCCTATAGGATATCCCAGTCCTTACGGTACAGTTGATCACCGTCCTATACGGACAACATCTTATACCGTCGCAAATACCGATATACGAGAAGTTCCTACGTACCAACGTGAAGGGCGAATGAGTGTACGGCCTTACCCCGATCGCGCAAGATCTCGGTCACCAATCGTCATAGAAAGACGCTCGTCTGCGATGCCCCCTCCATCCGCGCCCCCTCGTCGAATTGTCGTTGATGAATATGGACGCGAATATCTTGAACCGATCCGCACTGCTACTGTGTCGAGGCAGTCGGTCGTGCCATCTGTGAGGCCAGGAGATCACGAGGTTGTATACGAGAGAGCCCCGATCCGAGCCACTTCCCGCATACCAGCACCAGAGATTGTAGGGGAAGATGGCGTGATATACCGACGAGCGTCCCCAGGCTATGCCCATCGACGTGTCATTACACAACCAGATTATGACACAGGATTCCGAAGCTATCGAGAACGGGATTATCCAGTACAATCTATAGGTCATCCTAGTCAGGAGTTTGTACAGATTCGTGGGCCCGCCGAGCATGTGTCACAAGAATATCTTCCTCGGGCGGCCAGTGTAAGACCGGTAGAGTCTGTACCCTATGATCGTCTTGGTAGCACCAGACCCGACATCCCTCCTCGACAATATGCCGCTAGCGTACATCCTGATGCAAGGAGGCAAATCGCTCCACACGTAGGTCGTGATTATAGTGTCAGGCCAACAGAGATGGACATCCCACAGCCAGCATATAGTGTTCGACCGGTGGAACGACACTACGAGCCATCGCCGCGAGAAGGCGACATCACCTATGTTGAAAGGCCTCGTGCGGTGCGTCAAGAAATTGTTTTTCAAGGAAATGGCGCTCCGAGGCAGGTGTATCAATAGTACGAGCATCTGTATAAGGTTTAGCCGGAGTTCTAGGGTTTCACGTCGAGGAAATGTTCTAATGGATTTGAGCGGGCAGTGGTTTCTAAATTAAGACAGATTCCACAATGTTCACTGCAGAATTTCCTGTGTCTTTTTGACCAGGTGGGTACTTTATAGGAGCTAGACTACAGCTTTAATATGGCTCGGCCGTTGAACGGCGAAGATATCAAACTAAAGTATTCATATGACGAGATAGCTAAGCAGCCATGGTTGAGTCAGGCTTGGTCGAGCTGTGACATGTGTAATGTCTAAAATGAAAATACGTTCTACTGGCTACTTATCAATTTTCACACGAACATTGTGACATGTAAGGTAGCCCTGTGCGATAAGGCGTCTTGATACGCCATGAATATGATACAATCTCCCAGCACTACATACCGCTTCCGATTTTAGCTGGTGAGAATAGGATCACCGGCAATCATTACGCGTGCGACAGCATGCGGAATTTATGCTAAGCGATGATCGTGTCATATTATATGTGTTAACACCGTATCGTTCTTCGTCTTCTTAGATGAAGTACTATACTTCACAGTACTAGGAGGGTTGCTGGTAACATAGAGCAACAACTGCCTAACCTTAGCCACTTGCATACTTGTAGGTAATGAGCAGTTCCTAATTGTTAGTGTAGACAGGGTCAACATACAATATCACGTGCATTATAGGTATACCTATGTAGGTGGTTGGTTGTCTTTCATACCTGACTTTGCCGAGTGTTCGAGAAGGTCCAGACCGCGTTCTGCTGCTGTGTACCTAGTGCCAAAAGAGCGTAGAAGATATTAAAATAGACAAGATTTATTTATTCTCGGCAGTCGGCCTATTAGGTCTCTCTTTTTCCTTTTTCTACACACTAATGTAGTACCCTGTAGGTACATACGTACGTATATATGGATGTACTTGGGTGTCAGGTCGGTTCCAACTAACTGAATCTCATCAGTTCAAAGCACGAGACACGATAATACACTCTTTTTGAAATTGCGGTCTGACAGAAGACGCCCTCAAGTTTGACACGTGCTATTGACGTACAAATGGTATGTAATCAAGTCCATTTACCCACACACGGGGAGAACACAACAAGTGATTCTAAACGGTTATGGGGTAAAAGGCCGAGCTGTGTTGATGCATGTATGCTATGGACAATCTCGCCCGTCACGGTTGACAATAGGAGTAAGAATGTGAGGTCTCACATTGCCCCTTTTATCCCGCATTCGGATTTCTCGAAGAAGAGCTGAAAGGTTGCATGTTTGTTTCAGTCTCACAAGGTCTGCTCCTGGCAGCTGTACACAGCCTTTCAGTCAACATGCACAACGCGCGTCCAAACTACTTCGGTATGTATGCGGTCTAGTCTAGGACAGACATCGCGGAGTGGAGATGAGCATTGTGGCTTTCCTTATCCATTGTTGGCTGGCTGGCTGGCTGGCTGGCTGGCTGACTGCCTTGTTTGACATTGCTCAATGTATGAAGTGATCTGGAGCGCCAGGGATGCCCACTTTGCCAAATCGCTGTCTCCTCCCTTTGTGTCAAACGAATCAAGTCAAGCTAGTCAATCGCTATCGTGTATTGTGTAATGGGTAGTAATTGCATCGTTGCGTAGCCGCAGTCTGGGGGAAAGCCGGAACGGAATCTTCCAATGTTGACGAGGCCGTTCGGAGCGAACAAGCCAACTAAGTAGGTACATGCGTCGGTAAACGCTTACAGAGTATCTCAGGCACGGAAATGCTGTAGCAACATGCTCTTTGTGTACAGTCAATCCGAAAAAGTCCCAACTAGCTTTGATTAAGACTACAATGTATAACTCAAGTACAAGATAAACTAATCACTGGTTGGGGCTTTTCTGAGCCCATTAGCTATATGTAGGTAGGACTCGACATACATTCGTGAAGTTGTGCCGTATGACTACCCCCATTCTACCGGCGTTCCGATGTCACGCCTGTGCCTGTTGTTGCTTGACCGAGATTGAGAGGATATGCCGAAGATAGCGCGTTGGTCTCAATGCTGTAGTAGGTAGCATGGCACACTCGGTTGTGCTCATCTAAGACAACTTCAAGTCGTCCTAGATCAGACCATGATCCTACCTATCTAGCAGGCCACAGTTGATGTGCATATGTGCTAGGTTGGTACCAGCGAAGTACTTGGGTCTCCAGTCTTCGAGCCTGACGGGTACTCGGTACTTACGCTGTGAGATGTTTAGTGCCGGTTATCGTGAGATAAGACATATCTAGGTGGGTACCTATATAGGTAAGGTAAATAATACTGCGAGAAAGCTATGGCCACGGTTGGCGCTACCCAGTCGCGGTTGGTAGATAGTACCGGGAAGCCCTTAGGCTGGCACTAGTCCCGGCACAGTGATACGTACCACTGCTGGTTAGAGTTGGGTTCTGCTTCCCCATTCGCTGATCGACACCCTGCCATGGGGGCCGCGGTGGTGCTATGGTGGCCCTGTTGGCCCTGTGGGTGGTGTTCTGTGCTGACTGACTGCGCAAGTTACGGTCCAGATGCATTTCCATTGTACCTGTGATAGGCACGGACTTGTGCTTGACTTCGCCCTGCTGGCGCAGGCACCGGTACCCTGCTAAGCTTTGCTACACTTCCAGTACAACGGCCTTCCGATCCTCCCTCTCTCTCTCTCTCCATCCTCAGTCCAACCCATCCATCAATCCCATCATCCGTTCATCCACTTCTCCTCACCTCACCTCACCATTTGCATTTCTCTTAAAACCTCCCCGCCACGACCGTAGTTGAAGTGGTAGCCTTCTTGCTGTGTAGAGAGAGGAGAGCACATCACACAGTGCTGTCTCTTCCCTTCTCTTCCTTCCTTATCCTTCCCTTTCTCTTTTCCCTCTCTTCGTCGTATTCTTCTTCTTTTTCAGTGATACCCCCCTCTCCCATTACTCCCCCTTCTTCACCATGCAAAAGCTTGCTGCCAATATGGGCATGCGTCACTGGAGCGATCGCATCCAGAGCCCGAGCTTCGGCATGTCCTCGAGGCCCAACATGAACATGACTCCCATGAACCCGCACCAGAAGACCGGCGCTCCGGGAGCTCCGCCTTTAAGCCCTTCGCCTGCCGCCGACAGCACCATCCACTTCGCCTTCAACGTCCCCTTCGCCTCTGACCTCGCCGGTCCCAACACGGAGGAGATCCTGCACGCCACGGGCGATTCCGTCCTCCGCTGGACGCATCCCGGAGAAGCCCCGGACGATGTTCCCATATATGATCTGCCTGTGCATGCTCAGAACCTCGCCAACCTGCAAAATCTATGCCAGGAGCTCAGTAGAGGCCCTCTCTCCATCGAGGCTCACGTCATCTTGACCACGCCAAAGCTTGCGAGAGGTCAAGTTGTTACCGTCTCACTATCGGGTGCCCCGGAATTGGTTCACAAGAGCCGCGAGACTATCTTGAGTGATACTCCGTTGGCATTGGTATGCATACATACTAGCCAGCCCCGTGACATGACTTCATTTCGCTAAACTAGAACTTGTAGAGGTGTACTACCGTCGATGTGGATTACGGCTTGATCGTAGATTCTGCAGCTGGTGCACTACAGAAGCACGTCACGGATGCCCTCGACACCTTTGCCGCATTCTGTGGCGTTGATATCTTCATCTTGGGCCCAAAGCTTACTCCCACTGTCGATGGGCTAAACGGTGATGTCGAAGTGATTCGTGATCAGCGATGGAGAGTTGCTATATATGGTGACGTCGAGTCTACTGAACACGCTAAAACCCAGGTCCTCATATTCATTGATAAATTGGTGCGAAGTGACAATAATGACCCCATGAAAGATCAGAACTGACGTGAGATGCAGCTGGGACGAGAGGTCGACCGCTTCCACTTCGAGAGCACTATGCATCCTATTGTCTGTGGCCGATCCCGCAAAAACATCAAGATGATTGAATCCGCGACGAACACGGCCATTTACTTCCCGCCCTTCGCTCAATTGTCTCGATACTGCCCTCCAAACGCTAATCGTCGTAATCCGGACGAGATATTCATTACCGGCGAGAATCCTCAAGGTATCGAGCTGGCAAAACGCAAGATTCATGACTTAGTGAGCCGAACAAAACTATTCATAAAAGATGCCGTCATTTCTCCTGCCAAGATCGATAGTATTCTGCTCAACCGAATGGACAAAGTGCGAAAGATCATGGAAGTTAATGGCGCGTACATCATGTTCCCACCACTTGCGTCTCAACGCAACATGATTCGGGTTCAAGGCGTAGAAGGACTTCAGATTGAGCGCACCATGAAGGAAATCATGTCTCTGGTATGTACTACCATAAATTCTAGATTAGATGATGCTAACCGCTTCACTAAAGGCCGGGCAGTTTTACTACGCATCCTGGTGGTTTCAGCAAGTGGGCGCTGTTCCTAGCCCCCATGATATTCGCTTCATGCTTGGTGATATCTGCTCGAACTCGGATGCGGATATCTCGTTCGATAAGATGACCTTTACCATCACCGGGTCTGATGATGCCGTCAAGTCAGCCCTGACTGTACTTTCTCAGATCGATTTTGGTACGATGGGTGCTCAACAAATTCGTGTCAAGATTGAGCTCGCCAATGAGCACAAGGAGTTTGTTTCTGGTAAGAAGAACGGCAAAATTAACAAGATCATGACGCAGAGTAAGTCCCCCGAACTACATATTGCAGACAGTGGCTGACCTAGATCCAGGCAATGTGCAAATCATATTCGATAGTTTTCGAGAGTATAACTTCGACATTGACGTTATTGCACCGAGCTATGACTCGATGAAGCAAGGCATGACCCTTGTCGAACAGGAAATGCCAGCTTCCATCTCCTTCCACGTGCCTGATCAGTATCATAAACGCATCATCGGCATTGGTGGTCAGCACATCCAACGTATCATGAAGAAACACTCTGTTTTCGTCAAGTTCTCGAACGCTATGGATCGAGGTAGAGCATGGTTTTTCATTTTTTTGGTATATATGGCTGACTGATTTTACAGGTGGTATGGGCCGTGAAGACGATGATGTCAAGGTTGACAATGTGATCTGTCGCACGCCGGCCCGCAATGCTCAAAACTTGGAGCTGGTAAAAACCGAGATCCTAGATATGGTCGACAGGGCTGTGAGTAATCTGGTAACTGTACTAGTGACAACAAGTTAGGTACTAACATCGGAAAACCAAATAGCACTCCGAATTCACGTCACAGATTGTACATGTCGACCGCTTGTATCACAGACAACTGATTGCTCGTCTACAAGAGATAGAAGAGCTCGAGAAGAAGTGGAACTGCAAGATAGTCTTTCCGAGCACCGAGCAAGCAAGCGACGAAGTCACGGTTACAGGCCCCGAGTGGCAGGTCCCCATGTGTGCTGATGCGTTTCTGGTAAGTCTCGTCTCCGCCTGCGCTGTGAGATATGAGTGAGATGCTTTATTCTAATTCGCCGAAAGGGTATGGTCCCCGAAACTCACGAGCTGGTTCTGAATCGAACTCCGTCTTTGGTTAAATTTCTCGAGTCTCCGGAATTTGTCAATGGACTTGTTGGAAAACTTAAGACTCAGCATGAAGTTGCGGTAGAGGTGCACGAGAACACTGAAGACAAAACGGAAAATGGGGATCGTACAACCACTCTACTATGGAAACTAACACGAAATAATGCTGGTGGTCTTCGTGATGCCATAGACTATCTGATGCAGCACTTTACTGCTGCTGATGTAGAGGTCAAGGTCGTAAAGGGAGCTCTTCCCCGTCCGAAGTCAGACTCATTCGAGGACACTCTGCAGTACTTCGACTCAAAACTCTTACAGCACGCACCCGCTTCGGTCGGGACCGACTCGCCTACTAAGCCGGTCTTTGGCGACGACATGACGCAACAGCGGCCCACAACACTGTTTGATAAGCTCCGGAAGCCGTCACAGCTACTCTCTTCTCTCGACCGCAGAAAGAACAGCTCGCACTCGATGAATATGTTCTTTAAAGGGTCGACCAATGTTTCCAAGTCGTCGCTCATCTCGATAGAATCAACGCGCAGTTTCAACGCTGATCGAAACCCCTGGAATGACAGTGGTGTCAATCTTCCAGATGACGACAATAGCCCATGGTCAAGCCGACTTTATGGTAACAATGGGCCCGACCACAAACTTTCGCCCAACCACATCCCCCATGGCGGCGATGTAACACCCCGCCATAACACGCGTGCGTCTGGTGACAGCGGGCGGCCATCAACTTCGCACTCCACCAATTCAGGATACCCCGGTCCGATTGGACCTTTCCGTTAGATTCCCATCTTTCTAGATGCTAAACATGCAAATACCCCTGGCTGGATATACCCCTGGCGTGCATCGGTGGGCTCTGGTTCTTGTTTTCTCCTCTCGCGGTGTTTTCCCATCCGCGTCGCAAGTGTTTTATTTTTGAATTAGTGTCTTTTCAGATGTTGCGTTTACTCTATGTTCCGTCACTTATCCTTTCTCGTTTGATTCCCTTCAGAGGGTCGAGTGACGGCGCACACACGATTCTCGGTTGATGCTATATGGCACGATTATACTGGATATGATACCACGACCTGCCCCTGGCAGTATAGGGCGTTGCAGATGGAGCGAGATACCACACGATACCACAAAAGCAAAGAAAAGTTGAACGAGGACGGATGAAAATACCACGGTGTTTTATATTTATTTTCTATTGGCGTTTGGTTTTGTTGGTCCTATCACCTTGCTTTGCATTATTGAGAGATTGTATCGGTATCAAGGTTGGACCAAAGACCTGATATGTCAAAGCGTACAGGACAGTGGCGGCAACGGTGTGGGTTGAACATGGCAATGGAAGTTACCAAGGATACCAAGGGATGACGGATGGAATGAGCATAACCAAGGGTAGACCAGGCCGGACCGGAGGCGAGACGAGGCGGAAGAATGGGCAGGGTTAAGGTTTGACAGAGCTGTCGATAGATTTCAACGCTAGGCTGCGGAGATGTTTTGTACGATAAAACAGGCGGAGAGACAGGCAATGATACCCTCTGATTCTAATGGATGCCCACTATTGTCTGTGTACGGGTGCTAATGCTGCTGGGGACGGGCCGGACTGAACCTTAATGCTGCAGGAGTACATGGAAGTACTATGTCAACAAGGTGCATTAAACAAGTAAGGTAGTTGGTAAGATTCGGTTCACTTCAGTCGAAGATGCTAACCTTGGGTATCCAAAGACAGCATAAAGGCAACGTAGGTCAGTCATGTGGTTATGCAAGCTGCAGAGTGGTCGGTCCACTACACTCACACCTGCCTGTACGGCTCCTAGCTGGTTATTTTCCTTGATCGTGATACCAAGACAAGACGAAATGGGAAAGCAAACGCAAATGGGTGCCAGTTGCTTTTTCCCTGTCCCTCTCCGTCTGTCACCCAGTCATTTTGAGATCTACCACTTTTGAACATGTACGTAAGTGGGTTACTTACTCTCAAGGGTTGATCATCGAACCAATCCAGAAGAAGACACCCAGACAAGTCATATTGAGCACTTCGGCAGACTAAAGTAGGAGCCCAACCAAAAGCAAAAAGCCCGGCCACCAAGCCAAATTGACCAAGGAAGAAACGATCTTCAATCCTAGGTGCACTTTAACTAACTTACGTACCTACTCGGACTGGTACCTCCGTACCACCGTCACCCTAACTGATTAAGTTCGTGTAGGTAACTTCATTAGGTCACCTGTCACACATGATGCCGATTATTTAGGCGTTGGGTACCACACACGCTACTGCTGCACACCGCACAGTCTCTCTGCCTACCTACTATATTTGAAGGACAGAACAGGGTAAATAGCCTTTCTCCAATACGTTAGGTATATCAGGTGAAGCAAAAGGAAAGCAAACGGGGCCGGGAACGACGACGAAGGCAAGTGATTGAAATCAACAACAACTCGAACCGCCGAATCTGTCGTGAACAAACAAGCGCTGGTCTAGTCTACAGAGTAGATAGTAGACAGGTGTTGTGCTAACGTCGGCGGCCTATCAACACCATGTCTGCGTCTGCCCCGCCTTCAAACCACAGAAACCACAGGGGTCGAGAGGAGGAGGAAGAAGGGGAGAAGGACAATAGCAACCACCACAATAATAACAACAACGACAACAAGGATGAGTTGACTCCATCGTTGTCAGCTGCGGCCAACGATGACGATGACGATGATGATGGCGCCGTCGACGAAACCGACCTCCCCGACGAGGTCGTCAAGATCCAGAAGACCATCAGCAATGAACGCCGCAAGCAGACACATGGCATCCAAGACTTAGGCATCCAGGACTTACTGCCATTCCCCTTCTCGCCCTTGATTCGCCCGCTTACCATCTCTGACCTCGAAAGTTGCATTGCCCTCGAGAGGGCCGCCTTCGCTAACCCTGCGCATCGCTGCTCACGAGACAAGGTAAACTTGAACCGGTTTACTGCGCCTCTTTTTTTATTATCACTTTCTTATCTCTTCCTCTCCTGCCTCTCTCCTTCTCCGCTGCGCTTGGTCGATTTTCTTTCCTCCTCTCATAGCGTGAGTGTCGTGAGTATTGGCGGGTGGTGAGCGTTATATATATATCTGCCAACGTCGGATCGCTTATGCATAAGATCTCGATTCGTTTAGATCTTATTAATCATGACATACCGACTACTGGGCACGTGAGAGAAAAGGCTGCATGAACTGATCGCAGTTTCTCCGTTTTTACCGACATCACCATCGTTACATTCAATATACTCGCTGACCTAATATCTCGAGTCAGTTTGTGTATCGCCTAACGCAATGTCCCGAGCTGTGCATGGGCATATACTGCACTGTCGTGCCCTCAAATACCGCGGGTTGGGAGATTGAAACGCTTCGTACGGCGCATCCCGTCGAGTAGGCCAACCCCAAGTCGTTGTTTACAAAACCCCAAAACCCCAAAACCCCCAATGCGTGACAACATATCCTAACTCCTGAAATTCGTGTAGGACGGGCCGCGACGACGGCGCCGTGAGCGTGCTGCTGGCCCACATCGTGGCCACGCGGTCTCGCGACGAGATCGTCACGGATGATGCGATGGACTACCCGCGCGACTACAAAGCGGCCAAAAACAAAAACAGCGACAAGCCCAGAGTCGGTCACCAGGAGACGGGTCGGACGCTCTGCATTCACTCCCTGGCCGTCCACCCAAAGTTACAGGGCGTTGGCCTGGGCAAACTCATCTTAAAGGCCTGCATGCAACAGGTCAAGCACTCTGCGCTCGCCGACCGCATTGCCCTTATCTGTCAGGAGGTAAAATTAAAGGCGGATTCCTCTCCATTCTGCGATCCCTTCCCTTCTTCTGTCGATCCTCTCTTCCCACTTTCACTAAGAGCCTAGACTTCGAACCCGGAACTGACAACGCGGACCGAAAATAGTATCTCGTAAATTATTACAAGCGGTTTGGCTTCTCCCACGTTGGATCTAGCAAGGCGAGTTTCAGCGGAGGCGGCTGGCACGACATGGTAACAAGACCCGTATATACCGGTTTTCCCAACCTCTATAAAGCGAGCACTAACAACCTCTCTCGCACACAAATAGGTCTTTGACCTAGGTGCTAAGTAGCTATCCAGTAATACGACGTAGCCAAGAAAAAATCCTCTTTTTATCCTCACTATCCTTGTATATGACTTACGTCAAAAATAGTTTACCGGTAAGGCTTCTTTTCTACCAGAATAAACTGTATTACAAACAGTCTAACCTATAGCCAACAGACGTCTGAGAGGCGTGTTTGTCAGCCAAGGCTATAACACCACCCTGTTCTGCAAAATTCGGTACGCCATGGGGGGTGCATACAACAAACCGCGAGAGAACCGGAAAACGGAAAACCGGAAAAGGGGGGGAGGGGGCGAGAACATACCAATGCTGGATACCCAAGTTGACTATTGACACCCTGAATACCGCAAGTAATTGACAGACAGATACGTCTATCGATCAAATCTCAAGTCATCATTACAGGAGAAGCAAGGCTTTTTTTTCTGCGGTCCCATTTTCAGTTCGGCTTGGCTATAAGCGTACATATTTTGGCGTTTGCATATAGACGTGGTGCGGGTTTCAGAGGAATATAGCCAGGTAATCGATTAGAATGTCAGTTGGTCAATTTTCTTTTCTATTGGTTTTCGTATGTCAGACACTCACTCGTTGAGTCGTCAACCCTAACCGTGTATTAATGGTTGGGGTAATCGCGTGAATCTTTCCAAAACGCCCATCATGATTTCTATTATACGTTCCTTCGGTGGATGGACGGGGATATGCGTTATAAAGAGAATGGTTGTTACCAAGCAGCTCGATTGAGTAAAAAGCTTCACATCTACACATATCGGTTTTGGAGCAAAAATGTGGAAGTATACCCAGGGTGGTCTGTTCAACTTCTTTTCCAAACTGTAGTTAGCGAATTGGTGTATACAAATTCCCGGTACTGCTTTCTGAGGAGTAAAGAAAGCATTTTAAATATTAGCTGATCTCGGTATTGAAAATTACGGGGACCTGACACAAAGACAGCCAACTTCACAATAGAGCAAATCGTAGGTACGAAAAAGGCAGCCATAACATAGTTCCTCTAGCTAACATGAGAGGTCTAGACTAATTCACCGATTTCCCAGTCCAGAACGCCCATGAATTTTAGCTATTTTCATCATTCCTCGTTTCGTTCTTCTACTTAACCTCTTTCCCTTCATCGGTGCAGGAAAGCGCGCCAGACTGGATTCTACTTTGAAAGCCGAGGCCTATAATCGGCATACAAGAGCTCCCTGTATAGCAAGAATTTTAGAGGTACTAAGACGGAGACTTAAGCTCATCTGAGTCCCGTAAACCCGTTTGATAAACATGTCTTCTTCGTTGCCAGCTAGGCAGCCATATCTCAATAGTTAAAGAATTACTGCTATTACCGCCAGAAGTACCATGCAGAAGCAAATCTCTGCCAGTACATTTATCTTCTGCGCAGACTTAACGGTGGGATGCCTTGCCAATGGATCGCTTGCCTGCGAACTATAGAGAGGGATTATATCAGTATCATCAATCAGAGATAAAAGAAGTAGAACATTAAGCTCGGCGATAGATTTCGGTGCAATGAACATACCAAATGCTTAGCCAGCATGGCAGTTGTGTGCCGATCAGCCTCTCCTTGACGGGCATTACGATTCATTTTTCTTTGTGCAAGCTTGGCTTGCTTCTCAACCTTCACGCGTGTGAGCTCATCGACAACACCGTCTTCACGACGGTTGGTCGCCGGTTGGCTTCTTGCCCGGCTCTTGGATCGTAACCTCTCTCTTGGAGTCTGGTCGACATCCATGGCGTTAGAATCCTCGGTGCCCAGTCGGCTTCGGATCATGGAACGACCACGGCTTGTCGTCTGCGAACGATCGCGAAGTTGTAGTTCTTCAGTGTCAACACCCAGTTGGTCAAGAGAGTCCTCAAGTTGTGAGAGGGGCTTCTTGATGGCACTGCGTGGTAGAGCGGCCCGGTTCTTGATTCTGCGCATTCTTGCCTCGTTACGAATGAGTGCCTGCCTTGTTCGGATTTGATCGGCCTTCCTTCGGACCTCAGCCGTCTCGACATCGTCAATCTCCTCGTCCGATTCATAGTATCCCTCGGCCTCGAGTTTCTCTTCCTCCTCCTCCAAAGCCTGCAACTTGGCCTCGATGTCTGGGTCGACGTAATCGTAGACGTTCTTGCCGTCAAAGATCTCAGGAATTCTGTCGTATTTCCACTCAGGGTTATCCAAAAGATAGTCGCCCTTTAGATCGACATTGAACACGCCAGCTCCACCGTTCGCTTCTTCCAGATCTCTGGAGAGCATAGGACGGTTAGGGTCATCCTTGCTATACTTCTTCTTCGCTAGAACTGCTTCAGGGATAAAGCTCTCTCGTACTTCCGTAGGTTGAGCGACGTGGATTCTGGCCATTACGTCCGCCAGTCTGCTCCCAATTACACCGCTGCTGTTAGTACCAGCATTAACTTTCTCGCTAACTCTATGAGCTAGGAGTCTGTCGGAGACGAGATTTTTGGCTTCCTGTACACCCTCGGTTGTATTGCCTAAAAAGAAATGATCAGAACAATCTATTCGACGTCGGTGACATTATGCAGTCCGCAAGAAGAGTCAGAGCCCGACCAGGATTCTTCTTCGACAGCTGGACATAGGATAGAAGTTTAGCAAAATTCATACATGAGAGTTCAAGGACTTCAACTCCTGCGGATGAGATGAGTTCATCGAGCTCTGCAGCAGTTGCCGCATCCAATTCATCGCGTTTGAGGACATCAATTTTGTTGATAACAATGAAAATCAGCTTATTCGCGAATAGAGGCTTAAGACTCCGGAATAGCTAATACATATTAGAGATGGCAACCTTGCAAGATGTGGAGGCAGGGACTGTACCTGCATCTGCGACTTCACACTGTAACCGCACTGCTCAGACAAATCCATAAAATAGAGGATTGCAGCCCGAAGATGTGCTATAGCCGTGATGGATTCTATCGTAGATTGTTAATTCGTCGGATTGTAATTGAAGAGCTGAGCGGTTGCTTACGCATCTCTATAGTATTCTAGTACTAGTCATTAGCTCGCGTTCAAAACAGTTGAGGTAGCGTCCACATACCATTTCCTCAAGTGGGTGATCAAGAACACCTTTTTCCATGTCAGCGACCGTCATTCGAGATAACCCAAAAAACTACCTAGGGAAGCGACCCTGGAGTAGCCTGATGTAAAATTCCCGTAGTTCGGGGAGTATCACATATGAGAAATCACCAGGAGCCAAAATCTTACCAGGGGTATCTATCGCTTGACTAAGATTGCCAGCATCAGTATTGACTAGGTTTAGGGAAATATGGAAGGCTTACAATCTGAGGTACTGGTAGTCAAAATGACCAACGCTGTTCAGGTTAGTCACTGTCATGTTGCTGAAGGCCGAGTTTATGTTTGGTGGCCGCAATAACATCAAACTCACAAAAGACTTTTCGTAGTGAAAGCATCTATATCTCATGTCAGCAATCTCCTTAGGCACAAGAATTGGTTGAATAGTTCACAGAACTCCAGGACAACATATAGTTTGAAGGGTGCTGAAACCAACCCAGGGCTACTCACAAGGCATCACCTCCTATAATTGAGTTAGCACTAATCAAACCTGTGATACACAAGCATTCTTAACGTACGACATCAGCTCTTGAGATCGATTTCAAGAAGGAGCTCTTTCCCGTATTAGGAAAACCGCAAATTAGCAATGTTCGAGCGGTTGGGTCTATAGAAGGAAGACGCCCAAGATGTTGCCGAACTTGATCCAAATAAAGTAGGGGGTCTTTGAGACGGCGGGTTAAGGTGGCCATGCGACCAAGGGCGGCTCTTTTCAATTGTTTGCTTCTCACTATCAGCCCAAACCCTAGGTCATCTTGCTGTCAGGAGTCATTACCATTGATACAAAGACTGTGCGTATTTGAGTAGGCGGACTATAAGATGTTGTTAGTCAATACTCCACCATTTAAGATACTATACGCAAAACACTGTGTTCGAAGATCGACATAGCGTCATTGTTGTTGGGCAGATGCTGTTTAGATTCTACACACTTGTGCAAAACTAACGTGCTGCAGTATCTGAGGGCCGAACTGTAATCCTGCAGAGCTAAGCTGATCTTCAGAGGTACAGATCTGTTGATTCGAGACCAGAGCCAGTCAACCGGGGGGCTGACTTATCCATCTGATACCATTCGGGGCCATAAAACATTGCTTGTTGTTGTAAAATATATGTTACGACATACCATAGTCTCGAGAAATACTCTCTATTAGACTCTTCGCCGTCGCGAGTTGGCCCAAAGCGATACGAAAATGGTCGGCATCGTATAATGTCTAAGAAGCGAATCAGACACTCGTTCCAAACCCTGATCTTCACGGCGTTCGCAGTACATACGTTCAGCAAATCCTTGTGGAACGGATGTAGGTCGTTCAACCGCGGGAAACCCTCCTATCAACCACACATCAGCAACATGGTCATCCGAAAGCCTTTGCGCAGATCGACCAACCAGTATTAGGGACAGCTTCTCCGAGAATGTCTCAGCAGTGAACTTGACTTTCCGAGTATAGAACGCTCCTACGACACCGATAAGCCACAGTTGCTCCTTGTTGATGGAGATACGGCAAGCGTATGGGGATATTAACTTATTCTCGAGATTTTGAAGCCACTACGAGATGTCAACAGCCCGTTTCTTCCTAGCGAGGTTGGGACGTGGGAAAACGGGGTTTACCTTCGGATCAGAGTCGGTAGTCGACGCTGCGTTCGCGACAAAACAATCTATAGCGAAAATTCGTCAGTATATAGTCGTCTCGGGGGTATTAGCCCGTGTGCAGGATACCAACATCGAGGAACTCTGTGGAGGTCGGGACCGGGGCTATGTCTTTCCAGGTAGTCTTCATTGTGGGCGATTGGTGTTGCGACGAGCGCACTTCGAATCACGTAAAGCTCGTCTGTATGCGTAGTGGGTGCGATCTCGGCAGGGTGTGCTGGGCAATGATCGAGGTGCGGTACGAGGCGTTCGCGAGACACGGGTGGACGGTCGATGGCCGATACCGAGATTGATGCTCAAGATGGGCGATAGATAATGAGTGCTAGTGGGCCAAAGAAAAAAATCCGTGTGGGGCGTGGGGTTTTATCTTATCGATAACAATTGACCTACCTATATTCCATCCATCGACGCATATAGACATGTGCAGCTCTAGTAGTATATCTAGTGACGGGAATTACATGTATGTTCCGGATACATAAACTGTAGAAGCTTGATGCTAGTACAAGTAGAAAACTCAATAAATCACATATTAATCACTCTTCCATCACCCGGGACACACTTTTCCCACCTACGAGCTCTTAAAAAGGATTGTTGGTAAGTCACAAGTGTGTTTCTCAATGTTCTCCCTCCCCTTCCCTTTACCCCACCATGAAAAAATTGGGCATCCCACTTTGAGTAGTACCAAGGTTAGGTCCATGTCTAGCAAAGACAACGAGGATGGTAGGCTGTTGGTAAACAGCTCTCTCATTATGAAGCTATCTCTAGTCCCAATTTCTTGCTTTACTCTCGTCCCTAAATGGCTGGAAAGTCGATTACACGAACATATGGGTATGTGATTGAATGGAACTTACACAAATGATACCCATAGATCTAAACCACAACCCCGTGGAAATCAATTCTCAAGATCCATATATTCAAGGAGAGCGCAGATATACTACTTGAGGCTGGAACTATTGTCCGGGGCTTTGAAAGAATAAGGAGGGCCAACTACTGCCCTACCATATCACGTCACAATGGCCTTGCCCCAGTATAAGCAAGACTTCCTCCAGGCGGCCATCGAGGGTGGTGCACTACGATTTGGCTCCTACGAGTTGAAGTCGAAGCGCATCTCGCCTTACTTCTTCAACGCCGGCGACTTCTTCACCCTCGAGCTACACGCGCCCATTACGGATGCCTACGCTCACACCATTGCCGCCGAGTCGCCTGAGTTCGATGTCATCTTCGGCCCAGCCTACAAGGGTATCCCGCTGGCTGCCGCTGTACTCTATGCACTTGGCCGCATAGACTTTGCTAAGTATCGCAAGGTGGCATACAGCTACGACCGCAAGGAGGCCAAGGACCACGGCGAGGGCGGCATCATTGTTGGCTCGCCACTCAAGGGAAAGCGTGTGTTGATCATCGACGACGTGGTTTCTGCTGGTACCGCCAAACGTCAGGCCATTGACATGATCCGCACCCAGGGCGGTACAGTCGTCGGCATCATTGTTGCGCTCGATCGCCAGGAGACGCTGCCGGATGGAGATGGCAAGACGAGTGCTATCGGTCAGCTGCGCAAGGAGTACAATATCCCAATCCTAGCCATCGTTAACCTCGAGGACATTATTGCTTCCGGCATGAAGGGCGTTATCTCAGACCCGGAAGTCATCCAACGAATTGAGGAGTACCGAGCGAAATATGGTGCCAGCGAATAAAATGCAAATTGGCATTAGTTTTAGGCACCATCTGGGTAGAGTTCGTCGTGTGCTATTGAAATTTGCAAGTGTTTGCTACTTTTCGAAAAGAACAAGTATCTTGATTCGATCGGAGATAGCTGAGATAGCTGGTGAGGCTATAAATATTTAAAGACGCCAATGAGGTTTGATAGATTAATGTGCTGTTTGCCTTGAAGCGATGCTGCTGAGTCGGTCAGGTGATGTCTCAGATATGGACTATAGGTCTTCGCTCGTTCTTTATTATCTATATTCTATGATAGAAACGAGGATAAAGACCGTCATTTCAAGTACAAACTCATTACACCATGCTGCTGTCGCTTACAGTATACTCAATTGCAGGGTGGAGCAAGAGACACTCCCTTTTGAGCGAAACCTCGATGCAGGCATGTTAATAAAATACTACCTACCTATTTAGGTAGTGAGTCTTATGTTGCGCCGTGGCTAATGCGTGGCGCATGGCCTCTATCAAATACCTATTACGGTGAGACCAGAACCAACCATGCCGTGAAACATACCTATAACAGCTGGTAGAAAAGAAAATCAAATCGCAAAGTACTGATACAACAGTCAACCTCAAACCAATAGGTAGCGACATACTTAGAGCTCGTCTTTTTTTTTTGGTCCTATCTGAACCCTCCCTCACCGCCTAAGGTGTCTCCCTATCTGCCGAGACACCAAGGTACCTCGTCTACCTTCATCATTGGATATACCATCATCTCGCACCTCGCGACCTGTTCATCCGAGGCGAGGCGACATATCACCTCATCGCTTTTTACCTGGTCAACACTTTTTTTTTCTCTTCCCCCTTTGCTCGTATCGTCCCGTGTCACCCACCGAACCCGGTGTGCGTAGGCTCACCCGTCAGATTGACGTGAAAAATTTCCACCGTCACCCGCGTGCTCCGACCTGGCTGATACAGTACCCTCTCTCCCACCTTCGCCTTTTCTTGCCGTTGGCAGTAACAGATCAGTTCTCATCTGAACTTGTCAGCCCAGTCGGCTCACCACGGCCGCAACATCGGTCTCATGTCACTGCTTCAGTAAGCCGACCCAAGCCAGCCAGCCATTCATCCACTTGACTCTGATATGATTACCGCATGATGTCCAACCATAGTCGTCACCACCACCGTCACCACTACCGCCACCACCAGAGTCCTGCATATTTGTATTCTAGTTATACATGCCTGGCTAGCCACCACTAGCTATAGATGACTGATATCTTACTGATATATTTCATTATTTCCGTTTCTCACCCTAGTCCGGTCCCTGGTTTCCCCCCTCCCAACCACCTCCGAATTTCAGACCAATAAGAAGAAAAAAACAAGAAAAAGGAGAGACAGTCAGAGCACCAACTAATCCTTGTTAGAACTTTCCGTAACCTTTCGCCAAAGGCTCGCATCGGTGTGGGTCTGGGCCTGTGAGTAAATTCTCGGCGCTACTTTCTTATTTTGGCGATTTACGAGCATAAGATTTCCTCTCCGGGTCAATAATTTGCCCAGAAGCCCCCAGACATTCATTCACAGAGCGCCGAGAAAGGCGATAACTGACTCGAGTTATACCAGTCTGGCCTGGGGGGCCGTTGGCCTGCAGTTGTCGGATGGGGCCGAGGAGCGGTACTTCAAGTCGACGGAAGAGGACCGCGCTGCGCTGCGGCAGATAGCCCCACGAATCACAACCGTGGACCGGAACAGCGGGGTTGGAGATGCCACCACTACTAGCACTCCCAGTGGTTCTGCAAGTGAATGATTTCACATGAGAGTGGAATGATTCGGGACATCGTGAATTTGGTCCCCCGTTTCAAATTCCCCGTAATAATTGGCGAGCTGCTACAATGTACATATAGGTTCAGAATATCCGTATAAAATATATGAGAAGTTCAAAGAAAGAAAACGAGCTCAACAACATACCGGTCTCCATTACATTAAAATAAAAGCTAGAGAGCTGAAAAGGAATGTATTACTTATCGAAAATATATATATAGAAAGTCTACACACTATTAGATATAGGCTTTGATTGTCGACCTTAATTCTTTACACGTTTCGTCTCACTCTACCAAGTGGGCCTACTAAAATACACATGCACGGAAACATGCTACTCAAGACGGATACTAATCATCCAAAAGACCAAGGAGGAGTAACAAAGCATGGCCATTTGATTGCTTTTTAACAAGTCTCAACTCAGTTAAACTGACACAAATTGTGAGCCAAGAAGGGACCAGTGTTACTATGAGGACCCGAGCAACAAAGTTACGATGCCCTATCCAACTTCACTACTATCATTCATATAGTTGGGAAACAAGAGAATTTTTTTGGTTTCATACGTGCGGCGTCTATATCAGAGGAGCTATAAGAGTGCAATGCTGATCACTTCGCTACAAACTCATTGCAAATCTCCAGCCGCTCAGCCAAATGCCCTGTTCGTGAAAGATGCGTAACCCATGGAAAACCCCAATCCCATCAAAGATAGGGCTCCACACAGGTACGTTGAAACGTTAAACGTCAAGACTACCACCAGGGGCGACAGCCCACACCCCCCAAAATCTAATCGTCGTGTCTAATGCGGGAAAGAAAAAGCCACAGCCATTCTAATGAAAGGTGTACGAGCCGAACCGGAAAATGCAAATCAAACTACCACCCCTCATGCTGGTCCCATGCAGGCGAAGCGAAACTTTTTGAATGATGAGAAATGTAGGAAACAAGAACGCCGCAAATGCTCGGAAAATCGCACACTGAAACTGCCACGGTTACCCTAATCATATTTCCGTCTTGACATAAGGTACAGTTGAAGACTCCACAACGGCGGGCAGTGGCTTGAAGAACTGGGTCATATCAAGGGTGAGATCAGAGATTGCGTAGTCAGGGTTCATCTCGCCCACTGAGCCGAATTCCTCACCGCGTGAAGCCCCATCGGTCTCAACCCAGGCCGTCGCAGCCTTGAGCAATTGCATGACTTGCGTCAACCGTTGGTCCGGGCTTAACTGAGTCGCAGTTAAGCGAGGAGTCCGGAGAAATAACTTAGCAAGCCAGAAAAAATGTGGGCCGTCTCGAGAGAAACCATGGCGTCGAGGATTTGACACAGACGGCGGAAATTGAATAGCCATGTCCATATCCCAGTAGGATTTCCACTTGTCCAATGCTGTACTGAAGCTGTTATACATCTGACGAGACATAGATTGTGTCCCAGGTACTGGCGTGTTTCTTCCGCTATTGTTTGCGCTGTGCTGGCCATGACCAGTATCAGATCCCCCCACAACTACCCAATCATTTTGGCCAAGTGGTGTTGCCGAACGGCTGAGCTCTGTCAGATTGTCTTCCATCTGTGCTCGTCTAATTTGGGCGAGAATAGCGTGTATCAGAATAAATTTTCCCCATAGATTAGTGCTCCCAGGCTGGATTTGAACAGTGCCATCTAGCATAGCTCGAAGCGCTAAATGTAATTCCGGTTGTTTGCTCCGTTGAGACCCGTCGGGGTTGGCCTTCTTGACTGCGTCTGAACCGAATAAATTTAGGGCATCTGCACACTCGTTCCCAGACTGGGCCTCCCATGCCGCATCATCAGCTGGAAGCGGGATACAAATTTCAAAGGCATCAAATTGTGGATCAAGGTTGAAGTATAAGCCCCGTGCAACGTCCAGGAGGTATACCATATGCATTAGCCGGATACGTTTTTCCTGTTCAACCCATGCTACCCAGTCGAATGTTTGGGGGCTGATTTTCTGCAGGTCGAGGTTCGGTTGGTGGAGGAAGCTGTAAAGGCTTGAATCATTCTGGACGCGCAATAGATCAGAACGTCGGGCAATTGAGGCCACAACTGGGAACACTCGTCGAGCGGTCTCCCTCTGAATCGGAGTTCCATTCCAGATTAGCAGGGCAGACATAATAATTAGTGCTTGCAGCTTTTCAAGACCAACTTTGTCTTTGCCGTTCTCAATCCTGAATGGCGCGTGCGATTGTACCAGACTGCAGTCACGCTCGAGAGCAATGTTAAGGAAGGTTGTGACCTCACGCACAAGCGCTGGGTCAACACGGTCAGAGTAGCAAGCCCCAATACAGCACATAGCAGCAGTGAGCCCAGGGTAAGCTTCCATAATGCGGAAAGTAGGAATGTGGAGAAAGGAAAAATGAATATGAAAGTGGATAAACGACTCGAGAAAGATCCTAATGTTTTCAGGATGGAAAAAGTGGTGGATGGCATTGTCCTCGGGGGAGACGTAGTTGCTAGGCGGGTAGAAGAAATTGACTATCTGAGTAGAAAGTTGTTGGCACCCATCCTGCATAGACATCTGCGGTTCCCAGTTCGATATAAAAAGCGGTCGATCGGTGCCATCGGTCGAGGGAGCGCCCGGTGTGCCATTGGATCTCTCGGGAGGGGGGCTAGGCTCGGTTTTGATTGCGGTCTGATTCTGTCCAATATTAGGAGATGGGAACGTAGTGTTGTAGGTATGTGTTGGTTGCGCACCAGGCTGTTGGAACATCTGAGACCAGTCAAGGCCCGACTGTTGGTTTGAGCCAGAAGCTCCATACATGGGCATGCCGTTCTGGCTCGGAGGCATGTTGAAGTTGGCCAACTGTGGGTTGATGTTGGACGACATCGAGTTTGGCACTTCACCGTTATAGCCACCTGGCATGTTCCTACGGTCCCGGTTGGCGCCGTCATCCATCCGACTCATACTGCTTGATCTAGAGAGCTGGTTCTGGTCGTTGGCCATGTTTCCCATACCATCTTGGATCTGGACCATACCGAAAGGATGAACAACCCCGTCACCTGGCATGCTGGTCATGCCATTCATGTGACTCAAGTCGCCCTCGTTCGCTTTTTGCGCATTCTGCTGCTGCTTTTTAACGTGTGCTTGGGGATGAGACAAGTGACTCGCCCCGGTTGGGTTACCTCGACGGATCGAGCATTTCTGGAAGTGACGCTTCAAAATATCACTTCGTGAAAACGTATCGCGGCACAACACGCACATGTATGGGCGGTCGCCGGTGTCTGCTCACTAAATTAGTATGCCTATAGCTCGCTTGCGGAAACTACAAACTTACGGCGCAAAAGATGGCGCTTAAGGTGCTTAGCGTGGAGGTAAGTCTTGGTACAATGGGGGCAAGGAAACTTTCCGTCAGCATCCTTCTGAGGGATGACAGTGTTCTTCGAGGCACCAGTACCTGTGGGGGCTGCGGGCCGACCTGGAGCACTTGGCAGAATTCCGCGCCGTCCCTGGGACCCCACGACGTGAGTGGGTTGTTCGGCATCCTGGAGCAACGATGGCTGGTGACCCATCATAGGGCTACCACCATAAGGTGACGACATTCCCGACTGGGGGATGACTCCACCGGCAGGCATGGGACGGAGAACAGGAGGTCGCGCAGCGGCCGGCGCAGGCGCGATAGGCTGCGGATGAGAAGCTGCGACGGAAGCCTGCGGCATCATTGACGTGGTCGTCGGATAGCCCTGAGGCGGGTTTTGATACTGACTGGGCATCATGCCATATGAACCACGGCCGGGACCTGCGTTCGGAGGGGGGTAGTTGCTCATATTCTGCGGCTGAGGCGTGCTGGGTGTACCTGGCGTCCTAGGCGTATGAGGATGGCTCCCGTAAATAGATTGCATACTATTATTGCTATGCTGAAGAGGCGGCAAGGTGTGCTGGGTGACGGAACCTTGCTGCAGCTGATGAGGCGCTATAGCTGACGGTGAAGGGTATGAGGAGCCCGAAGTGCCTAACTGGTTAGACGAGTACTGCTGTTGAGCAGAGGGGGTGTTGTCCATGTCCTCGGAGAAGAGTGGTAGGCGTTGCGGGCAATGACACCAGGGACTACTTAGAATGTAGCAAGCCCGATGATGTTCTGTCAACTACAAGCAATAACTAGGTTCGAGGTCTCAGTGCAGTTGCTCCTGAGATCACGCGTGTGGGTTGGGTGGATACACTGAGGGGCACAGCAGGTTAATAAGGAACGCGTCGAATATTCGTTTGTTGATAGTCGAATCCCACAAAGTTGGAATCGATGAACCAGAATCCTAATATCCTCCACGCCTGATACCGAACGGTAGTAGTTCAATGCTGTCTCCAGTACACAAATGTTAGACGGTGCTAATGGAGGCTGGCAACAACAGTGTTGGTGACAGAGTTCCGATATCAGAGAGAAAATAAAAATTGATAAACAACGGCAATGAGGGGAACAATCTGAATTGGGGTAGAGTTGGGGACCACAATGGAGGGCTGGTTGAGGAAAAGTAGTTTCGTGAGGTCCAATTAACAGAATGGGACTGATGGGTCTGATGTTGTAAAGTGGAGAAAGAGAGCCCCGTTCCTCGAGGTGTGCGGTGAGGTGAGCCGGCTTCTTATTTGAACTGACGCAGGGCAGGGGTTTTTTCTTCCCGCCTGATTTGTCTCAAGACAGATTTTTTTTTTTTGCTGTGCTGGCTCTGCTGTTCACTCGACGTACGTTCTGTGGGCCCTCTGGTCAGAAGTGTAACGGAAGAAGTGATGTAGTCGCAGGTACAACGATCGCTAGATAGGCGCGCCGCGCGTGGAAAAGTGGACACGAATGCCGAACAGCAACGGTTCACGTATTGTGGATTGATCTAAAGATCAACGGCGGCGAGCGAGTGGATGCTGACGATGAAAGACGGGGCGGATGACGGTAACTCGTCGAGATGCTGATGCATGCAAAATGCAAGTCAAGGCTAGTAAAAAGTGGGTGTGGTCGCTACTAGAAGAGTGGGTGTAGTGTACAAGTAGTGTGGAAATGGAGAGAGAAGCGGTAGAGAGTGTGGGTGGAGCTTGCGAGGAAAAAAAAAAGTGGGAGGTTGAGGGAGCAAGAGTTTTGAAGTGAATGGAAGGCAAGGTTTGCCAGGCAAAGGAGGTAGGCAGTTTTTGTGGACCCGAGGGTCGCCAGGTGATAAGTACCGAGTACACCCCTAATGCTTGGGGATTCAAGGGGACGCAGATGTAACGAACCAAAGGGCAAGTCAGGGAGACAATGAGCAAATTGTTTGGCAGTTGCCACCAGCAGGAATATCCTGGCAGAAGTCTCTAGAGCAGGAAGGGATAGAAATGTGGACGCTGGCCGATGGGTGGTGACAGGTGGGAACGAAAGTAATGAGGGTGGGAAGGCGGAGTTCCTCGGGCGCCACTTCGGAGATAGCCCAGTGTAGCCCAGTGTAGCCGAAAGGGGGCAAAGGGGGGAAATAAAACCAGGGAGGGCAAAAAAAAAAAAAAAAAAAAAAAAAAAAAAGACTGGTATGCGAATGCGGCATAGGCAATATGGGAATCAACAACAAAACTCACATTCAGGTCCAGGAATCCACACCCACAAACGGTTGCTGTACCACAAATTTCTTGTCCGCGCCCCTCAGAAAGGCTGCACACGTGGGGACAATTTGTTGGCGAGCGTTTTCAAAGTCTCCAGCTTTAACCAGGATGCGCAATAGAAATGGGACAACAACAACGCAGCGGGAGAACACACCAATTGCTGCCGTAGCGGTGAGTAAACAATGCACGAAGGGTAGGGAGGACCGGGAAAGGGAAGAGGAGAGGAAGAGTGGAAGGGAAGAAGAAGAACAAGAGAGACGGACACGGGCAAGATATGAGGGAAGTGGGAGGACAGGAACGCCCACGATTGAACAATCACCTGCTTGTAGACACGTCCAATTGATTGACACGAAGCGAAGCGCGAGTCGGGGAACCTTGGTCAACCTTGGTCCTTGACAGCGGGAGAGTCAGGGTGCTGCCACCACTCAAGCGTATATCTACTGTCCAGGGAATAATAGATACTGTAAGTGCGCACGCATCTAGGTACCGGAGGTAGCGGTTAATGCTAGACTTTCAGGGCCTTTGTACTAGACTGGTATAGGTAAGTACTTACTAGGTGTCAATCATGTACTTATACATCGCCAGCCTATTGAAGTTAAGCATGACTTTTGCATTTTCAAGCCATCATTGTAGAGTAATTTACTGAATAATACACTGCGAAGCAAGGGTACCATTACAGTAAAGGGCAGCCCAATTACAATTAATTGAATAGGGTAAGCTTTAACCTAGTACTGTAGGCAGTAAACAGGTCGCATTACATTGAGTGTACGTTACACCTTGGCGTAGATTCCTCATTGTATCTATACTAAACGGGACTTAACAACTCTACATAGGTTTATATTTAAGCATGTAGACAAAACGTAAGACAGGTAAGGTAAGCTCTACCGTATAACTGACTATACAACGTTTGGTATCTGTAAAACCACGGTGTGACAGCACGCTCAGCTTGGTAGGCGGTTAACGGCACCGTGAAATTATTATTTATTCAGTACCGGAGTACCTACCGTTCCAAGTATGCATTGCGGCAAATCGGTTTGAATCCCCTGCAAGCCTGCATAGTCGTAGCTGAGTGGTGGTGGTGCCTTGCCTATCACGGAACCACGGCACATGTGGTGAATGGCTGGGCTACGCAGTATTTTCCTGCAAGGACGAGGAGGTAAACGGACACAAGCACCGAATGTCAGTAACAGAGAGCTCCAGTATTATCACTATCAACCGCACCTACAGTATCAGCGTTGTTTCATCATTCTCGTCAATTCCAGAGTTACACCTACAACGTTCTTGAAGACTGGAACATCGTTGTCCCATCAGTATTAGTGGCCAAGACTTACACGTATATTTTTCCATATGGAGGTGTGTGCTGCACAAACTGGATCGGCACGTTTCAAGACAACGCCAGCGGCAGGATATTAGCAAATCCCGAACATAACATACGACTGCTTCTGCGTATATTTCGTAAATCGACATTGAGAAAACCAGTTTTTGACGGCCGCCTTGGCCACGTTGTAACCTATATTACAGTCTTCCTATTGTCGTAGCTTTAAATCTCTCCAATTCATTCAATCTGTATTGTTGGGGTGGCCTGAAATATCAATTAGGCTGAGGAGATAGTCCTGGCCACGGTCCCTGCTTAGTCTTAAATCATTTTCGAATTCAAATCGCCGCTAACACTACGGAGTCTAAACTTCAATAGCCACTGTAACTATTCTAGCGTAAACTAGCCTACTGTGCTATGCTCCGAGATCGATCAGGGTTTACTATTTAAAATGGTCATGTTGTTATCACGCATATTCCGGGCTCTTAATCTCTGATCCTCACGGGACGGTTGATCTAGTTTGTTGAGAGCAAGCTCTCTGCAACCAAATACGTCACATTGCATACACAAGGTAAAAAGTACAGTTCTCAGGGTAAATGATAAACTTAGCAGAATAAAAACACGTCCTTACTTTTAGCTCAATAGAAGGATTTACATATTTAGTAGGTCCTTATGAAATGTAGACAGGATTAACAACTTCTCTAGATCTTAATTGGTACGCACGGGCGTACAACCTTCGGCTGCCCATGCCATTACCCATGGAACACGTGCGAATGGAGCTGGACCGGGTTCAATTTTCTGGGCCTTTGGTGGGTTGGTTGGTGGATTGTTCGCGTTATTCCGGGGCATCGATTGATCTGATAACGCAGGGGCATCAGTAATTTTTTCGTGTATACATAGGTGCACGGTCAAGCCAGGCAGCACATGATATGACTAATTCAGATATAGAGCATTAAACTTGGTATGTTGTATATATGAGGATAACTTGGATGGAAAATAATAGACTGGTTCTGGTGTTAACAGACTTGGTATGGCAGGATTACTGATAACAAGTTGATACAGTATTGTTTTAAGTCATGGTATAGATCATGAATCATCTTATATTGTAGAATGCTCTACAGCAACGAGGGATGTCTCGATTTAATGCTAGACAACCGATTTCGCAGCGCTTGGCCGTCAATGGTAAAACAACTTAGCTAGTTTAGTCAACTTTAATTTGTATGCATATGTTTATATGTATGAGATTCGGTTTTGCAAATCATGTGGTCAAGAGTACTCTTATATTGGTCCCTTGCTTTTGTACTCGTAACATTAATAGGCTTTCCCTTGCAGCTTAAACATAGCTGAACACTGCAGGCAGTTGCAATACAGTCTTTAGATCTTTCACCGATAACTATCACTATTACGTATGCCTTGTGAGAGGAGGCCAACTAGTATTGACCAACGTATAATAAACATAGTTGAGCATCCGCCAGCAAGCAGGCGCATGAATGATAGTTATACGTTAATAAACCCCAAAGGCCTATTAGATGCTAAGAGTCATGTTTAGGGGAGCCGGATGGGTTGATTCGTAAACCAGTGCTTCGAGTTCATGCAGAAGCACTGGGAAATCACATTTTGATCCTGGAGACTACCCAGTCAAGTTAACATTCGTTTCATGCAAGTGTCTTCTGAAGATGGCGATCTATATCGTAAATCATAGTCCCAGGTAGGCAATAGCCTCGGATATTTTATATCAAGGCCCTAACTTTGTTACGTATGAAGACAGGGATCTTCTTTCAGGGTCGCCCACCACATCAGCTTGAGGACTCTTGTCCAGGATCGTGATGTGTTAGAATTTGTACCGGTTGATGAGAATTATTGATGGCTTCTCATCTACAACCCTTACGTCGATAAATGTAACGGATAGGAGCTCACAAGCAGCTTCTACTCCTTGATACAGATGGCGGTAGCTAATAGAAGACAGGTACGTTGCATATAAATACAATTCCGTCCGTCCGTAGTGTACGTGTCAGGGTTCAAGACGGATTGTGGGCGAGCGGAAGTACGTAGTCATGAATAGCGACTATGTGGTCGGCTAATGTATCTTACTTTTGTAGTGGAGCTCTTACTGGGGAGGATAGGAGGGACCCTTGCTTGGTTGGATGACACTAGTTGTACCTACCATCACGCTAACATATGTACTATGGTAGTACTGTACACTTCTTGGTACAACAAGCAGCGAACAAGGATGCGCAGCGGTTGACGGTGTCGCGTTCCAAGCCCAGTTGAAATCGGAGGGGGTGGATGTGAAGCTCAGGGTTACGTACTGTAACAAACGCAGCCATCAAAACCCTTAAGTACAAACGCCAATATATAAGCCCACTGTCGCGGGATTGTGCGACTCTAGGTGGACACGGGCACTTTCAGCCTCTAAAAGGTGGGCAAATGTGGGCAAAAGGTGGGCATCTACCTAATAACATCGACATCGTATCAATCGGATGAAGATGCACGAAAAAGGAAGAAGGGCTTGCTTGAGGCCCCATTCTGTGTAACCTAGAGACCCTCATTTTACAAGGTCCATCACCAACCTTTTACGATGGGGCCTTGATGAGGCTGAAACATTGAACGTCGTCGAAGCTTCAATCCATATCCACAGCGCACATGGCTTCTGGTGTAAACTTGACTGGAACTTGGGGAGGCAAATTCATCATCATCGAAGCCAAGAATGAAGTACTTAGTAGCAATCGACCAAGATGTACCAATGCGGGCAGTTTTTCCAGTTTGGGTAGTTTAGGTAGTTTCTGAACACCAGGTATCTGCATACTGTGAAGGCCGTACATTTAGGCTTAGTAATTCCGAGAATCAATCAGCAGAAGACAGATGGCAGTGATTGCCACAAGAGCAGGGATACGCAGATTCATTCGGCAAATAGACGCCGGATGCACGTTTGCTCTAGTTAGACTAGTTAGTGTAGTTAGGGAAGGACGCCTCCCTCACAGGTGCTTGTTTCGTCCGCTGTAGACTGGTACTATCGTGGAGGGCTTGAAGCGTTCAGTTGACACGCAACAATTCCGAGTTGAAGCAAGTCGAAACTTGTGAATGTCTTTCAGTTCATTTCCATGTGAACACTGATGATGTCTTACCTAGTCGGCATACTTGTACTTAGTATGATTTGTTTCATGACGTTCTGTGTGATATCAACTCACCATTTGCCTATCTATTGACTCCTGTTGGCGCGGATGTTAATGAGTTCCACACCTTCTCTGCCAGTCTAGCAATGCATCCTTCCCTGTGCCAGTATCCGTAGTGTAGATATCCACATGCCACGAGCGGCTTAGCCAAGTCGACGCGGTATGCACGCTACCCAACATACATGCAGCGTTTCCGTCCATCTCCTAATACCGGCTCTGATGTACTGTAAATAGGAGGTAAAGCACAATTCGTAAGTACCTAGAAAGCTAGTGGTACGACGGTATAGTTACAGTCAGTATATGCAGTGTACTGTAATGTTGAAGGACAAAACTAGTACCTATTTATTGTTTAGTCATTCAAATAATACATAGCGCCGAGACTATCTGGGATAAGTCTTGGCCAGTGTATTAATAAGCTCGTATCTCATGATTACAGCGCTAAACACCCTATAATGCATTTTCTTTAGCAACCTAAGTAAAACAAAAGAATAGATTGAAGTGGGCTATCTGACTATTTATTGAGAACTTCTCTTTAGTTGTAACATTTATATCCAGTAAGTATGTGTATTGTTAGGTGTCCTGTAGTATAAACTTATGTATTCAAGTGCATCGTTATGGAATGTATCGATACGTATATTGATATACGTCATCGAGCCTCGGGTACATAAGTAGCACATGTCCCTTGTTTGCAGTGGTGGGGCCACAAACAGACGTTATCCCTTATCACTGGCTGCATGCCCTGCACACCTTGCATACCGGATCTGTCAAGGAGGCCAAGCCTGAGATCCCTAGCGCAGGGTAATGCTGCTTCTTTAGGACTAGCCGAGATCGGAAGTTAACGTAACCACAGTCTGGCGGTCAAGTCTCTTGGAGTGCGAAAAGAATCGTGCATCATTCCGGGATTAGTCGTGGCCGAGCTTGCACCGAGATTGCCCTCTTAACCTGTCCTATCAAATGTCGATGCCACCTCATCAAGCAGATAATCATCGTCGCCAAATCGTGCCATGACATGGTCACATGTCCCCCTTCTTACTCAATTGCTTCCATACCTACCTAACTCAATCCTAACTCAGACGCACAAGGCACAGCAGAGCTCGCCAGAGAGGACGTCGATAGCCCGAACCCAGCTGTGCTACTTCTTGATCGCCATATACACCCACTTTGCGTGGATCTCACCCCGACTTATTCCCGGTCTACCGTAACAATGTTTGCACCCTTTACGCAAGACGGTGCATATGGTTAAATAATTCATACGATGGTTGCGTGACGGCTCGACCTGTGCTCACAAATCCTGCCTACTACTTATGTACGTATCTTGTAGTGTACACGTATGCGCAAGCGCCGCCGATACCAATTTGTCGAGGAATTAAATCTCTGGTACCGACACAGCCGAGTTACTACCCTCTATTACTATACATAATATACGACCTGTAAACGTTGGCTCCGAGCTTCATAGCAATCATCAAATCGCATCTTATTTTTGCGAAATTGTCCAAAAGAGTTTACTCTGTTGGTCGAGTGTCGTCACACACCTTTTCACTTGTAACGACTCGTGTAGGAGCTTTTGTCTCCGAAATACAATCCATTAAAACATAGTGTTGTAACGGTCAGGGTTTGAAGGCTTTCCGATTTCGGCAAGCCGAAAACATTCCACAACCATGTACACTACCTGCTGAGTACGATATGCGTTCCGCAATAGATTCAATGAATCGGTCTACTTAACCTCTTGCCGAATTTACTGACGCAATGGTGACAACCTTATCGAACCAACCAACGGTTAGCATGGCAGATATTGCAACTTTGCTGGCAGTCAGTAATGCGAATGTTTCTGCTGCACCTAATTCAGTTCACATAACTAGTTTGGCAGCTCATTTACAAATCACCCTGCCCTTAGATATGTTGGTAACTTTGGTTCGGTCACTGATCGTTTTGAGAATCAGCATGTTGTGTGACATGGTAGGAACGAAAGCGAGCTGTGCGGGCGACCATCAAATTCATAAGTAGTGGCTGTCTGAACTATCAAGATCGTTCGTCATAAGAAAGTAAAAGCAACCCAGAATACTCGAGAGCAGAGAGCAACAAGCAGAGTGGCGTCCGATTCATAGTTTAATGGCTTTCACGGCTTTGTCGGATGACCTTAAGTAACATCGTCATGCATGCTTATTACAGCCGTCAATAAGCACATTAGAATGTCCATGCATGGCTGCCTGCTCGGTGGCATATCCCTGTTGATGTTAGCCAGCTCGAGTCATGGCTCTTACTGACAATTCCTACTGTCAATGCTAGAGAACAAGAATCAGTCTTCATGCTCCTTCACATGACTCAGGTCAGTTCTATTGGTACTTTGATCCGCGTCCTAGTGTCATTAGGGCTTCCTTGACTGGATATTATAAAGCTTATTGAGGCTCAGGTTCGGAGCTTTACTCTAATTTTCCATCCTGACACAGTTTTGGTCTTGCCACTATTTGCGAGTCTACTGTACCTTCTAAACGCGCTACATTCTATATGTGGCTGGCGCAGGCTACTTCGGAAACATGCCGACAGGGTAGATTTTGGAGAGGGTATCACTGTGCTATGCAGGTTGTAAAGGGCCTAAGCTTGTTGTTAACTAGATTATTTGCGGCCTGGCAGGAAGTGCTGTCGAGACTGTATATTTGCTACTATACAAATATCTAGGTGCTTGAACTACATGCACCGTCAAAGTGGTGGTGGTACTTCAAATGAAAGTCGAACTTTTCTATCGTCCACCTTTGTGCCTTACCGTCGGAGTGATAAGAATAGGATCTACCTAAGTTTCACCCTATTCTAGAACAAGTGCGCCGATACTCACACTAATAAATAATAGCCGCTCTACACTATTCGATTCGGGAAAGCATCACCGACCCAGCATAAATTTGACGTACAGCTAAGACGCCCGTAACAATTTTCGAAAATATGCCGACGGTAAGTGCCGGCCACCTTTCATGATACTCATAGTCACCAGGGAATTACTCCTATCATGTGGATTGGGAGGAGGCTGGGAGAATCCAAATCGTAATTAGGGGTCCTATTGGACACCAGTCTTCCTTCCGTTAGCGCTTCTTGTTTTATCTGAAGTGCTAAGCCAGCGGTCTGAAACCTCCTCTCTTAGCTCTAGAGAAGAGTACAGGTGACCTATCTAGGCCTCTACAGTACACTCTAGCCAACATGATACAATTATATAGTGTACTAATAATACATTACCCTCCTTCAAATAGAATGATGCTGTTAAGCTTTGTAATGGTGCAAGTATTCTGCTAGCCGTATCAGCCTGCTCAACACATATGCTTTATATCTTCCATCTCTTCCGTTTAGTGTTCATAAGCTTCCAAAGATACAGTCTTCAACAAGCACTGAAGATAACTACACGGCCACTGTGTCTCATATGCAGCTGAGTTAAATATTATGTAAATCTTTTCTCCAGCCAAGCGGAGAACAAAGTCCCATGGGCTGGAATGTAACTTTGGTTTATCTTTGGGAGCTCGCGAAGAACTCAAGTAAAGATACATCAGAATCAAGATAGTACATGCGGCCATAAAAGCGCCTATGTTGTATTCGGGCACTGGAAAACATGCTAGCAGCTTGGTCCCGGGCGAGTTCGGGTATACAAATGTATTCCCTCGGCGTCAATGGCGGACCCATTATTATTTTTCCGTTCTAACGAAGCCAGAGTATTGTAACTATTGCAGTAAACCCTGTCAATCCAACTCAATCTGCAAGTCACCTGGCCGTCTATCAAGTACGCGGTGTACATGTAACTCTCCATACCAGGTTGTTCGATGTATCGTGATGACTTGTGTAGTGTATGTATACTTCATATGGGCAACATAACGAGACGCCCGTTTCTTACTGGGATTTGTTATGAAATTGTCCGTTTTGACTAGCCAATGCCGTAGATGTCTCGTTAGCATCAATGTATATGGCGATATTATCTGTGCCGAGGCGTTTGTAAACATGGAGAAAATTGCGTGCTGGGGCTAGTGTTTAAAAAAGAGTAGCCCTAGACCACTGGGAGTAGAGCGAAAAGATTCATCTTGTCCTGTGGTGCTCCAATACAAAGCAACTGCATATTTCGACTCTGTAGATGCTCATCAGCCGCACCTGAAGGTCCTCCACATATTGTGGTGCCGCTGTGGTGTCTCAAGCACCCTTTGTAGATATGTATGTCTGTCCCTGTCTGCGACTCCATCAGACCATGGGCCGCAAATATGGCGACCTTGGAAAATGCGGGCGTCTACTCTCTAAAATCTGGAGAATAGCTCCATCTTTAAGTCTCGCGGTTTCTCCATGTCTCCTTGTATCCATTAGAAAGGGTCGGCCTAAACCGGAAAATATTTTGACTTTGCTCTCTGGATCCTAACTTGCAAAACTAGCTTTGTTCCAGCCAAACTGATGTTGCTTGCTGGTGCCGGCAATTTCACGACGCGGCTGTATTCCAAAGAACCCAGGCGTGTCTATTTCCCGTTTCTTTTCAGGGAAGAGTAGGGAACATAAGTCTCGCCCCAGGACGAAACTATTGATACTGTCAACTCAAAATGGTAACTTAAACACGTCACATAGATTTTATCTTGAACATCCTCTCAAATCCAAATCATTTCTTCTAACGTTATCTTAGGCTACATGACCATACTGGTACACTGGTAACAAAAGGAGAAGGTTGTCAATTCGGGCAAATTAATTGTCTACAGTTGCGTAATGTGCTTACGATTGGGTCCGTAACTTCTTGTCAAGCTAGTCTGGCGCTGTTCTGATACCGCTTCTGTAAAACAAAAAAACTGTGTGTATATACTTAGCCAGGACGGGCCCACTAAGGCATTTCAGACTCCTTCGCTCAACAAGGATTGTCTTCACCCCATAGTTAACACCTTAGTGAGATCTCGACAGACGCGAAGGATAGGCATTGAGGTAACAAGTAGGATTTATATTTATATAAATACCGACGTACGCGAGAGCGAAGTAAATTCACTAAAGTATTGACAGGGTACTCTGGTCGTTGGCTGAAGCTCACAGGGACTCGGTGGATGAGGTCGGAGATTATAAAATCAAATCATGATGTTACACCATCTTATGGGCACCCCACTCCATGGAACAAAGACAAACTGGGTTGTACTACGTATTGTTAACAGAAACCACCTACTTGCCAGTTCTAGAATCCTTGCACAACAACTATGTATTATTCGTGACATAGTTATATATATAACTACTTTGATTTCCGCATTAGGAGATAACGAGAACGCCTATCTAACATTAGAGACAAGACAAGCATAATCATACATCGTAATCCGTCGAGGTAGAGTAATGGTTGTATATTGTTGAAGTAATCTTCATATACCAGAGTTATACGCGTCGACAAACGCTATTAGCGTACGAATAACTACTGGCTTAGTCTATATGACCTCCAAACCAGCAACGTAGCAACAAGGGCTTTGAAAGCTATTCGGATTGCAATAAGCCTCTAGGGCGTCAAGGGGTCCGTGAGAGACTTAATTCCTCATTCGGCTAAGTGGGACATCTACAGATGATATATCCGGATAGCCTCACTTTCGTCTCCCTTTTTCGAACCCGGCTTTGCTCTTGCATTGCTGTCCGGGTATAAAATATAATATCAGGTGAGTACAGGTGAGCTAACAGCCGAAGCCTTGTACAAAGTCTTGCACTCGTACGACTATATACATGATATGCAGGTTCTGGTCTCAGTGCGGAACAACCTTGGCTATTTACTACAACATACATTCTACTAAGCAAACTAAGCAACTCGCCCCTAATTCTCCATACAATAACTATCTGTAGATACTTGGAATGATGATTTTCGCCTGTCTTGTTGACTTACAGTATTCACCTGGAACTTTGGCAGTTATCTGATATGGAAATATATTGCATAATGCAATGACTATGGGTCTGGCGCTTTTGATGCAACTAGTGGTGCATTAGCCACAAAATACCTAGTCCCTGCAGGCGCTTGGGACCTGAGCATGGCGCATGTGGCCCGGAATTTCCTTGTCCGGATCAACCCAAAATTCCAATAGCAAGTAACAAAGTCGGAGGCTTGCGATCTTCGGTCTAAGGTATCGCGTCCCTGAAACACGACAGAGTGGCACCACCACACAATGGCGACGCCTGCCTCTATCCGGCCTTCGATCAGCCGGATAGTCAATTCCACCAGAATCTTTCCTGGTGCCCATGCCACTTTAGGGGCCGTTCTACCTACGGCTTCACCACAGAGATGCTCCTTCTCATCAACCCCAGAATACAACAATCGGCGGCCGCGCCGCGATAATAATCGCCTCCGTGGGCTCAGTAGCATGTACCGATCGGGTACACGATTTCGAATGAACATCGACAAGTCTGAGACACCACAGCCTGCCAACTACAAGCCTAAAGTTGAGGTCGACCCCAACCATGGACTTTGGGATTTCTTTCATATGAAGGACAGGCCGTTGTTGAAGCCCGAAGAAGACTCACAGCATGGCCGCGCGTGGGCCGTCGAAGAGCTGCGACACAAGAGCTGGGAGGATCTGCACAAGCTATGGTGGGTATGCATCAAGGAACAGAACCGCCTCGTGACCGCACGCAAGGAGAGGAGTCGCCTTGGATTTTACAACGGCCTCGATGAGTGTACTGACCGACTGAGAGAAGTAAGTTGTCTTACGTAATTTAATAACAGTCTACGTTCCATTATGCTAACCCACTCTTCAACTAACAGGTCCGCACGACAATGAAGTCAATCAAGCATACACTAATCGAGCGATGGTATTTGTGGGAAGATGCGAGAAAGCTAGCTCAGACGGATCCTGAAATCGACCTCAGCAACGTGCAAAGCCCCTTCATGCCGAAGGACTACCTCGAACAGAACGAAACTACGCTTGATGGCAACAGCCATGACGGATCAGCGGGGCAAGCACCGTCGGGTTTCATGGCTGAAGAGCCTAAGCCAACCAGACCCGAAGACGTTGAACCATCAACAATCTCGCCGGAACCCGCGAACACTCAACAGCCATCAGCCAAGCCCTAAAAGACTCCCGTCTCAAGCATTCCAGAAATGGTCTTTGTAGAACTGGGGTCGATGAATTGCTGCTGTGTAGAAAACCACTATTTCGAAATAATTGGGAAGGGGCCTCTAGCAGCCAAAGAGCTAGATGATGTAAATATGTGTATAACACCTACCAAGGCACCGACCCCAGGTATGACCATAGCCGATGGATCGGACGCTTCCAGTCAAATATTGATTGGGCGTCGGGATCGTGTAGCCACCTGTAATACTATAACATATTGCAATCACAATCCGTGTCTGTGATGTAAACATACGCCCGAACACCTCGATTAGGTGAACCTTGTTTTTTATTAATTTTTAGTGTTTTTTTAAGAGACGCTGGTTGAGACACTGGTCGAGACACTACCTACCTAATCGTGCTGCGGGGCTAGCGCCAAGGTACAGTAGGTAGGGTGCGTCGAACCCGGCGCTCATTGGCCACAGCTATAGGTGGTCCCCTCAATTATAGGTACCTTGACTGCGGGCGGGCTCGAGCATCGCTGCCAGCAACGAGCCCCTCATCCAACTGGGCATGAACAGAGGACGACACCACAACCCATACTTCTTTTGACTCACCGATATTCGAACGAAAAAGGTTCTGTGTTTGGCCTGGAGTCGAGCAATTCCCCCGAACCTCCGCGATACTCGATACTTGATAATCTCGACAGCCCTCTTCCGTCTGCTCTCCTTTGCCCCCCTAATAACACCCTAGCTACCGCCCGCCATGGAGGAGATCTCCCCGAAGTACGATGTCATTGTGCTGGGCACCGGTATGTTGCGCCCCGCACAGCACCCGTCACATAACGATGCCAAACATTGCCCAGCCGCTCAATTCGAGGCTGCCCGTGACTCTAATAGCTGACGTTGAACAGGCTTGACCGAATGCATTCTCTCTGGGTATGCCCACATTCGGCCGCTCTCACCACCTATAAGCCCGGATTTTTGTTGACTAACCTGCTTGTCTTAAAGTGTTCTGAGTGTCAAGGGCAAGAAGGTCCTTCACATCGATCGAAATGATCACTATGGAGGGTACGTATCGGTGAAAGCCCCTAACCGTACTCGTGCGAGGCTAACGCATGTTTGACCAGAGAGGCTGCGTCTGTAAACATCGAGGCGGTACATACGATCCCCCAGGTCTATCCGTCACCTTTCCAGTAGATGATAGCTAACTGCCCCTGCACGAGACAGCTCTTCAAGAAGTACGGAAACTACACAAAGGGTGAAGAGCCGTGGAAAAAGTACGGCCGGGCCAACGACTGGAACATTGACTTGGTTCCTAAGCTGCTGATGTCTTCGGGCCAGCTGACTAACATTCTGGTGTCCACCGACGTTACCCGCTATCTCGAATTCAAGCAGGTCGCTGGTAGCTACGTGCAACAGGGTACCGGCTCTAAGGCTACGGTTGCCAAGGTGCCCTCGGATGCTGGTGAAGCTCTTAAGTCCCCGCTTATGGGCATCTTCGAGAAGCGCCGTATGAAGAGCTTCATCGAATGGGTAGGCACCTTTGACCTCAAGGACCCTGCCACACACAAGGGTAAGCGATACCTGAACGTATTAGGAGGAGGTTACTATGTGAGAAAGGCCCCTATATACTGACTTTGCTACGGGCAGGCCTTGATATGAGCCAGACCACCATGAGGGAGGTCTACGATAAATTCGGTCTTGAAACTGGTACCCGCGACTTCATCGGCCACGCCATGGCGCTGTACTTAGATGATAGCTATATCAACACACCAGGCCAGGCACCCGACGCTATCGACCGCATTCGCCTATACGGAAACTCAGTAGCAAGGTATGGCAAGTCGCCATACATTTACCCCTTGTACGGTCTGGGCGAGCTGCCCCAAGGTTTTGCCCGCTTGTCGGCTATTTACGGTGGCACATACATGCTAAATACCTCCGTGAACGAGGTTCTGTATGAGGGTAAGAAGGCCGTTGGCATCAAGGCCACCATGGGGAGCGCGGATAGTAGCGAGAAGATACATTTTGAAACCAAAGCCGACATGATTTTGGGCGACCCCTCCTATTTCCCGGAGAAGGTGAAGGTTGTTGGGCACGTTTTGAAGGCTATCTGCATACTAAAGCACACGCTGGCCGGTACGAACGACAGTGATTCTTGCCAACTTATTATCCCTCAGTCACAGGTCGGTCGCAAGAACGGTGAGTCCAGTTAGCATCTCTCATCACCACATTGCAAGATTAATCAAAGACTAGACATTTACATCGCTTGCGTCTCATCGGCACACAACGTCTGTCCCAAGGGCTACTACATCGCAATCGTGTCGACGATCGCCGAGACAACTTCCAACCATCATCTTGAGCTACAGCCCGGTCTAGACCGCCTCGGCAAAATCGAGGAGCAATTCATGGTAAGTACTAGACCTCTTACTCCACTAGCATAGTGGCCAGCGCGGCCAACAATACTTTAGGGGGCGCCGATACCACTCTACGAGCCCACCGACGATGGCAAAGCCAGCAACATTTTCATTTCGAAGAGCTACGACCCTACATCACACTTCGAGACCACCACAGACGACGTCAAGGATATCTACTATCGTGCTACGGGCGAGGAGTTGAAGGTCGAGGGTCTGCGGGATCTCGAGGTTACGGAGCAATGATTGGGCTGAAATGGTAGGCTTGTCTAGGTATGAGACGTTGCTGAGATGGATTGTCATGCAAAATTAGACCGGGAACGATGCAAGTAAATCAATATGCGAGCGGTATTTCACAAGAGAGGGCCCGGGAACTTACTCTTGGTATGGTTATGAAGTACAAAGAACATGGTGAATATTAAGTAATCTGTTAGTGTGGCTCATTGATAGATTTTGGTATCGTCAAGAATTGAAATGAACATCAGCCTCGTTTGTTCCACAGAAAACATAGGCAGTCTGGGTATGTTTGGTGCACGTGTCCTGTTCGTTCATTAGACAGGTACTAGGCACTACCTATATAGAGGATACGGCGAACATCGGATGGGAAAATCTACCTCGCTGGCTTTGAATGTTAGATGAAGGTTTGAGTAAAGAGTTTACGGTGCCTACTTACTTCAAAGCAAAGTTCCCAGCTCTAACCCTCAGTGACGCCATGTAACTTTAGATCCACTTGGATAATATGCAAGTAAAAGTAAGTAAATTATGGCATAAGAAGTGTAGTGCCCATCTGGCGGGAGCGAGGGGCTGCACTGGCCTGGAGCTTCCCATGTTGCCCCGCGATTTGACTCACCCAACTGCAGTCGGGTTACGGCATACGACAGCCCACCACTTACTTATAAGCTTTACACATGGTATATATACAAAGTTCGAAACCACACACTTATCTCCTCCAGCACCACGTATTCAATCCACATAAATAGATACAAACTACCAGAAGTGCATCCAGAAAATCATTGGTAGAAAACCATTCGCAGAAACCATTCACAGAGACCCACGCATACACTCGCGCACATGGCCAACAACGATGCGACGGCCGGCATATCGGGCCAGCTGCCCATCCGCAGCAATCCAGATGTCGGCTCATTTGAGTGAGTATTCACATGGCCCTCCCCTGTGCCTCTTCTGCTCCCCTGGCTGTCGGTCGCTCTGCCAGCTGAAATACCGGATATATCTGAAATATGGTCCCTCCGCTGACTCACTTGGCTCTCTCTTGACAGCATCGTCGCGACATACCACCGCCTCCTCGCCGATGACCCCGATCTCACCATGCCCATGGCTACTATCGAGGCCCTGATAGAAGCCCTAGGTGCCTCATCCGCTACCACCGTCTTCGAGACTATGAAGCTCGTCGAGGCGCAGTCGGACAGGCTACGGCAGAGCCCCCTGGTCGCGAATCCCATGGCCGTGCGCCACGGCAGCGACTTCTTCAAGCAGTACCTTGTCCGGGAGCTTAGACAGCTTCCTAGCAGCGGTGGTGCTGCTTCTGGCTCGGGGAGTCGGAACGAGGACCAGCAGTTTGAGGTCATCCGTCAACATCTGCTTCGCAATGCCCGCCTATTCGCCACGAGAGCCAAGGATGCCAGAGAGAAGATTGCTTCTGAAGGACGGTATGTACCAATACCCCCACCTACATTCTACAGATACCCAAGCGCTGTTCGCCTCATGCTCTCGTCATCTCCTTTCGTGCTAGCGGACTGATGAGATACTCCTCTTCTTCGCAGGTATTTAATCCCACCCAAAGGCACAATCCTGACACATGGCGGTTCACGTGTTGTCGGCACACTTCTCGGACGCGCCGTCGAGCGAGTGAATAGTGGCCTCCCGAGACGCTTCAAGGTCATCTATGCTATGAGCGAGAGCCGCCAGACAGAGAGCAACAAGGTAGTTGCCGCGCTGCGAGCCAAGGGCATCCCCGTGGCCACGATCCCCGAAGGGGGTGTCGCGCACATCATGTCCAAGGTAGATGTAGTTTTCGCAGGCGCTGAGGTTATCACCGCCCAGGGCGGTATCATCAGCAGACTTGGTACGTACCAGATCGCGAAGCTCGCCAAGATCGATGGTAAGCCCTTCTACGTCGCTGCCGAGCAGCACAAGCTCGGGCAGACGTTCCCGAGTGATCAGTTCACGTTCGCTTGTGGCAATTACAGGCAGAACCCACTCGACTTCCACTCGAGCAAAACCACGGGCAATAACACTACAACGGCTGAAACCGAGGACGAGAAGCGGGCAAGGGAAGTTCGGTCTGCGTCGCCCCTCGACTATACGCCGCCCGATTTGATCACGAGCTTCATCTGTGATCATGGCGTAAAATCAACGGTAGCAATGGAGCACCAGGTAATCGACATGTTCGTTGGCTAGAACATACGAGGCGTAGACAAATCAGTATTATTTTTCTTCCCTCTTTTTAAGAACCTACATCACTATAATTCGACAACGATCAACGTACACACGGAATTCTGAGCTGGTCCGGCGCGGTGCTGTTAAATCGCTAAGTATGACATACACAACTTGCTCATGGATATGGTTTGACGATTTGCTTATCCAACTACATAGTGAACAGAACTATTGCGCGAAAGGAACAAGACCCCTTTTGTTGCCTCAATGAGCAGATAATGGGTTTTAAGATCAAAGGACCACCTAGAAAGAAAATGAAATAACGTGTAGAAATCGAAGATAGAGAGTACTCGACTTGATGCTAGAGTAAAGTATCGCAGGGGGGGGAAGCCGACGATGCTAATAAGAGCAGAGTTCTAGGAAAACAATGAGAGTAGGATTGTAATCCCGGATAGGTAGATGCAGCATGAGACGCTCGTATCTGATAGATATCCAAATTAGACACCTTGTCATCAGATTTTCTCTCCGACTTTCTTGATCTGGCGTATTTTGCTTCGTCACGCGACCTCGCCTTTGTTCTTTAATTTTCGGTTCTTTAGCCTGTACATGTATATACACTATTTATCTCGAACCAGTCGCGCACCAACCCAGGGGTATGGGTAGTTGCGCTGATACCAATTGACACTGTAGTCAAGGCTCGTTAGCCTTTTCATTCTCATACCGCACACGTAGAAGGATAGAACGTAAATACTTCGAAGGAGACATGATGGGGCCTGAATCGGAGAAAGAGAAAACGAGCTTACAAAGACTTCCTCCCGGCGATTCGAGGATGGGTAGCCCACGAGCCGCCGAGGACAATATTATGTTTCTCATCAAAGAAATCGGCTAGTTTGATCGTAAGCTACTACTACTTCGTGGCTCTGTTTTTTTCTGGCTTCCCAAGACGTACCTGTATAGAGCGGATATAGAGCCATGGGCTCGAACCCCTCGTGTCTCCTCAGCGTCGAGCTCGTCCACTCCCACACGCCACCCAGCCCGGCCTGGCCGGCCAGGCGGTCGCCACGCGCCGTCACGGGGACGGGGTGCCAGTTCTGGAAACCGATGTTGGCACCTGTCAGGTCGATGAAGGCATCGTCTCGGGCGCACGGCCACGCGCCGTCCTCGTCGACCAGGGACGAGCTGTCGGGTGGCGACGGGGGTGTCTCCTCGACCCCGTCGTTGACGAGGTGCCTGTTTTTTCTGATATTAGGGAAAACGAAAACTTCGCCAATGAATTTTTTTTTTCTCCGAGCGACAAGAGAGAGAGAGAGAGAGAAGACATATATAACATAACACAGGAAGGGGGGACAGGGGGGCGACCTACGCGTTTACAGCCGGCACAGTGGCGCCGAGCTTGTTCTCGGCTTCCTTTCCCTTCATGAACTCGGCGTGCGCGTAGATGCTACGGGCCTCCTCGAAGGTCGGGATCCGCCCACCCATCCACGCCGCGCAGCCGGCGAGCTCGTCGTAGGAGGCGCAGACGGCCCAGTCCAGGGCGTACCGCAGGGGGACGAGGCCGTAGACGGTGCGGACGGACTTGCCCTGCAAATACGACGCGGGCAGGATGGCGCCATTGGCGGCGGTGGCATGCCCGTTCGTTCCATTGGTCCCATTGATTCCGTTAGACCGTTCCACAATATCTGCAGCCCATGACGCCGGAATCTTCCCCTTCTTGGTTTCGTACAGGTAACGGGCATACTGGCGCCTCGTTAGCGGGAACACACATCTCTCGATTTCTCTCTGTCATGGTGACCTGCTGGCCTCACCTCTTCATTGGTAATCGGTCTTCCCTTAGCCTGGAAGCCGTGGACATGCACCTTTCGTGGTGGTTTCTCGTTGTCCCTGTGGACTAAGTGTTAGCTCTGCCCGCAGCCGGTATTTGAGGTATGACACGTCGACCGAACTGCCACTCACCACCCGAAGTGATCATCTGAGTCCAAGACATCGTCGGGGTCGTCTAGGCCCAAGGTGACATCTTGTGCCGGGATGTCAAACCACTCGTTCTCAACCCTTGACCACTTGGCGTCCCGCGCTAGCGCTCTAAAATCGGGGGGCGGTATGTCTGGTGGTGGAAGCGTTTTATCGCTCTGTAACATTATGTAAAGCAAAGTCTCCATATGCATGAGCTCGTGCTCGAACCCGACCCATATCGCCCGGCCGACATCTCTGGGGATGCCCTCAGTTCCGTTGTCATACAGGCTACTCAGCCTGGCCCTCACCCGGCTCTGGTAGGCCAAGATGTCGTCGAGTAGGGGCCATTCGTCCGGGATCGCTGAGTGCGCGTGACAGTTCTCGGGATTGTCGACGTCTGGATCTATGCCCCTCTCGAATATCGAGTGATAGTAGCGAGGCAAGGTTGGGCCGGCCTTTGTGGTCTTTGTCAACTGGATATCCAGAAACGCCGGGGTATGGCCCAGGTAGAATATGCAGGCGTTTCGAAGCTTGATAGGCTTGTCGAGCAGCTCTTCGTTGGGCAGCATCCGTCGGGTAATGGTGTCCCACACAGCCCAGAGGCTCTTCCAGTCGCTCATCAGGGGAACGCTCTCCCGAGCGTAGTCCAACTGGTTTAGGCTGAACGACAAGGGGTTCTTGATCAGCAGGTGCAAGCCTGTGCAGATTGTCAGTTGACCCCAGTTACGAGACGGTCTATGGCCCGGGCAGCAAAAGCCCGCCCCCGCAAAATGTAACCAACAGAGAAGCATAAGGGATATTAATAGGCACACCGGCAAGAGCCCTTTACACCTCGGCTCCTAAGTGGGCCTAGGTATGACCAGAGTTGGGGTGAATCGTTGTGGCCTGCCTATTCGCGGAAACGGCGCCGAAAGAATGACGACAAACCCCATGTCTATTCGGAGCGAGGTAGGTTGTGCAGGAGAAGCGCCGCCATTGGGTGTCACTTACCGTAGTCTTTGTCCTCCGCCATCCACCTGTCCGTTTCCAGAACACCAGCCGATTTCCACAGGTTGTCACAAGCCTCTTTCGAGTATTTGAAGCTCTGCTCGACCTGAATACGCTCGTGGGCCTTGATCGTCTCTCCCATTACGACTATATCGCGCACGGGCGAATAAAACGCCCGATGGCGCCCTCCTTCGCCATCATACACATACTCGCCAATGACCCTCCAGTCTTCCAACCTGAAGACAGTTTCGTCGAGAATCTCATTGGCATGCTGGAGTCCATTCAGAATGAACCTTAGGTCGGCCGGGATCAGCGAAAAAACGGCCGGACTGTAATGACATGGTATAGACTTACTCATGCGTGATACCCTCTTGATCTACAACGTCGTAGAATGATGAAATCAGCCATGGCCCACCTAATGTGAGTATCAGGTGACTAACCGTTGTATGCGTGGCTATACGTGCAGGATGTGTTAGCGGCTGGCAATTCCGAGGTGGAGGGTAGGTGAAGATGGTTTGTACTTACTAGACTTTTGATGAGTTGGTACATGAGTCTACGCCAATAATCAAACTGTCCTGTGGCTGGAGGACATCGGTAAAGCCTCGCAGGAAGGCGGCTGCGTCAGAAGGGGAGAAATTTCCTATTCAGGCCTGTCAACTTGTTTTCACTTCAATAATCCTTTTGTTTTGATGGAGTTACCAATGCTCGATCCCATTTGTAAGATACACTTGCTTCTAGCTGAGTGGGATGTGGACATCAACCACTCTCGTCCATCATCATAAGTACCCAGTAGGCCGTGGCATCGAATGTGCTGAAACGTGGGAAGCTGGGCCAGAGTCCGGGAGAGCTCCTGTTCGGATAAGTCAAGGGCGTAATAGTCAATGTCCTTTTTTGCATCCTCGAATGCCTGGAGTAGAAGCTTCACCTTCCTCAAATTACTTGGGTATGTGTCAATGGGTTATTCTGGTAGAGCAAGGAGAGAACATCGTGACCCACCCACTGCCCAGCTCGATCAGCATGGAGCCAGAAGGGATGTTTGCAGCGATGGTGGAAGCTGAACGCTGCAAGATTTCGATCTCGGCATTAGTCAAATAGTATTCCTCCAAATATGTGATCTAAGACCTATTTAGCTTTCTTTCCGCCTATGGACCGAGCCTAGAAGCAGGCCAACCTTTTCGAAAAGTTGAAGGCCCTTCTCGTTGTAGAGCAATAGGGTGGGGAGCTTTCGAGGCAATTCTTCGGAGTGGAAAAGCTGATAGATCTCTTCCTTGAGGTTGGCCTTGACAGTGTCCCGGCGGATGTCGATGATATCCACCGAGGTTTCTGCCACCGCGCTCTCCTGTGGCCTGTACGCTCCCTTTGCCGGCTTACCGGTAAACTGAGTCTCGACGAAGTTCGGGAGGAGTGAAGGCATGGCTGCTAGGAATCACGATGCTCTACAGCAGCTATGATCAATTGGCGGAAGCGGCAAGACACTAAACTTGTAAACGCTAGTAGATCGGAGGGAGTTGGAAGCCAACAAACATTTATATATGTAAAAAACGGCTTTTGACGTGAGAAGGTGAAGGGTTGTAAACAGGTATTGACCAGGTCACTCCACACGTAATTTAGGGGTGGAGAGACCCAGACACACGACACATATGTGTACTACATAATCAGACGCGCTTTTACACGAGAAACTCTTGCTCCTCTGCTTATTCTAAGACGCCCCCATCGTGAATCGAACGAATGATGATGTCAGCCGGGGTGAGAAGTTGGCCTAGTCGATATACTAGTCCTTCTGCGTACTACCGTAATGTGCTAGGCACAGGGAGAAAGGCAAAACTTCCGTAGGTTACCGGCTCCCCGGCGTCATTAGTTAAGGCGGCGGCAGCGTAAGTCTACATTGTTAGGTTGGGGGGGGGAAGGTTAGGCTAGAGGTGTGAGGTATGTATGTTTAGACTAGAGAAAAGCTAGCTGAATGTCATATGTTGTGTGCTTGACATTCGTTATACGAACCAGTCATAGTAGACGGCCGTTCCCTCTCAGAACAAAAGATAGGCGACTCCCTAGGCTAGACATATCACAATACGTATACGTAGACACTATGCGGAGCGAGACAGCGGTCTAAGACAAGAAGAAGAACCGCAACTCTGCGCCATTAGCGCGCGAAGTGAGTCTGGTTCGTCTGGTACTACAAGTACAATAAGCGCCAGGCACACAGGTACGGACCGTATTTCTTTCGCCAAGGGTTGCTAGACTCGAGGCAAGTGACTCCATTAATCAATGCAAAAAGCTCGAAAGGTGAGGACATGAAATCATTCTGTCATAATATGCAGCATTCCCTGTGTAAGAGCCGAGATGGCGCGGGATGTCCATGATGTCGGACGATGGAAGTAACAAATCAGGGGGTCGTCTTGGCGGAATATGCAAGGAGGTTGACCACGCGAAACCGCCAAACCCCGCAAGTTTGAATGTTGCTCTGCAGGGCTGCGGGCCACTCTGCTGCGACCACCTTGTCGAATCCCTGCTGTCCCTGCTGGGTAGTTGGGTTGTTGGATGTGGGAAGCGTTCCGGGTCGAAAAACATGACGGGGTCATGAGAAAGGCTAAGATGGCTGTTGGTTCCTGGTGCCACGAAGACGCCATGCATAGGTGCCCGAACGCGGGAGACAGAGGCAAAAAGGGGAGAGGCGAGAGAGTAAGTAATTTGAGAGTAAGCGTTATACTTCCTTCTCTTCGCTCTTCGAGAACTATTCTGTGTGGCCGGGGGGCGTAGATCATTATTGGCAGCTATTCCATTCACGGCCTGTCACGAGATCTGTGCCGCGCATAGCTGCCATGTCAAATCATTATTACCACGACGTTGTGTATCCACGAGCTGAGGCCGCCTATCTATCTTACCCGAGGGCAGCTTCTCGCAGCTTTGCTGGGTTTAATTCCCTAGCGTATGATGTACTTAGAAGCAGGTAAAGAAAATGTCCGCAATAGGTCAGAGTAATTCGGTCGTAATAGGAAAGCCCATACGAGTAGTGGAAGAATTACCATACAGTAGTAGAATGTCACTTGGCAGCGACTGTAGATAGACTGACCATACACTAGATTGACCATAGACTAGTCTAGTGTATCCGGAAACAACGGATACGGACAAGGAATAGACACCTTAACTTTCTTAGTATGAACTATGGGTGGGGGTTTCTATAACATTGAATGGAATTCTTATTTCCTTGTTCGGTAGGGCTTCAAGTTGTTAGTCTTCTTTAAAGAAAATATATTACGTAGACTAGTCTGTAGAAGGAATTGTAAATGTTTCAAAGCCCCGTTTTCTTTTCTAAGTACATGTATGTTTTCTTTCCTTCCGTTTTCAGTTTTTAATTTTCGTATCCTAATGTTTTATGTTGTATACGGATTAGATTACTAACCGAAACCTGCTACGTCACTTATACATGATCATGTGAAGATCCAATTTCTTCATCCGCCTTTTTGTCCCCGCTTCCCCCTCACCGAACCACTCCCGTCCTCAACCATGAACCGGGCAACGGTTGAGCAAATGTAGCATACGGCCACGCGACACATGTACATATGTAGGTACCGGATGTATCTGGGTATAAGCATGTACGGAGGTACTTGCGTCTAGCCGGTACAGCAGTACTTAGGTACTCTTCAAGGTGCAAAGCCCCCCTCTCCAGCTCTTTTACCAAACATCTTGTTAGAGCTCAACAACTGATCGACGTAGTATAGTACGGTGGATATATATTAAGATTTCGCAGAACTACAGCCTCGTCCTATTTTCATTTCGCTCTTCGTACATGGAACCTCTAACCTCTGATTTCAGCCCTTGTCACGAACACCGGGAATTCCTATTGCTATATTTATATTCATCCCACGCTCTACAGACGTTCCACAGCCAAGGTACTAAGCCAATATGTCCAACCGGAAGCCGAACCGACCGTCTCCCACCCCTTATCTCACCTCCTTGCTCCGGATCTTCTCCCTGCAGGTGTGATGAGCATGCAAACCAAATCAGGTGATAGTTAATATCAACTTCACGATGCCATTTCACTGTCTTTAGGAATCGCGACGGACTCGTCAGAAAAGTAGTAAAAGCGTAGTGAATCCGACCCGGACTTCCTTCAAAGGGCATCTAGTTCGTCAATACTTGAGAACAAGGATCTTCCATGAAGAGAAATGTTACCCCCACGCGCTGTACGGATCGGGTAACCCTAGGAAAATGTTATCCTCTTGCGGTGTATAGTCAGCATGTGAACTCTGCGCAGGGGGGGCCACGACTAGCTTGATTACGATCCGGGGTAGTGAATAAGCGAAGGTCAGTGAAACTGGAAACGAGAACGCTCTGGCCTCTCATAGATCTACATTTATTAATGCGGCGCCGACAGGAACCTTGTCTTTGTCAGCAGTATGGCGAATAGCTAGCTTGTCACGTATTAGTGTGTAGCTGTTCCTAGCGAGAAAGGTTCTGTAGAAATCGATGCAACTAAGCCAGATGTTGGAAGCGAACTAACGTAGTTGCATATGCGTACACAACTGATGTTGTCAGAAAGCGGGTACTTCACCGCTTCTTGATCATGTCCTGCTGCTATGTGGCAAGTTGAAGTCATGTAATGATTCTGGTACCGAGCTCATGCAACTCTGAGTGCCGAATATAGGAGACTACCACATCGTCCTTTCGCATATTCATCTGACTGTGACTCGTCTTTTCCTGAACTTCGTACTATCTTCAAACTCAAAAATCGCTTCTCAATACAGGGGTCTTGTAACAAGGGCTTGGAAGTGTGTTCAAATTGCAATAATCATCTGGGGCGTCAAGGGGGCCATAACGTCTAGTCCTCTCCTTTAGCCAGGCGGCGACCTAATGTCCCTATATGCGAAAGCCTCTCTCTCGAATAACCTATCTCATTCGATCAGGCATATACGGGAGCAAGTCTAGCCGATCGGACGGGTATGGGAGCAAGCTTTGCCGTTCATATGATTATATACATGATATTGGAGTCCCGGGCCGAAGGGTCTCGGGTGCAAGTGTAGTCCCAATCCCTCGGGTCCGTGTGACAGATCCTCAATGGTTCAAAATTTCGGTAACCTGGTCTTGCGCCACAGAACCGCATGGGCCAAAGATCCGGGTTATAAGGCTGCAGCGCAAATCCTGTTAAATGAATAGGGGTTCTTCCTTGTGCAGCATCAGAAGTCGTTTTACAAAACCTAGCAGTCTCGACTGTGGCAATCTGTATCCAAGGGTTTCTTTTTTATTCCTAATTCTTGCCCTGGCTATTACTGGACTCAATTGGTTCTTTAAATAAAAAACTTGATGAGGTTATTGGGGTTTACATTGCGGTCTTCTTGCGTAATGTAAGGAATTGTCGTTTGACCCAGCTTGGTCTAAGCAGATTAAACTAATGATCGAGAGCCAGATAGATCAGCCTGTAAGAGGGGACAAAACCTTCATGGCCCCCTTGACATCCTAGGAGAGTATTGCAAACTAAATATTCTTCCAAGCTTTTGATCGCAAGCCCTTATTACAACAGCTATCACGGGACTAAACCATAATTAATATCGCACGGACTAGAAATCCAAGATATAAATGAGGTAATCGTAAAAACTCTACTGGTATAGATATAACTTTTTCTCCGTGCAACAACAACAGCCATTATTGGAATCAAGTAGAAAGTGTAGAGGTGCAAAATGTGATCAAATGAACCATCACTACCTCTATCTCTTTACTAACACACAAACAATCGTTATGTCTTCCCTAGGCACCAGCTCTAGGCATCTCACTCACCAGGACATGCTAGCAGATGTATATCTCTGGCTGAAAACTAAATAATCACCAGTACGAACTATGACAACATCCTTGCTGTAACAAGGGCTTGGTTTTCAAGGGCTTGGAAGAGTGTTCATATTGCAATAATCATCTAGGGCGTCAAGGGGGCCATGAAGTTCTAGTCCTTCTCCTTGGACCAGGCAAGACCTTCGTCTCTATATGTAAAAGCCTCGCTTTCGTTCCTCGCTCTCGTATAGCCTGTATCGGGAGCGATCAGGTTATTGCGAGAACGAGCGGAACGGGTACGGGAGCCAGCCTTGCCGCTCATATGATTATATACATGATATTGGAGGTTTTGGCCCGAGGGTTTCGGGTGCCTGAGGCAGTCCTAATCCCTCGTCCGTGTGACACTCGCGTGCAGATAGTACCCGATAAACTCCTAATAGACAATACGACTGTTTGTCTATGAGAGCATTGTGTTGTTGTTACTACCCATTCATCTGCTTCTCGAACCTATATCATAGAGAGTTTCCGCTGTCTATTGGATAACAGCTGAAGACTTGAGCTACTGTATAGAAGGGAGCTTGGCCCTGTCTCTACAAAATTGAGGACAGTGTTCTATTCAGGTACGAACATAGGATATGTCTTGAGCACATCCTGTTACGCAAAGGATTCCAAGAAATCTTGTGGGATAGGCTAATTTAAATACAGAAAGCTCTGTGCGTTGTGTGTACGGTGTGCAATTTCGAGCATTTGCGAAAATAGACTAACTCATAGCCGTAGATTCTGCCGCGGACTTATAATGCCTACCGAAGTTATCATGATAGGTTGCTTGATGTTAAACTACATTTACAATAGTGAGTAACTACTAAATAAGATCAATATAAAGATAGTGACTAGCACTACCGAGATCTTATAAAAAATTGATCTTAAAGAAGCTGGGAAAATATATGTCGTAGTTCTTACTGCTGGGTGTTCCAGTATTAACTATTGTTATTGTGCAAGGAAGGAGAAACCCCTATTTATCCTGTATAACTAAGGGGCCGATATGTAAATGCGAGCTTCTGGCCTGTATATTGAAGTTGTTAGTGCGGGCAGCTAACTGTAGAAATCAGATAATAAAGGGGCTAGTTTTCATGAAATAAAAAGGAGGGGGGGGGGCCTCAGAAAAAGGAGACAGACGGGACTTGGCCATCTACACCACACCTAGCTCTACACTTCTAGTTTCTCGTGGATTTTTTATTTTATTTAGCTAATTGATTTGCTTTTTGTTCGACCAGGCAGTTCCTCATCCATTTAAGTGATTTCCACAAGCCATGGATGCGTATATGTCGGATTACCTCCTTAGCTAGGGTCCCGGCAGCAGGCAAACTCACCCGAGCCATTTCACTATGAAATCTATCGCAGCTGCACCTGAACTAGATCAGTTTCCGTTATAGACCTCAACCCCATACATAGCACTTGAAAAATGTATAATAAAGAGACTTGTTCTCGCGGAGAGTGTAACGGCGGGCTCGTGATCAAGGCATGGGAGAATGTTCAGATTGCCAATAATATTGTATCTGGTCAAGAGTGCCATGAAGGTTCCAACACTTTTTCCGTCTGTATAGAAGATCTACAGCCTTCTATGCCCGAATAGCTTCGCTTCGCTTTGGCTGCTTCGGCCCGTATAGCTGTCTCGCTTTCGTATGGTTGTTTTAGAAGGACATGAGATCAGCAGAATAAGGGGGGTTAAAAGCTGAAGCCTCATATGATTACATTCATGGCTCTGTCTCGGAACGCGTAACGTAGAGGTATACAATCGATCTCATAGGCGGAAGATACCCTGAGCTATTGCTAACGGCGATCTGCGTACGTAGTAGTGCTATTTCACATGATCTAATCTAAGTTCAACACACAAACGAAACTCTGTGACATCACTGCTCCCGTGGCTATAGTAGAGCTACGTATACATAGACCCCCTGTGTGCGATATGGATCTTGCTCCTCAGTGACGCTTATGTATAGCCCAAATTAGCCTACGAAGGTGTTCTAGAGACCTTCACGCAACACCAAGTATTCGTGATCTGCATGTAATAGATCTACACTTCAGCTACTCGCGATGATTGGTCAACTCGTCTTACCAGAGCATACAGTATGGCAGTATCCATGGTATCGTGGTATTGGTTACGTTTCTACGTCCTTCTTACCCAGAATCTTCGAAACATGGGCATAGTTACGTCATGGGATAATGCCAAGAAGGAGACGAAGGGAACTAAACAAATGGTTGCGGGTAGATAGTTTTTACTACTGCATCTTGGTGGTTACGTCTACCCATCTGCTTGTTCGCCGTAAACCTGGAACACACCTAGCACTCATAATCCCATTTGAGCAAGCCGCAGCGTGACGTTCCTCTGCGCCAAATCTCAAGTCCCTGTCAAGGTTAAAAGTTGACAATGTTGGGCAAAATTTCCTTTCTGCCTTAACCTAGGCGCCCTCTATGATGAGTATCAAAGGAATGCCTTAGCCTATTCCCTATGCATGCCCGATCCCTTTTCCTAGGCTCATACCTATTACTCCGTCCAGATTTTCAATGTAAGCAATTCAACTGTAGTCTCTATTCATTCCCTAGTTTTGAAAAAGAAGGCCGGCGGCGTACTCGACGTTGCCGTCTGTCGCTTGAAGAGCGTTGATCGCTGCCTGTCGGTCGAAACCTAGTGCTAACAACTTATCGATATCACTCTCCGGAAACGTCCGTCGCGCTGGGAGTGCAGGCGCAGAAGAGGGCGCTGATGGTGCCGCTGTAGGCCGTGAGCTGGAGGCTGTGGGAGCAGAGGAACCAGAGGGACCGGGGGTAGCTGAAGCAGGCCCGGTGACGGCACCAGAGCGGGCGCCAATGGTAGTGCCACCGGGGCCTGGCACCGTAGGCTCGTCGTTGACAGCATCTTCGGTTTCTTTAGGAATATCTGACTCGCCCAAAAATTCCACCTCCTCTCCTTGAATTATCAATCTATTCTGTGAGAGATCGATGGTCGCCTGGTGGCCTTTGAGAATGTCTAGACCAAGCAATAGGTCCACAGCTTTTCCCTCCATAACAGTGAATGCACAGTGCAGATGCTTCGAGCCTACCTGCAATATGGTAGAGTGTACGCGGCCAATGATATTAGCGGTACCAACACCTCTAGCGACTCCAGCAAAGCGCCTGTCGACGAGACGCATGATGTTACATTGCTCGGCACAGGCTGGGGACATAATGGTGGCTTGGGCACCTGAATCTACAAGTGCCTTAACTTTGAATCCGTTGACCTTCACGTCAATGTAGAGGAGGTGTACGCGACCGAATGCTGTGCAGTATTAGTATGATAAGAAATCGAGAGACATATCAAGCGGTACAGATAATCGAGATTTGGATGGCTTACATTCAGGATTGTGTTCCATCGCATTCTGTAAGTTCTCCACGACACTCTCTTGTCGAATTATCTCCTCGATTCTCGCTTGCGCGTCCGGGTTGAACTCGTCGGCGTTCAAGGCCTCGATTTCTCGCATCCGCGCTCTGCGGGCCTGTTCCTGCTCAAGGGCACTGTTTTGAAACATCTGGGCGAAGCGCTGGGGGTCCTCGATTACGGCGGCAAGCGGGGGGTTGAGCCGCTGTAGTTGTGCTCTCAGTGCGGGATCGCCCAGGACCTGTAGACGGATGAGTTCAGGATCTTGCGCCACAGGGGCACCACCTCCAGGCGCGCTGGGTCCGCTGGGTCCGCTGGGTCCGCTTGGTCCGCTTGGTCTGACAGCCGGCCGTCTTTGGGCTTGCTGGTCTCGATGGCCAGGATCGAGGCCGCTGCCCCTCATATCTCGGACGTGCAGGGCAAGCATGTCGCCATCGGTGATCTGCAGCTCCTGAAGGGTTTTGGTATTGTCGGTGATCAGCTGGCCGTTGTGGTAGAGATGCTGGGCGGGCGCGGGGATGCCCTCAGCCTCGATGGAACTCCGCAGCGTCTCAACGGTCATCTCGGGGTAGACACCAAGCGTGACGAGCCGCAGCTCCTGCTCCTCCACCTCGGGGTTATTCACGCTGAGTGTGATCTGCCTGGATATGCCACATGTCAGCAACGCTTACCGTCGATCCGACAGAGGTATGGTCTCGCGGGGACCTACATCTCGACTGCGCTGTCCGGGGGACAGTGAGGGGTTTGGCGCGGTATGGTATGTGACAGGGTGCAAAGGAATGGGTGCGGACGGAGTCACGCGCGCTGCGTTATTACGTTGGGTTGGGTCGGCGCAGAATGGCTAGAGAAAGCACGAAGACGTAGAAGCGGAGGGATGGTTGTCTTATGTCTTATAGCGAGGATGTCGGCGGATATGCAGTGAGATGCGAAGTCATGCGGACGCAAGGTTTCCGCTTGCTTGCAGGCCGAACAGCGTATCCAACAGAGGAAGAGGAAGAGGAAGAAGCGGCGTGACGATGCTGAGGGCAGGTACTGCTGTAGAGCAGCGAGAGCTGAGGCAGGCAGGTATGTAATAGGTAGGTAGGTACATTCAATCATAACCGATGCCAACCACGACATCATCTTGCCCCCACCACCCAGATCCAAGCGGGACTGTATCTACATGTAGGTAGGTACTTAAGTTATATGTAGGTAGGTACCTGGTGTACCTTGCTTGCATTCCAGCTCGCCTAGACCGGCCATGCAATAATTCTATATTGGCGTAGTATCTCCAAAGATGCCTCTACAAAATCCCATTATTAGTGTTCGTGAAGACATTGCACTCCTGATGCTCTGTCCTGATCAAGATAGAATGAATTATTTACTCGTTTACTTCAGCTGTACCTCTATAGCTTGAGTGGGCTAGACTAGGTATTCCACTGGGCCGACAGAAGTGCGGAGTATGACGGGTCCCGATTCGATGGGGTCCCTGCTTCTAAAACCTTCTCTGCCGCCAGGTAACTACTGTAGTGTACAAGGCACTACAGTACCTGCTTACACTACCGAGGCCCCCCACCCTGGAAATCCAGGCGCCAGATTCCAGCTAATAATACCGTGTAAAAGCTGAGATTAAAACTGGGATCAGAGCTGGGATCAGATCTGCACACCTTCCGTGGAATACCTAAATTAGATCATTACGTAGGTAGGGCTGGCGCCTGCGAATGCCTGTCGGCCAACGCAGCCTTTTCTGCCTACTGACCTCTACACAACGGCAGGGGTACGGGCCGTGGATCACCTTGTGATTCTCGCGATTGGACGCGATGTCTTACCGCAGCGGGAAGATGTCTGGCGCGTTGTGCACGGCGAAATAGCCATGTGAATCCGGAGATTCGGGGTTTACCCGCGACTGGGGCCAACCATTGATTTGATATTATAATCATAATACGAATGCCTGCCATTCCGTGGTGCATGATTGGGTAAGCTATCGAATCTTATAGACCGAAGGCTTAAGAATTTTGCTCTCGTCCACGGCGTCATGTTCTTCGGTATCAATGAATTTGACGCCGCCTTTCTTCCCCCCTCGTCCGGCGTTTTTCGCCTCCACAAGCCCCTTTCCAACAGACGGTTGAGCAGCCTTGACGAATTGCATCTTGACAAACATCTTGTTTCTCATATCAACCGCTGCCTTCTCATCGCTCCGCAACACAAAACCTCTTCGCTGGAGCGCCTCCACAAATGCCGTGACGTCCGTCTCTTGACGCCTGTCTTCGCCGCCGTCAACCTCGATGGCGAGATCTGCATCGTGCTTCTCCTCGGGCTCTGCATCCTTGCCCTTAGCCTTGCCCTTCTTATCTTGAGTTTTCTTCCGGTTGCCCACGCTGTGTGTCACCACCGCGTTTTTGTTCTTATTGCTCACGTGACCAAACCGGCTCTTGATTTCGGCAACCCAGAGTTCGCCTTTCCAATGCAATATACGGTATGCCTCCTCGATGAAACTGACCCAGTTCGTGCCCATAAGTGCCAGACAGAATATGACCACATCGACGCTGCCATCGGCGAGAGGCAGGTTGGCGATGTCAGCCTTGGTGACAAGTGGGCTCGGACTTTGTAAATCATAACTGAGGATATTCAGATTTAGTTTTTTCTTCTCGGACTGCAGCGTGATCGCAAGCTTGGCATCACCACAACCAAGATCCGCAATAGTACAAACGCCGTTTGTTCGCATAAGGGGGTGCACACTGGTTGTGGGAGTCGGGGTAGCTTGGCCAGGCTTGGGCTTATACAGATGCCTTTGCTGACCTCGTAACCTGATGTCCATGATGTAGCCATCTACTGGATTCTCGGGCCATACATTGACCTGACGACGGAACCCTTCATGATATTCTTGGAACATCTCTGGCGAGTCCTGAAATAGCTGGAATGCCTCATCCGATGGTTTTGTATAGAGCGTCTCATTAAGATGACGGAACCGAGCAGACACAAGCTTCTCCCTCATGGCAGCCTGCATGGGAGTGAGTTTAGGAGCCGGGGGGCCAGTAAGCGCCCTGTCTTTTTGTGATGTCGATTGTGGTGCATTCTGTAGATCTCTATCCTGACCATCCTTGTGAGCCTTTGACTTCTTGTCCTTTTTCTTGCTCCCTTTTGCCTCGCTGGAGCCCTTTTCACCCGGAGCACCTTCTGGCAACGTCGAGTCTAGCTCATCTTTGGTCACGTGCTCAGTGGCGTCTTCTTTTGACTCTCGCTCTTTCTGCTTCTTCAATTTCTTCTTCTCCTTCAAGGTCAGTCCCTTCTTTTTACCAGCGTTTCCTGTGGATCCATCTTGGTTGGGTTTGGACTTCTTGCCTTCCCTTCCCTCGATGACTTGCTCCCATAAATCTGCAACGTTGGTCGTAGTGACGTTGGAAGTTACAGATTGTCTCTTACGCTTCTTTGATAAATTGGGCTCTTGTGGGCTTTGGGTCGTATTTGTAGTAGTCTCTGCTCTGGGACCATCCGCAGAGATCGCCCAGCCGGGAACGGCAAACATGCTCAGACTTGATTTTGGAAGTGACGATAATAAATGCTGTTTGAGAGACTCCGTATTATATCTCAGCACAGATTAATTCGGATTCTTGTTAGACGATGATGTGCTGGCCAGCGTATTAAGCACCAGAGATACTGGTTTAGGATCATGGAAGAACTGGGTCGATGCCTCTTCGAAACTTTTTTTGCTAGCAATTAAAGACCCATTTTATCTCTACTCCTAGCCAATCAAAGGTACTTCTGATGGTACGCACAGTGCATCTACTGTATATCTATCTGCGCTCTTTAATTTATGCTAGTTACAGCAATTGTCAGAGTGGTTAATTTTGAATAAATTGACTACAGCTAAGCTTTCAGATGACTTAGCTTATTCGAAATCTTAAGCTTGGAGCTGAAGTAGTCCAACATTTCATCGATCAACTGTCTGGCAAGCGCATTGTTCTGTCACCGTTTCATTCATATCCCTAGCTTTCGTTCTTAGTTAAACCTGTATCATCATTGCTGGCATATCAACATCCCATATCTATCCGGTTATCACGCGATTTCAATCACGATAGCATGCTTATTTTTACCCCGTTCGCCACATGAAGCTACGCGGGGTCTTTTGAAACACTTGGTTCATCAGATAAGACACCAGCAACGCGTCAATATTTCCATCCGTGTACGCCCCTTGTGATACGGCCGGGTGCGGCAGGAATACATAGCCCGAGCACCGCTTGTCCAAATACGACTGAACAGTGACACAGCAGCTAGCTACCTTGATACCTGATTGTCAGAAGCGGGGGGTATCAATTGTTGAATGGCGGGTGGCGACTCTGAATAGCACCGCCTGGGCTGTTGAAAATGTGATGTTAACTACACATGATATTACCCGATTCCTCTCGATCTCGGCAGGTATGGCGGAACTATCTTGTGCTCTGTGGGCCATTGTCCCATTTCTAACCGGGATTTGCCTCTGGCAAAATAAGGGTTGACTTACGTTCCCTGTGGTTGAGCTAGACTCTATAGTAATAAAATTGACACCCACTATATAAATCGATCTTTTCTAAGTATAGTCTTGGATTTGATAACTAGACAACATAATGGATATAAAGCCTTCGTCGTGCTGTGCTTAATTAAGACTTACCATGCGAGTAGCTGCGTCAAGCATGAGGCTTGCATGCGTTGCATCCCTGATCTGTGATAAGGCCTCTCTCCAGTATGATATTTTGAAAGACCTCACTCGTCCCTTGTACGGAGAATGTCCGGTGCTAAACATTGCCAACCCCAGTATCTGTGCCCAGAGATGAATTGTCGAGTTGGCACTGTATCTCCGCTAGTTGTTTTCCACTGCCTTCGGGGGAACTCTAAGATACCTTGACTGCTTGTGAGACGTACTGGACTAAAACTTGCCAGGCTTTCTTCTAAGCCTGCGTGTTTGGAACATCCATTTGTACACGTCTCATCGAAAGCAGAGTTTGTGTAGGACGAGGAATCATGGATGCAGTGGGAACAAGTCCACTGCTGGTCTGCCAAACAAATCCCGTTCCTGAAAAGTGCTCCGGCCATTCTTTCGGTCGCGGTGAAGCTTAGCCCTTTGTGTGCTCCCTTATGCTATACCCTGGTTAGATGGACTGAATCAACAATCGTTACCGGATTATGGGAATTTCAATACCCTCAAGCCAGTCCAACCAACCCGATCCATTTAAGTGTCATCAGCTGCACACAGCTTTGTGGTACCACCACAGCAGAGCAACCGAATAAACTGCGCCATCTCTGCTCGCACGTTTGTTCCCCATCCTTGACCCAATTTCGGCATTTTTACATCCAAATCTTAATAAGGGTCCAGCCTCAAGGACGTCCCCAAAGGTTGGTTTGCTGCATGCCGCATGCTGCCAGCGAGTTCCGGTTCTGGTAAATGTGTTGTGACACGGTCAAAAGGCACCAGTCTCGTGCACTCGTCGTTTTTAAGCTTTTCGCCCACGGATGCTAACTTCTTGGTGCCTCAACGCCATTTTTGCCCGATCGAGGAACTCGAAATTCCGCTTCTGCTACCGTATTGTTCAGCTTCTGCAAGCTTCCGAGGCAATCGGCGGGCTGTAAGGTCGCCGCCCGGCTTCCAAAAAGGCGAATCAATCACACTAAGCGTTTATTGCAAAGGAAGAGACGTTCTGGCGGGGCCGTGAACTTTTTAAACAGAACTATCTGCTTCCCAAACTACGGTCGAAACGACTTTGGCCATATCAAACCCGACAGGTTTGTTAAGCAAGACGAACTGCGGACTATCTCTCTGGTGGCCGATCGGATCCATTTATTCCCGTCTTACGGACCTCCCATCAGTACCCCGCCGATTCCCCCGTGGCCAAGTTGCTAACTAGGTAGTTAGCGTTGGTGGTGTTTTGCGATCTTGTTATTCGCCAATTCTCACAAGGGGGCCTACGAGGTCAAGCCTCGAGCCTCTCTCTTCTCCCGTTCGCGTCGCTGGCTAGCCTCATACTTAAGTACTTACTCCTTGTCCTACCTCTTCATGAAAAAGTTTGCCAAGCTTGTTATCCCGCTGGCAAGCATACCTACTAGTCTGGGTTTTGTCACACGTCCAAGTTTCGGAGCCGCGTGATTTTGTATACTGGCACAGCTGGCTCTATTTGCTTAGACTCAACATACACGTCGTGATGCTGTCTTTGTAGCTCGTTCTGGTTCAGTCTATCCCTGTTTTCAAGTGCGGCTAGCCTTCAAGTGCTCCTATTTGTCTATCCTGCGGTATCAACGTGGTCCATAACACCAATTAGGAAAAGCCTGATGCTCTAAAAGGCAATTGTCTGGGTCAAGCCACACCAACTACCGGCCGCGCATATCCACAAGCTATTGGCAAAAGGTTAACCCGGGTTTGCCGAGCGGTAATGGGTCTCAAGCAGACGAACTACTTGCTGTAGATTATGACCGGCTGTCTAAAGTAACCAGGTGGTAATCTTAAGCATGGAGTCTTCAGGCTTGGTGTCAAACGACTCATCTGCCACGTCTCACCCACAGCGGCCCTCGTCGCCAGACGGCCATGATGACGAAGATGTTTCTCAAAAGAGAGTACCCGCAAGGAAACGAACCAAGACTGGTTGCCTTAGTATGTCACCATTCTTTTACTAATTCAATGCAAGACTCTGTACTAAGAATGATTTAGCTTGTAGGAAGCGACGCATTAAGTGCGACGAGGGAAAACCAACCTGCAGCAACTGTTTGAAATCCAAACGGCAATGCGAAGGTTATAATCAACGGGTCATTTTCAAAGACCCTCTTGGCGCGTTCGCTGGTGCTCCTTACGGGCCAATACAATATCCGGCCCCTTCACCCCAAGCGTTGCTTAGGGAGCAGCAGTTATCAGCTGCTCAACAGAGGTCTTCGTCTCAGTCCCTTCAGATCATCGCCCCGAAACCACCAACTGTTGATTATCGCCAGCTTCCTACGCACCAGTTCAGTCATTTTCATCCTGGTCAGGCTGGTCCAGTTCCACCACAGCCGCCCGTAAATTTGGCCCCCAACCAATTTTTATCGCAACCACAGCCGTCGAAATACACATTTTTCCCTCCGACGACGGTTGATGCCTTCTCACAGGGACAGTGGAGGCAAAATGCACCTGGGGGTAGCAGCCAATACCCCCCTCTGGCCGCTCAAGATGGCAGCAGTAAGGGGCAGGCTTTAGTGTCGCCACATACTCGTGGGCAGCCTAATGAAAGCAGAACCTTCGTAGAAGCCGAACCAGCGCACCAAGTGATTGAAGAGCATCTTGAGGACTGGGAATATGAATTCTACGATGATGATGCATCTATGGGCGAGTCGGACGACGAATTCTTAGTAGCACGACAAGACTCACGATTCGGTCTCCATGGAGCGGAAGTTATCACTTCACAGAGACTTGACCATCAATACCATATGTTTGGCACTCATACGAGAACATTTTCGACATTTGGGGCGGAAACTGTACTTGCAACTTACGATCCCTCACCGGCCAATTCACCCCTCACCGACAAGCATATCGCTGCAGTCTTCTGGCATTTCATGAATGTCACAGGGCCGAGTATGTCACTATACGAAAGGCATCCACTTGATCCTTCCAATATCTTTCGAGGACAGACGCCGAAATCAAAGCAGCACGGATGGACCTGTAAGCGTGAAGCAATGCCCGCCGGTTGATTGTCATACTAATCGGTTCTAGATGAATTTCCCGTCATGTCATTTAGTCACCCAGCACTTTTGCAGGCTATGCTTGCTCTTGGTAGCTTGCAGATCGCTAAACTTCAGAAAGTCCCACCAACAGCGTCGCTTAAACATTATCATCTAGCCCTGAGAAGAATAGCTAAAAACGTCACTCGTCCCGCGAGACGTACCCAGACAGCTAATCTTGCAGCGACTTTGATTCTTGCTTTCTACGAAGTCTGGAACTCGGACCATGACAAATGGTGTAGGCATATGTTGGGAGCCCGTTGGATTATTAAGGAAATACCACTTTCCGAGATGACTAGGGCAATCATGGCGATCAAAATGCAGAAACGACTCACTGACATGGAGCAGTCTCAGGCTGGGAACTTTAGGGATTACCCTTCGACAGAAGACTCTGGGTTCTTGTATAGGGACTGGGACCTCATGGATGTGTCATTGCTAAGCATGATCATGGGCCATGAAGTTTCGTATGATGATCTCGGCATGCTACCAGAAGACTTGAGTTCGCACCCGAGGCCGAAATACATCTACACAAATAAGGATATGGAGAGATATGAGCAGCTGAGCGACCTCTTCTGGTGGTACTGTAAGATGGATGTTTACCAAAGTATTCTGGGTGGGACTCGTCCCTTGTGAGTATCCCGTTTGTGTTGTTTGAGGGCACCGATACTAACGTGCCAGTTTACAATACGAGACATGGATGCAATGTCCGCCAAGGTCACCGATGGGGAGACTCGACGCTATGTGAGTTTATGGGGAGACCGTGAGGGACTTGAACGACGCTGGACTGATAAGGTTTAGATACGGGAGTTACGATCATTTAATCCTCCTCTTGGGCCGCCTGGTCAGCTTCGTATCTCGCGATCTTTCGAGAAAGCGAGAAGCGCTGTCACGAAGCGGATCTGGCAGCCAATGGCCGCCGCCAGGCATGTTCACAGGCATGATGCCGGCTTCCGACAAGGTGACACCGCCGATGGGTTTTAGTCCTCCGCGGGAAGACTCCTCTCCGCCGCCCAGCACTGCTCAGTACCACACAGACAGCGATCTCGACACTAGAACTGTCGAGGCGCTTCGGGAATGGGAGCAGATCCTACTGGCCTTTCACGAGATCAAGCAGCACTTCGGCCCAGACTTCGAGCCGCTCGGGGCCGACATATACCCGTCACAGCTGACGCCGTACGGTCCTGCCACCCACTATCGGACATATTCGATCGCTGGCATCTGGATGAACTATTACATGGGGCTTATCGTCCTCCATCGAGCGCACCCCAAGATGCCGCCCGTAGCCATGCTCGCCGCTGGCATGTCTGCCGGTACCACCATGCCATGGGCGCTCAAGCTCTGTCGAATCGCCGCGGGCCTCGAAGAAAACATCTCGCATCTGAAAGTCGTTAGTACGTTGATGGGCGCCGCGTTGATAGAATCCGCGTTCCCACTTTTCGTGGCGGGTGTTCAGGTAAAACAGCAGCCTTTCCTTCCTCTCGCGTTTCTTGGATTTCTTGTGAAGCGCTCACCCTCACTCACTATGCTCTCCCCCACTCTGGGAGCTACCTACCTCTCTGTAGTTGCATTTTTTTCGCTGACAATACTCGCGTTCCACAGCTTCAAGACGAGGGACAGCGACACTGGTTGGTTTGTCGCCTGCGTGACATAGCCCGCCTCACTGGGTGGCAATCCGCGCACCAAATTGCCGACGGCTGCGAATCGGCATGGACGAAGGCGGCACAGCTAGGCCGAGGACCACCGTACAGGCCAGCGCCGGAGGCCGAAGACGAGACGAATGCGAAGGAGGTGCGGAGCCGGCACGAGGCCAAGAAGAAGCGGCAGGCGCCGCATCCGCTCGACGTCGCCCCGCCTGGCATGAACTGGGTTTGGGGCAACCCGCGCCGGCTCGACCGACGTATCCAAGAAGACGGCGCAGCCGCAGCCGCGGCCGCCGCTGCAGGTATAGGAGATGGGATGGCCATGGACGGCAACAAAAAGATTGTGCTTGCTAAGGGCGAGAAGGCGTTTTATGCCATGGGCTTGCTTACTGTTGAAGAGGATCTCGAAAAACTGGATTTGGACTCTGGGGATCGGGAGAAATAGTGGCAACGGCGGCGTGAAAAATCTAGAGGGGATATCGGCTCTTAGGGTAGAGACGGGTATTACGGTGTCCCATGCTTGAACTATGGAGTAGAGGAGGTTGGACAGCGGCTATGGTCTAATCAGGAATTACTCGGCATTTCAGCTTAACGGGCAAAGGGGCTTTTTCACCATCTTGGAAAGAAAGAAAAGACATAAAAAATAATCAGCCTGCAGATTTCACTGCGTGTACACTAATGATACATGGGGTGTGGATGCTGATGGTCAGATAATTCTGAGGTGGCCGTCATGTTGACTTTGAACAATCACAAGCAAGCAAGAAACTCATATGCTCGCCTCTTGTCTATTGTCTTGTCGTATTCCTCTAATTTCGAACGACGCTGGATTGCTGTTCTTCGACTCATTAATTTGCGGGTAGCCGCTCAACAACCGCAGCCATCTCCTCATCTGTGTATATTCTGAATCCTTTCTCTTTGGTGACACTTGCTAGTTGTACGTTCTTGGCATCTAGCTTCTCCTCCATCACCTGCTTTAAGGTCTTTAGAACGAGCATCTCGGCGTCCGCAATCGTGAGAGACTGTCCGGGATCGTAAGCCAGTTGATTCATAATTTAGGAAATGTAGCTATATAATCTCGAGGAATGTTGTTGGGAGGAACTTGCCTTGTGGTACTCATTCTGGAGCTCGGCCTGAGCACCTTCGCTTCCCGATCCGATGGCTTTGGCGTCGTAACGATAGAAGGTGCCGCTGGGCTCGGCGTGATAGAGCTGGGGGCCATCCTCGTCATAGCCAGCGATGAGCAAAGCGACACCGAAGGGACGGCTCATGATGCTCTCCTCGCCATCGGCACTCTCACCGAAGCGTAGAGCAAGGTCACAGATGGCTTGAGTGCAGCTTTCGACACCCAGGTTCTCGTTGTAGTTGAAGGCGTGCGACTGGCACTCGACACGGGCGTGATCGACCATGCTGCGTGCGTCTGCCTGCAGCCCCGACATGGCGCATCCAATGTGCCGGTCGATCTCGACAATCTTCTCGACGGACGACGTTTCCAGGAGCGTCGACGTCACCCGCTTCTCTACGCCTAGCACCACACCCTCCGATGTCGCCACGCCGATCGCTGTCGAGCCGAGCTTGATTGCCTCTAGGGAGTATTCGACCTGGAACAAACGACCCTCAGGCGAGAAGGTGCTGTGAACGGGTAGGATAATTAGCACGAGGAGCGGATGGCGGCATTGATGGAGGCTTTGGGAGCTTGCGAGAAGTGTTAGGTCCACACATACTTGATGCCGCGATCTGTTGAACCCGGTATTAGCAATTCTGGAAGCTCCAAAGCTCATTTCATGCAGCTGTATTTGACGAGAGCGTGGCACCGCTTACCGTATTCAGATCTTGCCATAAACATCGTGGCGGTTTATGGGGGGTTGTTGGTGATGATGAGGAGCGGTTTGATTGATGGGAGGGATCTGACCCGAAAAGTAGTCAGTTGGTTCGTAGACGAAGGAAGATTCGGCGTAAACAGAAGAAGAAGAAGGCTGAGTCGTTTGGTTAGTGTTGGTAGATATTATGAGAAACGTATGAAGATTAGGTAGAGCTACAAAGCTCAAGGCTACGACGGTGTTTACGAAGCTCCGGTCTCCTCGCAGCCCGTTGGATACTTCCTCTCTACCTTACCTAAGGTACATACAGGTCGTTACAGCGGGGTTGGTACCTGTGTTATGCCTTGGGTACAAGCTCTCATATTTTTGATGGCCCGAGCTTCGGGATAGATTAGGTACCTTATTACCTACATACATAGCTCCTCCCTAATTCTAGCTCAGGTACCTACCTAGGTAGACTGCAATACCTACCCTGTAAGCTGCAACCCACCACCAAGCAGGCGCGTACCACCCACCTACGTAGCCACTTAGATCGGTACGCGACGTGCTATCGTGCTATCGATGTTGTAGCAAATTCACTACACATGCAGCAGACCTGTAATTGCCTGATGTTGTCGCGGACTTTGTGTATATCGTAGTCGCCCACGACGTTCCAAAACGCTAGAAGCCAGATGTCGCTACCGCTCTGCTATTACCATAATGTCTTCAAGACTCTCCAGCTATGCGGACCGGCGCTCCAATGGCACCGACAGTGACGGTAATCCGAGACCACGCGCTGGCGCCACCTTCTCAGGCACTGGGCGCGCATCCGCCGATTCACGCGATTCGCGGACTGGCCGTACAGCGCAGCCCGGCTTCACTAACCCGGCTCATAAGCGATCAGCATCGGGAAATCCGCGGCCTGCTAGTCGAGCAGTGGAAGAGCGGAGGACCGAGCGATTGACCGTGACCACGAGAGAGAAGCTCATTACTCGGACAAAGAGCCCCGAGAGGCGCCCTAAGGAACCTGTCCAGCCAGAGAGAGAGAGATGGAGGTCGAAGGAAGCCCCCAAGTCGCGACAGCCCGAGACGAAGCCCAAGGAGACAAAGTCGGAACCGTTATCCAGTGAGGCTGTTCACGTCATGCTCTGTATGGAGGATCTAGCTAACCATATGCGTAATCAGCAACTTGGGACCCTGTAGCAACTCTCGCGCCACATTCTACGGCTCCCCTCGCGATTCGTATATCAATACCACCGTTGGCTTCAGAGGCTCCCTCCTCCCAACAGCCCCAGCCCCTCCACGAGTTGTCTTTGGAAGCGCAGGAGGCGGTTATGATAGAGGATCTGCTCTTCGTTTTCATGGGGTATGAGGGGCAATATATTCGCTACTCGTACGGATATAACCCTAGCGATGAGAGAGATCGACTACAGGGACCGACTTTCAAGGTATTACCGGGCCTTGATCCAAGTTTACAAGATTTGACGTTATCAATGCTTCAAATGGCTACTCATCACTCTGCTCTCGAGATGTTCGTCAATGTACAAAGTCGAGAAGAGTTCGGCATCGTCAACCATGCCCTTTGTGCCGCAATAAGGAAGTTTCTGCACGATTATTTGGTCATGGTCGCTCAGCTCGAAACCCAGTTCCTGACAAATGAAACATTTACTTTACACCTTCTTCATGTCCACACGCTTCCTACTAGCCAGATGATGTCCCAACTCTATGCCTTGGCCTCGGATCTGCTCAAGAGAAACGCACTTTTGGATGTCGAGAGCGAAGAAGAATCGGATGCTGAAGATTTTGACGATATCATAGAAAATCTGAAGCGAGGCGGTGATCTTGTGCCAGGCAACATGACCGGGAAAAAAATCTGCAAGGGTGGTGTAGTCATTGAACTAATAACAAAAAGGCTGGAATCCATGTCTGGAGACCCGGCTGCTAGAGCATTGCTTACCTCCCTCTTACGAGATGCAAGTCGGCCCTACATGGCTATGCTCAATGAATGGCTTCATCATGGCGAAATCAAAGATCCACATTCCGAATTTTTAGTCAAAGAGCAGAAGAGCATACGACGCGACATGCTGGAGCAGGATTACACAGATGATTATTGGGAAAGGAGATACATGATACAGAAACAAAACATACCCCCTCAACTCCAAGACGTCAAAGATAAGGTCCTACTTGCCGGCAAATATCTCAACGTTGTGCGAGAGTGTGGTGGTGTAGATATTAGTAAGGTAACCCGAGACGTACCTACCTCATTTGATGACCCCCGCTTCCTCGATAATGTTAATAACGCCTACGCCTATGCGAATGAGTCTCTCATGAAACTTCTATTAACCACTCACGCCCTTCCAGCAAGGCTACGGTCTTTGAAACATTATTTCTTCCTTGACCCATCTGACTACTTCACCTATTTTATGGAGTTGAGTGCGTCAGAGTTACGCAAACCCCTCAAATCAGTCAATACAGTCAAGCTCCAGTCGCTTCTTGATCTTGTTCTTCACCAGCCTGGAAGCATAGTCTCCCTAGATCCATTCAGGGAGGATGTTCACGTTGAAATGAACGAAGTCAGCCTCATCAAGATGTTACAGAGGGTTGTAAATATCACTGGAATCGAACAAGGAGAGTCACTACAGCCCCTCAGCAACCAACCCGTCGAGAACGACAAGAATGCAGTCGGGTTCACGTCATTACAAATAGACTACCAGGTACCATTTCCTGTATCTCTTGTCATAAGTCGCAAGACTGTCTGGCGGTACCAAGCACTTTTTCGCTATCTATTATCACTGAAATATCTGGAGTCCCAATTATCTACAACTTGGCAAACTCACAATACTGGCATTGTGTGGAGCCACAAATCTTCGGCTAGGAAACTGGAGATTTGGAAAAGGCGGGTGTGGACATTGAGGGCACGAATGGTTGTGTTTGTGCAACAGCTACTCTACTTCTGCACGCTGGAAGTCATCGAACCGAATTGGCAGTCTCTTATGTCGAGGTTGAAAGCTAAAGACGGCAGCTTGGACGGCTCCGGAAAGCCAGACCGGACAGTTGACGAATTAATGCAAGATCATGTGGATTTCTTGGACACTTGCCTCAAGGGCTGCATGCTAACGAACGGCAAGTTGATAAGAGTACGCTTTGTTGTGAATTCCCTTATTGTTATAGGTGCTAACCGTCATTAGATTCATTCAAAGTTGATGCAAACCTGCACCGTGTTCGCTGCCTATACTAATTGGCTCTCTCGGGAACTGGAAAAGGCTGATCCAGACCTTGTTGGCCCTATCAAGCCGCCGAATATGTCGAAAAAGCAATGGGCACGATTCCAGACAGCAAAAGCCCAGAAATCATCTAGCGATAGCGCCTCGAATAGTCTGATTCAAGATGATGAGGGTCGCATTAATAATCTGTTTGAGATCATTAAGAAGTGGGAGACCAATTTCAGCCGACATCTTCAGATTCTACTAGATGCCCTAAACCATTACGCAGCGACAGAGACAGTAGTGCTATTAAGTCTATGTGCTAGATTAGCCACGGCCAATCAAGGGACTGAGTATGCCGGATTACGAACTGAGGAAGATATCGCCTCCTAACACGAAAAACAATTGGGTCGGTGTAAGTCTCGAAATTTCAGTTAGTACAGAGGGAGCGTATTGTAACGATGAACGCATCACGATTTCGGCAAAGGCGAGACGAGACGAGAAAATAATATTATGTTGTGAATAGATTATACCCATACTTGACGAATGTATAAATATTTGTCTCTTATCGTGTTGGTTTTTCGAGATTGCGCCATGAGTTTTGTGTGCTGCTACCCTCATGTGCTATGGTAAGGCTTTTCTCTGTTATATGAAATCAGTGCCAGAGTTACTGTGAACCCAAGTAGCATGCAAGAAAGAACAAGAAGCGCATTCGGTCAGAGAGAAGATCATTCCATCTATTAAGAAACGCTGAGTGGGAATTCAATATGCTTGTTCATACAAATGCTATGGATATGAAACGCCTTTTTCCATATAATGCTGGTTGGTGATTCATTTCTTGGTACATCATGATACGTACGGATTTACCGTCAGTCTTACCAGTGTTGTGCAGTATATAGTTCGTTTCGCTTCCCGGCTTCCGCGATGTAGCCGGCGAGTGAAAGGTGACTTTTAGCCTCGTATGAGGCAAAGTCGAGTCTTTGTAGGTTCGGAGTCATTATCGTGCAGCAAGCCATAGGCAACATCTCCACCATGAGCAGCTCTTTTCTTTCCGTCCCCATTCCATCCACATTCTCTCAGCAGATTTTAAAGGAGGCGTCCCTACGCACCCGTGACCTCCTTCACAATCCGCGCAAGCTCCGCCTTCTGAACGTTCTTGCCGTCAAGCGGTCCGCCAGGCGCCAGGAGCGTCTTCATAACGTCACCTAATTTTGGCTTATCGCCCAGCCCAGCCACAACGCTCCCCACTGCGGCTCGGATCTGATCTGTGCTCAGCTCCTCGACGCCGCTGCCAGCCACGTACTCCTCCAAAACGGTGATCTGCGCCTGTTCCTTGGCGACCAGGTCGTCGCGACCCGCGGCCGCGAACTCGTCTCGAGCTTCGGCACAGCCCCGCTCCTGCTTGCGAAGCAGCGCCACGAGCGCGGCATCGGTTGTGATGGGCGACGACGTCTTCGATGCGTTCAGCGTCGCCGACAGTGCCGCGCGCAATACGGATAGTCGCGCGGCGTCCTTCGCACGCATCGCCGCCTTCAGGTCTGCCTTGAGCTTCTGCAGCAGAGGCGGTGCCGGCGCGTCGCTGTAGCTGCGTGCGAACGCGAGGACGGGCGTCCTGTAAGAGGACAGCCCGCTGGCTCGAGAGCGGAGCAGGTTGGTTGATAACCGCATGCTGGGGAGTGACATTGTGATTATGGCGATAGAGGTCGGGTGGGAGAGGTTGAGGTTACCGCTTGCTGATTTGTTGGACACGACTCGACCGGGGTGGTGGCCTAGCTTGGAGAAGAATTTGATGGCGACGATTGAAATTTGAAGCTTGAGATGCTGCAACTGACCCCTGGCGCTCAATTGACCAATGAAAAGCGTTCTTTGCATCCCCGGCTGGCAATGACATGGGGTCTTTCCCCAATGGGATAAGCACCTATACTTAGTACGGCTAAGGCACGGTATCTACCGTGGGACTAGTATGCGAGGTATGGTAGGTCCTACCCAACAGGAGCCCGAAGGTTAATGCTAAGGTATGAACGTATAATGTTTTGTGTTCTACTACTCTAGGTATTAGCTTCAAGTTATTTCCTTTTATTTTTTCCCCCTCTCCAGCAGAACCAAAGCGCTTTAGGTGTATATACTCCGTACATCTGCTGTAAATCTCAAGCTGGGCATGTAGGTAGGTGGGTAACCAGAGAAAACGTCACAGCAGGCATATGCCCATGCTGGTATGTACTCTACCCCTAATTACCTACATAACTAGGTACGTAATGGAGCAAGAACTTACCTACATTGGGTTGCACGGACTGCACGTAGGTTAGGCAGGTACGCTACAGCCCAGGTTGTACAGCATACGAGCACTCTATCAGTTCCCTTGGGTAGGAACGAGTAGACCGTAGATGATATTATCAGGTACGCAAAGAGCAACCATCGATCATTACCCTCTTTTCTCTGTATTTGCCTGTTTGAGCCATATTGCTTGATTTTGATTCGTCAATTGCCTGCAACACAGCTCAATGCTGCCGCTTGGCACAAGGCTTGTTTAGGCATCGGTGGTGCACGAGCTTGCGTCACATCCCAAAGTGGGAGTTCGCCTCGAAGTTCGGCCTGCCAGCGCTATCTATCCTACCGGTACTCATTGATGGCAAAACTGCAACCTAGACAGCCGATTCGAGCAAGACTAAGAACTAGCCGTGAAGTTGCTATTATATCGCGTCGAGTCGTACCCTCAGCTCACTGACACGGCGTTGAGACACCCGTTATAACATCGTCACGATGATGTTAAAAGAAAACCACAAGGGAGGATGTATGGAAGAATATTAGAAATCACCTGATGAAGAGGACCAGCGACTTATTGCCGTCACAGCAAGGGTCGGATGCAAGTGCACTTCCCGCGGTTGGCCCACATGCACCCAGACAAGCCTTCCATCTTAGCTACTACTCTCCGCGGATACGCCGCTCTGGACAGTAATCATCGACCTCTAATTTCATCTGGGTTACCTCGGCGGCTATCTTGGGTTACACGGTCGCCCTTGAGACAGGTGGCGAGATGCCTCCTTAGTTCTTCTGCCCGCTGCCTGATTGGTCCCGTGGAGTAGTAGTCAGGGAGCAGCCAAGTCCAGTGAGAGCAGCAGCACCACTCCAGTGGCCGAGAAGCCCGCAGTAAACCACTGCCACATCATTCGGGCCTGGAACCCTGCGAGTAACCCATTGACTGCCACGTGGAGGCAGATGAGCAGCCTAATCGTAGAGTTCATGACGGTGATTCCAGCAAGATGGGTGAAGGCCTCAGGCACGACTGACTGACCGTCTTCGCAAATGCGCATCTACATCTTTCCTGTCATCATCAAGTTCATATACGAGAACCTGCTCGGTTTGACAGCCATGGATGGCGACGGCCCAGTCAGCTGGCACGGGGTCTTGTGAATGGTCACATTGCGAGAGGAGTTCAAACAACGAGCAATGCTTCTGATTCGTTACCCTATCCTCGGGACTGTAATTAAAGTCTGGCAAAAACCTTAAGCAGACTTCATTTCCCCTATTTTCTGATCCTATTCCGTGACAACTCATTGGTCTCACGAGAATTATTTGCCCTACTGTGTTATCAAACCACACGGACACGCCATAGCCGTTCCTTTCGACAACATTGCAGATCTAAGGGGTCTTGCTGACTTCGTGCATTGCTTAATACGTGGGTGTCTGCGGCTGAGCGCGTATCCAGCAGGTTCATACGCGGAGGCGCACATCGACACCAACCTGTCTTGTTTTTTTTGGTGTCGGTGGTCGGGAGATGTGTTCCCAGTTCAGGCGACTGAAGACCAACGACAGGGCGCAAATATCCATTTGAGATAACCATCGGTACCCCAAATTCCACTGTCAAGTATCGCTATCGACGGGGCTTCTTACCCACACAAACATATCTTCATTCGAACCGTCAGCAACATCCTAAGACTAGCACACTTCATATCTAAGAGAAACAACACTTACAATGGGAAGTATGGCTAAATAAGGCACCGTGGCTTGTCAGCAGTCCGGCCATCCACAGAAATAGTATGCTATGAGTATCAAGGATTATACCTTGAGCGCCGGGTTGGCAGCTTCTGTTCTAGCTTTTGCTACCAAAACGTGAAATTCGGTGATTGACATGCTGGGATGATCGTCAATATTGCCATTAATTCTGATCAGCATGTCCTTGGAGGGGCATACCTAAGATAATGAGTGAAGGGGTATAATGCCACGGAAGACAATAACATCCGAACGTTCTCCTGGTTGGCAGCCCCGATATCATAGTCTCTTTGATCTGCAATAGTCGCTCTCGTCAATACTGAACCTCGCTCGACGACTGAGGCTCTTACTGTCCGACCAAGCACACATCGGTAACGGGATCATTCTCTCATCTACATCTGTGAACCCAGCATTCCTGAGCCAGCCGCCAAGTCGACGTGGCGCCCTTGGGTTCTTGCATTGTTCCATGGCAAAGAGATACGTCTGCGACCACTGGCGAAGCGCCGAACCTGCCAGACATGTATAAGCTCGAGGCTCTACGGCAGCACGTATTTGAGCAAAGCTTACTATCCGTCAGTGCACCGTTATCTGACTGCGCATTGAAATCAATCTCCGCCATTTGAACCCAGCCTCCAGGTCGGAGGCTTCGAAATATATCACGAACGTATCCAGTCCACCGTTCTGTATTGATGCCACCGGCTAGCAATCTACTGTTGACGAGATCGAAATGGTTCGAGGAAAACTGGAAGCTGCGCTCCATGTTAGATTCCTCCACACTCGGACATAGAAAGCCTTACGGCATATTCAGGTCATCGATATCGAGATACAGATTCTCTAGACCTTCTTCAGGGTTGTGGTGGTGCGGCGTTATGTCGATCCCTCGGACCTGAAGTCTTCAATTAGCGGACGAGATTTCCAAGCTACCACCAATCGCTCTCTTTGATACTACATTCACGATAGGGTGTTCTGTTCCTTCATCGCTCGGGGCAAAGGATTTTGTCTGCGATCCGCAGCTATTCGCCGTGCCCACGACCTTCCAATATGCAACCGCAGACTAGCTCCTGGGCGAGACGGAAAGGGGACCATCGATGATACAGCCTGGCAATTGTGCGCTGAATACAGAAGTCTACATGAATGACGGCGGCAACATTCAGAGGAGCATTCAGAGGGAAACTAGGTTCTACATACCTCACACCTAGGATGTTCCCAGGCCACCTGAAGAGCCCACTATTGAAGAATTTGTCAACGTTCAGCTCTATATGGTGAGCCAGGGGTTACACTCCAGCAATGGGGTGGCTTCAAGCTAACGTCGGCAAAGCCTGTACGTACGAAAAGCCTCCGCCAGAAGAAAAGTCAGAAAGGAGCAAGGACACAGTGGAATCTCACCTCTCCCGTTCCAAACCCACAATCGAGGACTCGTCTCGGTGTGTCAATCGGCGGGAAAATAAATCTATTATCAAACATCATAGTCAAAACGCTATGTTGGATGCGTAATCGAAGGGTTTCATCCTGGACACGCCGCTTGTTAGCTTCGTTCTTCGTTTTCTACCCCCTCTCGTCAATGGGCAGTGTATGACGCACCTCGTCAACGGGTACGAAATACGTGTTATTGTCGATAGCGTATCGTTGAAACAATCGGTTGTGAAGAAAGAATGTTTCTTGGACCTCATCGCTGAGTTCCACGGTGTCCGCTTGGCTAGTAGCATGTTAGCAGGTCAACCAAATTATCCAAGCTCGGAATAACTACTCGGCCATTTCTAGGAATATCCTCTTTTTAAGCGACGATACCGTGCGGGTTGGCAGTTTTCGATACCGAGACAATTTTTTTTTCACTTATTGCTCGCCAGGTATGGCGGAGGCTGTTACTTACAGAAACTCCTGTGAGCTCACCGCAGTCATCTAATAGGCTGACCCAGCCAGACCTTAATTATCTCAGCCTGCGAACCACCAGGATGGGGTTTAAAATCATTTCCTATTTCCTGCTCTCCCCGAACCATGACTGGTATCTGCAAGTCGCGGAATCGATGTACGACGGCCTTAGACTTATGTGGAGCTAATGGGTATTATGACCTGGTCGACAGAACCACTGCATAATGGTCACACACACGCAGTACCTCGGACCCCACGATACTGTTAGCACCGCTGTCGATCGTGTACTGCATGCACATCCATGAACGTCAAGCTCTTATATATAATAGAACATTTGTCTCGTCAGAATCGTTGCGAAATAATCCATGGCCTGCATAAAGATCCGCGATAACGTACTCGGATATACCATCGCGCTCATGAACTTGGTATCACTGGTTGGAGAGTAGAAAAGATGACGTTGAGCGGCACCACGTCTCATTGCAGGTTGCCGGCATCGAGTGTAGGCCTGGCTGGAGGACGACGGCCTCTATACAGCACTGGCATTATTGGGTAGTAATGGCCTTGTTGTGTGGCCTGATAGTACCAAGGGACCACTCGTAAAGGCCAGAGTAACGTTCATACTACCTAATAGAACTAGCCTGGTCTACTGCTTTTCCCCTGGTCTTCATAACACACACATCCCTTGCTATCCACTTGTCCCTCTCGGCTGCAGGTCGCGGTTCAACCGGCTAACGCGTACCCTTGATCAGGCGGCCCAGAAGCGGAGGAAGTTCGATGCTTGGAATGGAATTGAAATGAGTGTTCCCAGGGGGAGCCGAAGCGCTGAAGTGCCGGAGACATAGGTGTGCTGATCTCGGCACTGTGAGGTGACTTCCGCCAAATGTCCCGTGTGGCGCACAATAGCAGCGCTCGAGGATCCCAAGCCAATGGTTCAGCCGGGTAGCTAACGCCTTTCGTACATTGCACTTAATACGCAGTAACTCACTATCCAGAGGCTTGGGTCTAGGGAGAGGGGCCCGTCCACGTCCTAACGGGATTGGCATTGTTGCTCAGTATGCTATTCCCTGCTGCGGCGCCTGACATTGATGGCCAGGTTACGGAAGAACATTAAAAGGAAGTATTCGGTCTAACGCCATGGGTATTCGACCCTTTCTCCATCTTGCTACTGACTAGCAGACATCTGTCCAGGCTTCCTTGTGGGCCACTATGGCAACAGGGGAGGAGAGAGCATTATGCTGTACAACCACTCCCTAGTGCCATTGATCATCTACGTTTTGAGAATAAGTTCGAGAGCCATTGCCAAACAGCAGTAGTTAACTTCGCGGTAATGTTGTTGGTTAGACATTACAAGGCTAGATAGCTGACCGGACAAATTATCGAAAGTACATGCGAACAACTGAAGGAAAATGGGCATCAGGTTTCGCGATGAATACCCTTTTGCGATTAGCGGACCACCAGGTCATACACTACCTGATCTCACCGCCACACCGTCTCTGGAAGTGTCAATGGCTCATCACTCACCAGGGGTCCAGCAAGCTGGGCCACGACAGACATGTTTATGTGGCCTTCAGTGGCTTAACCCCTGTCGACGACATATAGGTAGAGTAACCTAAGGGGGTTTCCCCCCATTCCCCTTCTGTACCGCAGTATCAACTAGAACAGACAGAATACCTGCCTTTTTCAAAATCCCACGCGATCGATACGAAATGTGAAGTATAGCGGGCCGGCTATGGTGGAGTTGGTTCTTCGCCCAGACACGCCACACCCTTGGAGAGGGTGGCATCGGAGGGTCATCGCTTAGGCCGCAATATTTCGACAGCACACTCACCAGTCTCTTGACCGAAACTGTCATGCTACTACGGCGAATGTTGATCTTACGTGGACCTTCCTTTTCATACCCAATCGCTGTAGCATCGAGCATCAGGAGAGCGAAGGTCTATACCACGCCTCAGGCCCTTACAGACGATTACATCAACCCGCATGCCAACACGCACAGTGCAGACAAAACGTACTGGCGCTGCTGATAATAACACCGGTGTTAAGAAATAACAGCTTGTCTTTTTCGCAAACGCCTCCAAAGTTACGAATTCCTCTGCAGACGCTTAGGATTTCCGTGGGCTCAAACCCCCTGTCTGGGTGCTCCTAAGGACGACGACTCCGCTTCGCCGCCTCTGACAGAAGCAGGCCAAGCTAAAGATGGTTAATTAGCAGGTTCTTAAAATCCCTAGACGCACGCAATTTTCCTTGCCGCTCCCCACACGATCAGACTGACGAGAAATTACCTACCGGCAATGTCCCAAATTGCTGGGAATTGTTCCACAGAATGGATCGGGTATGACCCGGTTAGTCATAGCAGACAGGGCGGGCCATGTGTAGGCGCGGCCGGGGAAAGCCGGTCACAAATCGCAACAGCACGACAGCCGGCGTGGAATTATGCAACTCTGAGCGCATATATCCACGGCATCAGCCACCTTAGAATGTTGTGATATGGAACTCTGGAAACGTCGCCGCATGATAGAAGGCAGCATGGCTCCCTGGACTAGATATTCCTTCATCCTTCAAGATGTCTTACCTTATTTTAGTGAGCATGCATTAGCGTGTACCAGAGTATCGGGTCAGACAGCTTTGTGGGCGTATCCATATCATTTTAGTTGGCTAATCTTGTCCGTCAGCACGATGCTAATACGTAGTGTCGGTACCAGAAAACAATTTCGATTTGTATGGTCTCCCTCAACAGAACGTCAGTTCGGGATTAGCTTCAAACGCCTAGTTTCGAAGAATTTTGCGAATGAATCTACCACGATTTTCGAACTCTTTCTCATAGGCTAGACATTGCCGTAAAAGTAATAACGAAAACAGCAATACGACGGCGTAATTTGCGCCTCTAGTACGGGATTGCGTATCCACACTGTATACCAAAGGAATTAGGAGATATGATAACTCTATGCTAGCCAAAAAGATTCATTTCAAGGTTGAGCCCGAGGTTCCCGAAGGGTTCTGGCACTAATTAAAGTCGAGTCAATCTCAACCCACTTCAGCTTAATTAACCCGAGCGTGTGGCTCCCAACACCCTTGGTTTCACTGGATCCACGAACCTGGCGCAAGGAATCGCCAGCGTGTGGGCGATAAGCGGGATACATCCAAGCCTAGCTGCTGCAAGCCACCCTCCCATGCACTGTGGTCTAGCTACTCAGGACACGGCATAAAGGCACTTACACAACATACATCTTTACGGCATACATACGCCAACCAAAGGCCTTGTCATTGTCATACCCGTCATATCTATTAATTTGCTTTACACTGTGGCGATTACGTTGACATTATTACGTGGGCTTGCTTACTCAATCAAATCAAAGCGTATAACTTGGAAAATATTTGTCTGCTTACCGTACTGTCACTTCGCTAACAACTGAAACATAGAAAAGCAGTCAACCAGCGTGACAGAAAATAACATAGTGAAGGAGGCACCGTTTTGGTTAAGTTGGTCGTCGTTGAGGCCGTAGGATGACTGTGTCACCTGTCAATGTATCCATCCTCAAACCCACTGCGACCACACAGCCGGTCCCTATTGTTTCTGACGTGTTCTTGCATTCTACGAATAGCGATCCAAGCGCACTACGACGCCGCTACATATCACCCAATGCCGTGGCCCCGGAATAGGCCCAGGCGGCGTGTTTCTGGTGCGACACAGTAGTGAAGCAGGCCTGTAACGGACGAATGTCTCATTGTCGGTTAGCACACCTCCTAGCTCGCATTCCCAGCAATATCTCCTACCTTTTTAGCATTCTCTCAAAGGCTGTGGCGAACACGTCATCCATTCGCCATCCTCCGACTTCAAAGGGAGCTCGTATGCTACTTGGCGTGGCAAGTGCACTTCCGCGGACTGTGGTTAGCGTGTTATCTTGGTTCCGCCCTCCAAGAAGGAGCGGAAGAAAAGCATGGCCAGAGTTGTTTCGACTCCCATATTTTTATCCCTCTAGGCGAATAACACCTAGCCCTGGCCTCAAGATGCTGTGCCGCATGGAGTCCTAGACAGCATGATCACACCACATACCGAAAGATGGTATAGGATACCGCTAGGGCACGACATGAGCTGAATCACGGCTCGACCCGAGGCTAATCAACACTATAGTATGCGTACCAGACAATCGGATCTACTGGCTTATCTGCGTTCTGCAGCCATATAGCCCGAGAAGCCCAAGAGCGCTCTGGATACTGCTTTTGGAGATACGTGCAGTTTGGGACTCACAAGAAACAGGCCGAGCGGCGCGGCCCGGAGAGACGGATGAGTCAGTACAAGTGGGCGTTCCAGCTCTCTGGGCGGTCCCATGTGGATTTCAAACTGTCTGGTGACTTCTTGCCTTGCTGTTCCCAACCCCCTTCTAACCGGGAACTCGACACGTGAAGCCCGCTTCCAGCCTGCCGAATACCACTGTTATTCCCAATAGACTGTCCCCTGTGGTTCCGAGGTAGCAGCAATGCGACGTGCAGCGCAGCTAAATAGTTACAGTAGAAGGACTGTACACATTTATCATGGGTCATGCTCCATGCTCTCCGCACGACATAGGTATCAATATGTACGTGCACGGTATTTACGCAGCGGCAATGTTCGATTCCGGCCATATGCAACCGCGCTAATACCGGGATACCAGGGAGAGGAAGGAGGATAATAAGTCCCAGGCAGTGTGGTTCCATACATAACGCGGCGATGGACCTATCAAGCGGGCGATATGCGGCCAAGGATGCGAGCAGATGAACGGGGCCATGTACACATCGAGAGTTGCATTCGAAACATGCATGTGTTAGTCTGTACTCGGTTGATATCGTGGTATATATACATGCATGAATGCATGCATACATAGTTCTGCCGCAGCTCAGTTCAGTTAGTAGGCAAGGAGATCTGTTCAGCTCCTTTCAACTCTGCCTCGCACGCGAGCCACCCCTGATTCCTTGAACACCGCCTGATGCGACACAACTCTTTCATCCCACAAAAAGAAGTTCCAAGGCGGGTAAAATAACGGAGCCAAGAAGAGATTGGCACCAGCATTGGACGGGGCCCCGAAACACCTCGTCGACAGACAGCTCGCCGGGCAACGTCACAAGAGGGGGAGGCGGGCAAGGAACTTGCGGGTCGGCCAGTTTTCCGGCCCATGGGGGTCGTGACTAGATAAACAGCCGAAAGTTCGTGCTAGATCCTCAAAACAAGATACCGGTACTTACTAATAAAGACAAATCCATGATTTACTTCCCCCTCTTGCCAAGACCTGTCCCCTTTTTCCTATGCGAACTTTTTTTTTTTTTTTTACCAACTTGAAAAACGCCGGCTGTGGACAAAAACATCACAGTGCAGGAATTTTTTGAACGGGCTCAAGCCCTTTCGTCATTCGTCCACTCATATAACGTGAGAGTGAAACACCAGGGTACGGAATAAGTAGTGTAACGAGAGCAAAATGAAATTCCATTTCAATTCAGCTGCGATTACTGGGCAAAAATCTTCCTCTTGCATATTGTTTATTGTCATCAGATGCCCTTGGCTCACGTAAGTCGTTTGTCCAGATGATCAAGAACGAATTGACCGGTCATTTCTTGTTTGTTCCCATCGTCATCCTCATCGCCCCCTAATTTGCACTTTTGAGTAATTTCGTTTAGTCGAGGCGTAGGAAGTGTATGGATTTATGTTTCGCTCGCGAATCTGCATTCTATGTTGAAAAGTGATTTAATATTGTTCTACATTGATATTGTTGATCTTCTGGTGTTTATATATACTCACTTGCTTGGCAGATATAAGCACTTAGACTTGGCCGACTTGTTTGTATTACATACACTTGCGTATAATTCGCTTACGTACGCAGACTTGGTATCTGCTCTCGCCTCACTCTCCCCCCTAACTAAGAACATTGCAGATCGACCTAGATTCCTGCAGTCATCCCAACTCCCGAGTAGCAAGTAAGAAAGCCAAGCACATAAGGATCAGGTAGTAGGTTGATCCATATGTGGTCCTCAGACGTTACCCCGTAAGACAACCGCGAGTTCAACAAGGCTATTTGAACAAAGCTTGAAAGGTGGCTATTTACCGCCGGGAATTTTTGGTCCTTAAGCAGCATGGTCTAAGTAACTAGTATCTGGAGCCTGTCAAGTTACTAGAACGAAAATTTAGTTCTACTATGTACTAGACTCGGCTATTTAGGCCTTACTATAGATTGCGGTCTAGGTTAGCCAATTGTTTATTCACCGACTATTGTTGGCTTGACAGGCAAGTACATACACTAGACAAGACATGTGATGAGACAAACAACTCATTGTTCCGGGATATACCATGTATTGTTGCGCACACTACGAAAAACGTGGACAGGCTAACCTGGGCTGTCCGCACGGCACCAAGCCACACAAAGCCTACCTAATGGTATCTGTAGAATGTCTGCGACTATTTGCATAGCTGATAGACTGATCTGGCGATTGGGGTCTGCTTATAAGGTAATATAGGTAGTATATTAGCCTAAAACACTCTTACAACTCGTATTGTACAACCGAGACAGTTATTCTTCTCTGTCTTTCTCCAGGAAAGAAAAAGAAAACCACCAATAATAAGTGACCCGCGTCTATGATCTGCGTGCAAACAGGCCAATCCAACGGTAAAGACTGGGCCCTCTAATTCCCTCGCCGTATGCCATGCATCTATGCTTTCGCCCATGCAATGCTCGGTTTACATTTCCTTTGCGCCGTCGCCCTCAACCCAAGAAAAAACATGAGAAGCAACTATGATCTCGGGTTCGATGGCCGAGCTCGTGACGAGAAACGAAAAATCTAGGGTTGAAGGATGCAATGGGAAATGTCCCCAAGCTGTCCTGAACACAAAATTTTGATAGTAGTCTAACACCACGTAAACACCGGGTTTCTGGTCTTGACTGTCTCTAGCCGCTCGACTATGACTTTGCGCCTGTTACCTTCCATACCCTCGGCTGCGGCGTACCCGAGGTCACCTTCTACATCGTCTTGAGTGGCCACCACGTAGTTGTTTGTAGCATCGTACATTTGTTGTGCAATAGTATTGCTGTGTCTTCGTGCCGGAGCGAATTGGAGGTGGCCATATTTCTGGCGCGAGGCTGTTTGAACCTCCGACCTTGCCGGGCCCTGATAGCTTGACCTCGGCCCGACTCCACTGATAGATGGACGGACCTGGTCCTCATTGCATGACCCGGGGACCGAATCGTTCTCGCGTCCTTCGGGCGACTGTGCTCTCGGGCTTGTAGTTAAATCAAACCGACCGGAATGCGGGAGAGGACTGGAAAGGCCAAGCAAATCTTCTCCACGGTTCACAGGGCGAGAGGACGAGTTGGCAGCGCCAATATCCATCTCTTCCTGAATTGTATCACGAAGCTCAGGCCCAGCTTTCCGTCGCATCTCTGAAGAAGCCATGCGCATAGGCACAGCTACAGGGACATCTACCAAATCATCCCATACACAAACCCTAGCTCGACGAGTGAGTTCTAGTGGTCCGTGATCTGGTGTCTTTAACGTCTCAACGACATTCCAAGCCTGGCCTTTCATAACGGCCATTTGCCGTGAAAACATCTTCTCCTGAAAATCGGGGTCAATCTGGAAGACTTTCCGCAATGCGTGAGAGGTTTGACTCCACCATGCTGTAGAAGTTAGGAGTGGAAGGAAATGATCCCGAGTCTTCTGTGAGAACGGTCGCCCAATGAGATCAACGGGTAGAAAAAGCCAGCCAAATGGAAAACTGTCGCTCAAGTCAGCATAATGTAATCTTGCGCAACGAGGTCAAACGGGATTGATAATACCTCCGCCAAGCATCTGGGTGCTTCCAGGGCCACGACAGCGAGTTATCAATTGCTCCAATTGACATCTTAGGATTTGGAACCTTCGCAGAATTACCTGTGTTCATCGGCTTTTGAACTCTATAGGGATGCGGCTGTGGGCTAGTTGACTGCGTGCGTTGTGTCAGGTCGACCGGCCTGGGTCCCTCCTCATGCTCTTCTTCTTCATCTACGAGATCCATGTGAAGTTGTGGTGGCTCAGAAGCAATCGAAACTGCTTGAGTCTCCCAATCCACCTTGACCATCCAGTTATCTAAGCCTCGGTCTGTGTTCCGCATGATATAGTCTAGTATGACGAGCTTTTCTAGCTCCTCCCGAAACGACTGTTTCAGAGACTCTGTCCACATGAAGTTGTCTGGCCCGAGGGGTCGCTGAGCCCTGGTGGTGTGCTCATCATCGCTCTCAAACTCATCGTAGACTGGCCGGCTTGATGGCCGGCAATTGGCAGTCCACCTTTTGCGCTTATTCCGGTGCGTGTCATTCGAGCGGAAGCCGGACCAATACTGGTCAGGCCACGGATTCTCCCTCAGAAAAATGTTGGCATCCTTATAGCCTTTGAGGAAGACTTGAAAGCTACCGGGTTTGGCGGGGAGAGGCTTCTTCTTCCTATAAAAGCTCCGGCGATCCCAGTATGGGTAATGGAAGGACTTGGAGGAAAACCACACCACATCTGTGTACGGCACCATGTTGGTTCGGAGTTGGCAGTCAAGCGTGTAGGCAGCAGCTTCACTGACATAAGAGAGATTGGGGATAAGACTACCAATAGGTCAGTATAGCTTAGCTGGGCAGCTTGAGACTTCAAACCAAGCGTACCATGCTCTTCCGAAGAAACAGGGGAACAAGTTTCGGTGAATCCACTTGTTCCATTTGGGATTTCCAGCCGCGTAAGGCTCCTCGTCCTTTGGCTTGAAAACGCCCACGATCTTACCGTCTGTATTCCGCGCAAAGTAACTCCCAGAGCTGCCTTGGGTGATCATACTCGGGTGCATGCCCTGGTTGATGGCGATCCTCACGCTCTTGACAATCTGATCAAACTCTGCCTTGGACATGTCAGGCTCGGGCATGGTAGCCAGGGTCTCGGGGGTGGCGGGTCGAACGCCGGCGGGAGGTTGAAAAACACTGTAGTGTATCTCAGGACGCGCCTCCTCGCCAGATGGCCGCCCCTTAGCCCTTTTAAATTTAGATGCAATTTCGTCGGCCCATCGCTCCAGGCGTGCGTTAATGGCCTTCAAATCAACCCCCGAGTTGCTCCTATGACGTGTCGGGAACTGCTTGTGCTTGGCGAGCGCCTTGGGGGAGGTCATGCCCGAGTGTGGCCGCGGCGGAGCAGCGGGTGCGACGCGAGGGAAGGACTGAGGTTGGAGCGAGGCGGAGCTCTGGGCTAGGAGTTCATCATCGGACTCATCGCTGAACTGATCGGCCTGGGCAAGGCGTTCGTAGCCCGTGGTGGCAGGCCGATTTCTCGGCATCGTAGCGGCTGGGCGGGTCTACAATTCGACACGGCACGACGGCGAGAGCGAGTCGGAAGACGTGGCGAACGACCGGATTACGGCGTGCAGGGTTATGTCATTCTCGCCCGAGGAAGGGTGTGTATCTTGGCCTGATAGTTAAGGGGGCTGGTTGAACTGAAGCTAATTTGTGCCTTCGCCAGAGAAGACAGCAAGAGTGGATATGATAAGGCCGTGGCTAATGAGTGACGCGAAATACTTACTATGTAGTGTAGACCAAGATTCGAGATGGATGATGGTTTCGGGAATACAGGGAGTTGTCGCAGAGCTACTGTACCTTGGGTGTTGCCTAATATAGCCTGGGAGGTTAGCCAGATATAGTCTAGTCTGCACGTCTAGGCTAGGCATCAGTTATTGGTTGCAAATCTAATACTTGCCTACCTGCCGCGCCTGCCTACCTCCTACATGTAGGCGGTCTCCTCGCCCGCTATCATGTTATCTAATACCATTCTATAATAAGTTATTTACACTATTGTGTCCACGAATTTGACATGTCTCATAGCAGCAAGCTTCCCTCAAACGTCTATCGCTAATAATATTTAGATCAGCAGTCAGGATTTGTATAGACACAGCACGTATACAGAGAGATAGGAGCCTGATCCACGCGAACTGATCTGGCGGAGCTAATTCATTTGCACCTATCATTGTGATCCGTGCACCTCTTCCATCTACATAGCATGGATCCGACATCCGTCCAAGGGTCTTATTTAAACGTTGTCGTAGCATCATCTGTCATCACGCGATCTCATACAAAGTGCACCCGGACAGCACCCCCATACTGTAGAAACCAGAAACCATGCAGCCCCAACTTGAACCGCTTACTTGGCACGAGTAATCCTCCGGTCTCAGCTTGCTGTACATACTCAACGTAATCAGCTGCATACACTACAGTAGCCTCACCTTATTTAACAACTACCCCAAGCCAAGAGGAAGGAGGGGAGCCGAGGGGAGCTAGGGAAACTAGGATTCAACATCAGCTGCTGGTGCTACAGTAGATCTGAATTCTAACTTGAATCATTGACCCGACCCCAGGCTATTGCGACAGAGTTTCGCTCCGTCGACAACAGAGTTTACCTACGTCAACTGGCTCTGGCGACATTCGAGCTGGCCAATCGCGCGTCGGCCCCTCGACACATCGAGGCGTGGAATTCCGGGGCATCCTGCGAACTGTCTCTGGCCGCTTGAAGATCACCAGGAGGAAACGTCGATCATCGCCCACCATCCCTCTAACTGGACTAATAGCGAACCTAGATAAGGGCGACGGAGGAATCTCCTCTGGGGGATTACTTGACGCCTTTTCCTCGGCCAAGATCTATATAGGACGAACCCTCCTCCCTTGAATCTACTCCCTTTCAACCCTGGTAAGCGCAACCACATTCCAACCAATATATATAAATTCATCTTGTCGCGAGAAAGTCGACTTTGTAAATTGAACAACGCCCGTTTCTGGTAAAAGTTCCATGTCATGCGCTACGGATGCGGCGCCGTTACCATCTCGAACGAGCTATCACAATACATTTGAAAGACAATTCTTCAAGACGGATCTATTGTCAGTAATCCCGATCGACTACGGTCAAGTTACTTGAACAATGGCAAACTCTACTGGATTAAGAACAGAAACCCTCCTCGACATTACCATAACGCCACTGTCGTCACCTGAGCCGGATCTCCAGCGCGGCCGTAAGCGGCGGCGCGACTTCTCCTTCGAGGTGGGCGCTGGGAGGGCCACCATTCCATCGGGTGAATCGGCCACATGCCGGGGGCGATGTCGATACCGCAGTAGCTCGCGGTACATGGAGATGTCGTCCCTATCACGGCCGACATCTCAACAGCGGATGATAGCGGGCAATCGTTATCGTAACACCTCGGCCTCCCCTTCGCCTTCGCGCCGCAAGTTGATACGCATCGCGCAGCTGGCTAGGGACCGCCTCCGCAGCCAATCCCCGTCACGGTCCCGGTCTCCTTACGCGGCGGCGGCTCATGCCGGACTGGGGACGGCGCAATACCTTGCTAAACGCAGGCGGCAGAGGACCCAGAGCCGAAGTCGAATTCACACTAGCGTGCCCGTGGGCTTCGAGATGACTTCGCACGGTGATGAAGTGAAGATCACGGCTGTGGAAGCCTTGATGCTTCCCCGTGCAACATATAAAATGGCAGTGCCGGGTGGAGTATCCAGAACCGAAAAGAGTGGCGAGCAGGGATGACGGTGCCTGGGAGCGCTGTGAAGAGCGACGTTCACTTGCACATGTCACCAGTTATTACTGCTCTGATGCTACGCGATTCAGGAGTACCGCTCCGTCAGAGTTGCTGCCACAGGGAAAGGTTTGGTTGGCAACGATGGGGCTGTGACATACACACTATTCCAGTATCAAACATTCGAACAGCAGCCGTGCCACGATGCGCAAAGGACTAGGCATAGGAGTTATGACCCAAAGGAAAGTGACGCAGGGAGGCGCTTTGGGATTGTATCAACCGAGTGTACTAAAATTCAATTTGTATGAGACTTTGTTTGGAGTACTGGATCAGGGCTTTTCGATGTAGACTGATGTGTACATATATTTATGCATAATCAGTGTTGGCCATCGAAACGCCTACTAAGCTGTCTTTCTTCTAATAAATTAACAAGGCTTTGCGTTCGATTATCTGCACTCGAATCCTGTGATGCATACGCGCTGAATTATGCCAGTTCACATTAAAGCTACCGTTCCTGCCGTTCTGGTAACCCACTAAAATCCACCCAGACCCCCTGGTCCACCTCCCACCTTCCAGTGGTACCACAACGGTTACTTCCGCCTCGGCTAGGCTATAGTCGCCGGTATACCCATCATGAACATGAACACGACGCAAAGTATAGGCATCGCGAGATTGCCGGGCGCGACACCAGGGGCATCCAGAATCTTCATGCCCGCCACGGTGCCGGCGGTGAGGTTACGGTCGGTTTCGACGATGGCGAGGGCGCTCAGGTTCCCACACTGCTGGTTGAGTGCCACGTTGAACTTGAGGCTCATCAGTTTCGGAGACTCGGCGTCCAGGATAGCCACCGCAGAGAATGTGCCCATCGACGAGGACCGTAGGAATGCACCCCGAAGCGTCGCGTTCAGTGCAATGGTCGATATGTTTGCGATGCGACTATAGTCTTCGCAGGAATCGGGCAGTGATGCCGCAGGCGTGGCGGCCGGGCTCTGCCGTGGGGCGATGGCGGTCCGGAATTGGACCGCTGCTGCGCTGGCGATGGAGACATGGAAAAGCGAGAGGAAGAGGAGCATCACCAGCGAGGTGATGGGCTTGAAGGACGCTGTGCGGGCCATTGCGACGGTCTCTTTTATTTTGTTTTATGTCTTCTAATTCTTTGCTCGTCTCTGCCCTTTTGTGGATTTGGCCCCTACGTGCAGTACCAACGAAGCAACGGCACGGCGAAATGAACGGAGTACTGATTAAAAAAAAGGAGGTGGCCGGCCACGAAAATAACAACACAAACTGTAAGAATAGAACTCGAAACGAAGAAGTTTATGAAGCGAAAGAACGGAAAGAGAACGACAGACCAAGCTGGCGACCAAGAGCAGAAAGCAAGGGAAAGGGGGATTAGAGGTAAGAGACGAAAGAGTCGGTAAGAGAGATTAAGAGAAGAACCTACCTAGCCTACATAATCTCACCTATGCCATATTCGCTGACCTAACTGTCGAGAAAACACGGAGAGCGAGGTCTTTTTAGAGTAGGGGTTCGTTCTGTTGAGGTTCATGTTTCGAGTGCCTGGTCTTTTGCGCCTGATCCGTGTTCCGGACAGTGGCGCTACAGCCAGGGTACCGAATCTGGTGTTGTCTGAAGCAGCGATCAGACAGGTTGCGGGGCCCCCCCCTGGTTGCATGAGCCTGCTGCTGCCCCCTGTTTAGCCGCCTTGGGCTTCGCGCTTCACGGCACACATGTCGTTTGGGAAGCAGCCTCCTGTCTTCACGGTTCGAAAAGGTGACAGGAGAGAAATAGCTGAAAAGAAGGCGGCTACTGCTTCGACGGAGAATTTAATTAACCTCGTCTAAGTAGAACCTCATGCTGCAGACAAGAGCGCGGTCATGGATCACGTGACTAGGCATGCAGAATATTCCAAGTCCATCAGCATGATACAGGTACCTAGTTATGTAGGGGACCTACCTACCTAACCTATTGTAGGTATCAGGCAGCAAGTAGTGCATGCTGTGTGTGCATAGAGTCTGCATGTACCTCATTGTTGCCGAGAGATTTCCGAGTTCTACGTAGTACACCACTTGCGGTACCCTATTTCGCCCTGCACGGCTAGCAGCTGTAGAAGTCTGTATGCAGCCTTGTGCATTAAAAACCGCACACCCTCCAAACACCACACCAATCGTTAAGGTACCACCCCCATCATTCGATACTGTAGTCGTCAATGGTACAGATAGTTTACATGGCTGTATGCAAGAAGGGCGGCAATCCTTCTGCCATCAATTTTGTGTAAAAGCAACTTTTTATAATGTTCTCGAAAGGCAAAAACTAGTGGGCCTGTTTAGATAGGTGTGTGGTTTTTGTTGGCACCCTCCTCCGTTGTGAGGGTATAGCAGGCCATATTTCGGATCCCCGTGTCGGGAACATTTGGCGGATAAAGTAGCAAAAGGTACCGCAGTAGTTCAAAACAAGAAATGGATATGATATGTGATACTTTGTTTTTCTTCTCTTCCTGCTTGTCATGAAACATTTTCTAATAGCGCAAACTACTATATACCTTACTGGATCGTGTGGCTAGACTCATATATGATTCAAATATTAGTGGGCTATGGTTGCTAATAACAAAAGCCCCCACCACTGGCAGAGATGATGGATAGAACTGCACGGATAGATGATGATACATTCCAACTTGAATTACTTATTACATAAACAAATATGTTGATAGAAATGAACAGTAAACAGTGCAAAACGCGTCATTACCTTAGCAAATAGCCCGGAAGATGGATCTTTTCCTGGATCTGCGGGGGCACGTGGTCTTGCGAAAGGCCGCATCGAGTAAGAGAGCTGATGGTGTCGGCAGGTCAGCAGACCAGCAAGTTGCCCATCTACCGCCGCGACCAAGGCGGGAGCTTTGCTTGGCGAGCACCGGCAGCAAGGTTTTGGGGGGGGAGGGCAAGCACTGAGGGGGTTGAGAACTACGACAGCTACGAGAGTTACGCTGTACTATACTTAGAGTGATGCAGAGTTGGGGTGTGTGTGTACAGTATGCTGTAGGCAGGCTGTGAAACTCTGGAACAAAGGAAGTCGACAGGTCTGCTGACAGAGGCCCTGATCTACGCTAGCCTCTCTGGATCTCTAATACAGTAGGTTTGATACCTAATAGGTACTATGTTAGTGTCGCCTAGACACATTGTGCGGCAACGGGGCTGTGGCGGGACGCCAAACACATGGACCGGGGTCTCAACAGCAGGCCTATCAGGACCGCCGATAGGGATATACTGACAGCCTGATACTGGGGGGGAAACAACCGCGATAGCACATAACTTCAACTGGGTGGTGGGGAGGTGATGACTCCATACCGAATGCTCTTAGTGAAGACACCCACCTTAGTTACTTACCCATCTTTTGCGCGAACCTAGGTATTTCGGGGACATCTAGACCAACTCTCTACCGGCTTCTGCCGACCGATTTGACATGTTAAAACAGCTTGTAAAAGAGCCAGAAGCCGGGACCTTGTACCCGAGCTAGTTTGGGTACCTGAAGCTGCTACTGGTGTTGGCTGTCATGGTAAGTACATACACTCATTCACTGCCTGATGTCTTTTTTTCTCTCGCCCCCCCCCCTCCTGCTCCTCCTCCTCCTCCCGCCGCCACCCAAATATTGCGTACTCCATTCGCATTCCGAATGCAGCAACAAGCCATGACTATATCCCTTGCCTGCATCTAAAATCTAAAATGTCCTCGTGACTCTAGGCGTGAACCAACCCGCCAACCTATGCGACGACCCGAATTAACCAATACCTACAGTACCTATCTATTCTAGGGCTGCTTGCTGCCTTCTTCGAGTCGTTCGGCTGCAGACAGAGGAGGGTCCTTCTTCACGTGCTTTTCTAATCTAGGCTTTCTGCATGCGCATATCCCCCAAACCTATCGTTATTGCAACTGCCCCTCGACCTCAGCCTTACACAGGGCAGGCTACTTGCCTACTTCATCTTCCCCCCCACCACCCCTACCCTCCTCCATCTTCCACTCTACTTCTGCCTCTGCCTCTGCTTCTGCCTCTGCTCTCTTGTATTTCGTCTCTGCTCTCTAAGTTCTGCGCCTTGTTTGTCCTCACTTCTGCCTCCTGCGCTTTGTGCACCTCTGGCAATCGGCTTGGAGCACCCGCTTCTTGTCCGACTCATCTGACTATTGGCAACCTCCACCGTTTGTCTCAGACACCTTCAGAACATTCACTATTAGGTAGTAGTGCTGCACATATGTGTGCCTTGTCGGCTCTACGCACCTTTCAAGCCTTTGGCATGAAAGCTCTTGCGCAACATTCTTGGACGTCAGCACTCACCTGCGAAGTGCCAACTCTGCGAGCATCCGCTCTTTGTTGCCTTGTGACACAACACGATCGAGCCTTGTAACATGGCCTCGCACCCGCAGTCTCATGGTATTGATAATTCCCCTCCCATTCTTCTCGACACGTATAACCCTCCCTTGCCTCTGGCTCTCGCCGACGTGCTATAGCTTATGATGTCATTTTTCTTTCCTGGCCGGGTTCTTTGCAAACACCCATCTACTCTCTTGATATCGTGGTGCTAACATTCCACTCTTTCCCTTAATAGGGTCAGTGCGAAATGGAGACCCAAATATTACACCCGCTGCCTCGGCTCCTGTGTATAATCCTGCCGCTCTCCTCAACCCTCGGACTTTCAGCGGCCTGGCTGCCCCTAATAATGGCATCCAAAATCACTTCTTCAACAGCTCCGGTAGCTCGACACCAGTTGAATTCAGCTTCGATAGCCCCGACAACAGGTTCTCAGATCTCCCGATGCACCACGTTGCAAATGCGCCGAACCTGCCAAACGGATTTGGCACTCTGATCGAGCGCATGAACAATGTTGAACACCGCGCATTGGCTTCTCCACAATACAAACGCCGCAAGCTAGAGTTGGAAGAGGGTTTCGAGCCAAAGCCCGGATTTGGAGTCGGTGGAAGCGGAATTATAGGCCAGCACATCAAAGAGAAATGGGAAGAATCCAAACGACCCGGAAGCACGCAAGTTGAGATGGTAGATTTGACTAACGCAAGTAGGTCGCATGTTTTCAACGTTTTGAGGACTTCGCTTATTTCTCTGCAGATGATGAGGGCGATGTTGTCGAAATACAACCTCCTATAGAAGAGGAGGTCTGCTACGGCATGATCCAAGACGCGAGGTTGAATTGCCACGTAGTACCCAGCCCTAAGCCTGGTGCTATTGCCGGCATGGGATCAAGTCACTGGCCGATGGTTAAGATTGTGTTGAAGAGGAAAATAGGGGATGAGACACAGAAGATTTATGCCTACGACCACACACGAAACATTGTCGGCTTAGTGGACTCCCAAATATCTGCAGGCCTGGCGCCATTGCTCGATTCGCCTCGCCTGCAGATTAGAACAAATTGTAGGATCAATTCTAGACGGAAAGAGTATGGAGAAGAGGTTAGCCAAGCCGTCTCCAAAAGCTACCCGCTGGATTTGGTGCTCTATGGCCCGCGGAAGGCCGCGATGACCGTTGGCAAATATCTATCGCAGAAAGGAATCTGGCTCAGAAAGCCGTTCGTATATGAAAACGGTATCAAATATGAGAACCCTCAGGAGATTGAAGGACCAAGGCCACCTCTACCTCCGGCTTTAAGACAGCAACCCGCATATCCACCGCCTCCTCAGATGGTCCGAAGCGTCGAGGAGATTCGCTCCGAGGTCATGGGCGTTTTTGATTCACTTACTAAAAGCGAAGATCTTCCAGAGATGGAGCCTCATCCTCGAGTACAAACGGAGCTACTTCGGCATCAGAAACAGGGACTCTACTTCATGACCATTAAAGAACAGCCACGCATATTTGCCTTGAACGGCAAAACTCCTGATTCCTTTTGGCAGCTGCAGCACGGTCCGCAAGGCCAAAGGTTGTATCGCAATGTGATTACCGGCCAAGTTCATGAACGAAAGCCACCCGAGACGTTCGGCGGAATCCTCGCTGACATGATGGGACTGGGTAAGACACTTAGTATCTTGTCCCTTGTCGCTACTACACTTGAGGAAGCCGAAAATTGGTCGGGAAAAGAACCGATTCAGCCGCAAGCTCCCCCGTCTAAGAAGAAGGGCGAGTCATCGCGGCAGTTTAACGTACCAGCGCCGGCACCCCTCCAGCTAACACCTCTCAAGCAAAATGGCAGGGCTACTCTTTTGGTTTGCCCCCTCAGTACTATAACCAATTGGGAAGAGCAGATCAAACTCCACCTCAAACCAGATCAGATGAAGTATTATATATACCATGGCTCCAATCGCATCAAAGACGCGAGCTTGCTTGCCGACTACGACATGGTGTTGACCACTTACGGATCTGTGGCTAGCGAAGTGACTGCCCGTAGTAAAGGGAAGCCTGGACCATGGCCGCTCGAGGAAATAGGCTGGTTTCGCATCGTGCTCGATGAAGCCCACATGATCCGAGAGCAAGCGACTCTTCAATTCAAAGCTATTTGCCGGTTGCAAGCCTATCGTCGATGGGCTGTTACCGGTACACCGGTACAGAATAAGCTAGACGATCTTGCCGCTCTTCTAGCTTTCTTGCGCCTAAGGCCGTTCGATGAAAAAGGCAAATTTACCCAGTATATTACAGCTCCGTTCAAGATGTGTGACCCGGAAATTGTGCCTAAACTCCGTGTCCTCGTTGATAGCGTCACACTTCGACGATTAAAAGACAAGATTGACTTACCTCCAAGGACCGACCAGCTTGTCAAGCTCGAATTCTCTTCAAATGAGCGCAAGCTCTATCAGCTATTTGAGCAGAATGCGCAGGATAAGGTCCAGGTTTTGGCTGCAGGCAGAGAGCGGATGGTTGGAGGGAAAGTCTACATCCATATCTTGCAATCTATCTTGAGGCTCCGGTTGATCTGCGCCCACGGGAGAGACCTTCTTAATGAAACAGATCTTGAACTCGTGCAGGGTATGACAGCCGACTCGGCAATCGACATTGATAGTGATGATGAAGATACCAAGCCTGCGGTAGCCGAAGCCAGATCTTACGAGGCATTTGCGCTCATGGAAGAAACGAATAACGACCTTTGCATCTCATGCAAGCGAAGAATCGGTTTCAATGATGGCGCTGATATTGCATCTGAGCGGGAGGAGGATATTATTGGTCACATGACGGCCTGTTTTCACCTTCTCTGCCCGAATTGTGTAACGGCTTGGAAACAAGAAACTCAGGGCAGGGATTTGGGCAATTGCCTATTCTGCGGTTCTTATATTCACTTTCATTGCAACGAACTTCGCAAGAGCAAGCTGGAGGTTGAGCATGAAGGCCATCATACGGAGAATAAAGGTCTCTCCAAAGATGGACAGAATGGGTACTCTGGGCCCCACACCAAGACGATTGCTTTGATGGAAGACTTGCTCAAGTCAGAAGCTGAGAGCAAAGCCAAGCCCGATGAACCCCCCTTCAAATCAGTCGTCTTCTCAGCTTGGACCTCTCACCTTGACCTGATCGAAACTGCACTAGATAGCGCAGGGATTCAATTCACGCGTCTGGACGGTAAGATGAGCCGCCCTGCCCGAAGCGCCGCCATGGCTGCTTTTCGAGAGAATGACTCAATACACGTTATACTTGTGTCTATTTCTGCTGGTGGTCTGGGCCTCAATCTCGTAACAGGCAATACCGTCTACATGATGGAACCCCAGTACAATCCCGCTGCAGAAGCGCAAGCTATCGACCGCGTACACCGCCTTGGCCAGAAACGGCCCGTGCGTACTGTTCGTTACATAATGCGGAACAGTATTGAGGAGAAAATGCTCGTCCTCCAAGATAAGAAGATGAAACTGGCGAGTCTTAGTATGGACAGGAATCGCATTATGGATAAAACCGAAGCGGCGAAGCAGAAACTCATGGATCTGCGCGATCTGTTTAAATGAGTCGTCTTCAGGTTGCGTCACGTTGACGCCCGCCGATTTTTCTCCCTCTCTTTCTGGCGACAGGCTGCATATGTGTATTTTGACTTTCACACTGGGTGCATTGCGTCGGTGTTCTCACGGTTACGGATGGAGGAATGGACCCTACGTGTCTCATTTTTGGGGCGTTCTATACCTTCGCGTTACATAGATTTTGGGTGGGCAGGACTCGAGGCATACTCATATCGGTTCAAAGAACGGCCCAGAAACACGGTCCGGCATTGCATGGTAGAGATGGAAGGATTCTTACGCGAAACATAACGCTTCCAGGCCACGGCTGAAACGGACACACTTACTTGGGACATACAGGCTGCGGCTTTGAACTTTGCGATTAACAATAGAACGTCCAGTCTTGCGACAGCTTGACAGACACGAATTGGACCTATCTAAACCTGGCTGGGCATACTACGAGTTCGCTGCTAAGTCTCTTTCGCCTGATTTTGCGCAGAATTAAGGACCAGTCGCTACCAAGGCTTACCTGTATATCTTTCGTCGTCTCTTTAAGATACTAGATAGTGATACTAGATCGGGTTAGAGCCAGGGAGAGTTTAATGAGACAATGCTTTAACAACTTATTCTCGTTTATAAGTTCGATAATGCTGGGGCTGAAGAGGTATCAAGTCAAGTGGCTCGCTTCTCTAGACTTTCCGTCTCAGACAATCAGTGTAGACAATGATACTACTTGAATCCATCACTTATATTCATCCTTAAACATGTTTCAAAATTTGATAGCAGTCGACCAGCATTATAATATCAACAATGTTGAACGAAAAGTAATTTGTATGAGTTTAAAAATATTCCATTGAGGTCCATACTTTTGGTCTAGCTAAGCAGTGATTGATCATGATTCAATATCGTGAAGTCTCGTGACGAACGCCTTTTTGCCCCCCAAAATCCCAGATAACGCCGTGTGTGAATTTCTCTACCGATGCCATGGAGTTGTTCGTAGAGTGGCGTCATTAATGTTGGTATATGTACATAACGTGGGCCATCATTTGTGCCGATATAAGTATGGGATACGACAACCCAAGCGTGCGATACCGATGTGTTGGAATTCGCATTTATCATTTAACGAAACGTCGAAACGAGATTGGGGAACCGTTAAATCCTATTAAGTCCAGTTACAGAAATCAGGCTGCATCGGCACTGGCGGTCGGCTGCGGAACCTTCGTAACCTGATCACCAGCGCGTAGAATTCGCTTGCCGGTGGAATCGAACAGCATGGAAACATCCTTGTTCTCGGCTTGGGCACGTTTCCAAATCTCGACCTCACAGCCGCCTCGAAGGACTCCCACACGCATTGTAGAAAGTAGATTGTGAGCAGCGTTGGAGTGGAGATATACGCCGCCGTTGAAAATAGCCGTAGCATCTTTGCCAATAGCAGATGAAATGAGCGCCTTGCCACCGGGGTGGTCCTTGATGAAATCGGTAACGTCGTGGATAACACCGGCAATGGAAACAAGGGCTTTCCCATTCTTGGCCTCGGCCACAAAGTCGTCCCAGCTGATGACTGGAAGCTGCTCAATTGGCATGCCCCAATCCAGAGTAGCTCGCTTTTGATCGAGCTTCTTTTGCAGCTGCTGAATGCGACCCTTCTCGATCTCATTGTGACGGAATTGTTTTAGGTCGTAAGCCAAGCCAAGTTTCTTGGATGTCCAGATGAACCATTTCGTCGGGTCATACTGCCACCACTCAATTGCATTTCGGTAGTCAGAGGGGAATTCGTGATGAAACTGCAAGGAGGTTAGCTTTGTCATCTACAGTGATGCACTGGTATCAGAGGCCATAGGAAAGGTCTGGATATTGTCTTACGTTATGGTATCCCTCACCAAGCGTAACCAAAGCCGTGAGCACATGGTCTCGGGGAGAGTTGCGGTCATCGAAAGGCTGGTCGCCAAGCCAGTGTGCAAGCGAGTTGACACAGAAGGTAGCCTGCTGGACAACTGTAGAAGTGAGTCAGCAGCTTAGTTCCTGGAGTAAATCTAACCATAACTTACAAAAGACTCTCAGGATTCCACCATAGATGAATCCACCGATCCAGTCACCCCAACCAAGTCCGCAGACAAGAGTAGGGAAGATCAACGACATGGTCAAAACGCACTTAATATCTGCTAAGTGGTCAGTAGCTGCTAATTGACGTATTTGGAGCCAGGCTTACAGTTCTTATGTTGCCAGACAACAACTGGGTCGTCGTTCAGGTCCGAAATGTCTGTCCTTCCAACTCGCTTGGGATTCTGCTTCATGACCATCCAGCCAATGTGCGAGTAGACGAAGCCCTTGCGGACACTGTAAGGGTCCTTCTCAGTGCTAGACATGATGTTAGTCGATATTTGACATCGGCAGCATCATCCTTCTTCAGGTTCCTCCGCAGCTAGCGCAGATCCCCAATCCTCAAGAGTGCCCATTCCAGATAGTGATGACACTTGACGGGGAAAACGGGCCAGTTTTGCCCACACCTATTATGATTTCGGGGGTTTGTGCTACACATGTCAAGGGAAGATGTCGGTATAAAAATACTTACTCGGTATATCTGTGATGAGCTCGGTGGTCTCTGGACCACCATCTGGCTGAACCTTCAACACTGGCAGAGCCCATAGCGGCCAGGTAGATCTTCAAAGGCAGTGTTGCTTTATATGAGGTGTGAGCCCAAAGGCGATGATACCCAGCGGTGATGCCAAGACCAGAGTTGAAATAGTAGAAGACAGCGAATGCAGCAGTCTTCATGCTAAGCGGTGTGAAGTAGGCGCCGACGCAGCCCATGAGAGGGAGGAAGATGATGAAGTAGGTGCTAAGCCAATTGACATGCTTATACCAGTTGCCCCATGTTATGGGGTATTCGGTAATGTGAGGCTTCTTCAGATCATATTTGCCGGATCTTAGTGGCTTGTAGTCTTTCGTGCCGTCAGATGCTCCATCGGCGGCAGCAACAACACCAGCCTGGGGTGCGCTGGGAGACGCCATGGTGGGCGGCGGTGCGGATGTCGTCGATGACAGTAGCAGGCCCTCGCTATATTCTATCGGCGTCTGTGTTAGGTCGTTAGGTCAACGAGGACGATGGTAGGTAGAGGGAGTATGCGGCTCGGAAGGAAGGAGGACTAAGTGTTGAGGGAAGAGGCGGCGGATTGAGGATATTATTTATTTGAGGATGAAGAAAGGGTGAGATTATTGATACTGTGTAACTGTGGTGTATAAGGATGTACCATAGGCTGCAGATAGGAGTTCGGCTACAGTACAGCGGACTAGCGCAGACCACCGGGGAGGGAGGGGACAGGTGTTAAGGTGGCGGGGAGAGACAAGACAGTTGAGGGCCAGGTACCGGTAGATGGAGTATAGACGTACCTAGGGGTCCGTACCAGCACGGGTGACAGTATACCCTGCCTAGGTAGTCCAGATATGGAAGAGCTGTGGATGATTACGAGGATGAGCAGAGTTCGTTGCGAAGAGAATACAGCGATGTATGATATATTTATCACGATCCCGCAGAATTAAACAGAGAACAGGCAGACGTATACTTTACCGGTAGTAAACGATCAGAAGAAGCCGAGGCTTGTCAAGCATCTGTTTCTGTTTATCTTGATCAAACAATGATGATTCGCAATGGTGATTCGCAATGCCAGTACCGTAATTGAAGATAGTGTTGAATGTGGGGATCTGACACAGTTTCAGGCACTGTCTTTCAGGTTTAGAAGGTGCAGGATCATACTACTACTGCACAGTGGGAGACATACCTGTATCCTTCTTCCACTGTCCCGGTTCTGGATCTGTCCTCCCTCCTCCCTGTAAATTCATTCACACATTCCTGTGTTGCAGATCCGAAATTTGTTGAATTGTTGGGGGACAGGGTCCAAGGTGGCGGGAGCATCGACAGGGGTAGCCACCAATCAAGATCTTAGCCGGCGCCGGGGTCTTTCCTATTCTGGACCTTGCCACGACCTTCAACTACACTAAAAGTTAATGGTCTGATGCCAAGAACTCCCAGAATCATCGAAACTCAATTCCTCTCCTTATCAATACTAACCTCATCGCTCTGTCTCCAGGAAATACGTATGCACCGCTCAAAGCTGCGGCATGATGCATATACTTTCCCTGTCGACACTCAGTCAGCCCATTCATGTTAGGAACGGCGGAATTCTGGTTACGGATCTGTCCTTCCTGCACCTGGATCAGACTACCTCACCTGTCAATCAAACGATAACTATGCATGCCTCCTCTTACAATAGTCTCTACTACTGTACGCTCAGACTGTTACACCCCAGAATTGCGGGGAAAGCAGCATTCCGTTTGCAAGTTGCTGCTGGGTTAGATATCTTTAACCTCTGTCCTGATGTGTTTGTTATGTCACTCTCCAGACAAGCTTTGGCATTGCACAGCATAATAGAGCCATCCTAAAACACGCTGAACAAGTGTTCTGTGAATTCTATGCTGTAGTTGGAATGCCTGTTTAGTAGGATGAATCTTGATCGGCAGATCGTCCGTTCCAGTCCTTTCTAACCAGGCGATGATGGTTCGAGAATGCGCATCGGCTCCATTGTCGATCCAAGTAAGGTAGTTTTATATACGTACCTCCTGCGTCCCAACAAAACGGGTGAGCGGGTAAGCGTTAGTTAGGTACTGTACAGGTAGTGTACTTAAAGGGAAAGATTTAGCCAATAAGAGACAACCATTGATCAGCCCTGAGCCCCACTTTCAACGGATAAAGCGGGAATCTGTGTCAGCCTTCTAGAAACTTGGAAGAACTTTGCGTGCAGCCGCTAGTTAATTGCGTATATACATAATGATTGGGTCCGCAAGACGTGACCCACAGTGGTCTTTTCTGTGGCGAAAGGGCTGTGGCGAGAAAATACGCGCTTCGTTGTGTAACAATGGCTTTTGAGGCCGCGACAGCTATGCCTATCGTTGCGTAGTGTACAACTAGGTATTACCTAGTTAAGTGGTTAAATCATAGGACTTGCCTCAGATTTCAGTTTGAAGATGATTTAATCTACATACCTTATTCAACAAAGAGTGTTAATACATTCAGTACGTGTATTAACTTACCAAGTATTGTCCATATGCTGTATGTAGGGGTAGGTGAGAAAGAAACACAGAATCGGAGTACACCACTCCCAAACAGCCAGCTCACCGAGTCTGAAGTTGGCGGCCTGGCAAAGTCCACAGGGGTCCCGTAGCTTACCTGGCATGGTCTCGATCACTCGATCGTCGTCGAGCTTCAAAAAAGGGTAGGTAGAGATATAACCAAGCATCGTGCTTAACCTAACGAATCCGATACCGGGGCCAAGCAAAAATATAGTTACGCTATCATTCAGGCAACCCACCTTGTTGAATGCTCGGATAAGTGATGCCCTGATATAGGCCTGGATTTTAAGAACGTGGTTGCATCCTACTTGTCATAGAATTTGCGCGTAACTTTGAAGACAAAAAGAAGTAGAGAGAAAGAAAAGGAAGATGAAGAAGATGAGAAGATGAGAGAAATGATGAGAACACTCCGTCGTAACACTCAGCACTATCTCATACAAAACTCACAACCATCTCGGATATCCAATTGCGGACAAACAATACTCAGATTAATTTCCAACGCTCACATATCCATGGCATGAATTCATCATGTAGATACCTATATCCTAAATTTCACGGCATGGTTGAAGGTCATCTGCATACCGCACGTTTGCATGTGCGTGCATTCCCGTGTCGTTGGCAGGTTTCTGTGGACAGGAAGGTGGAGCGGTTTAGATGGATAGCGGAGGCAATTCATTTAGATAATTAATAGAATTACCTAAGCTAGATGGCTACCGAGGATATAAAAACCAGATAACTGGGAGAGATACATTACACACGCACTTAGCTACACTCCCTTAAACTCGCAGAGAAGTTCGTTTGATTTTATTCATATTCCTCGTTACATTCAGTGCCTACAGGGGTGCGTGGGCCTATGTCTATATGCACAGCAGAAAATATCTGTTTATAAAACGGGCACCCTATCCAACTCAATGGGCGCCGAATAGTCTGGGGTACTGGAGCTTGGTTCACGAAATAGGCAGTGCCAGGTAAATTATTATTCCAATCGTATTCTCGTATTCCCCTCGTTTACTTCCATATTCATGTTAACTCATATGTTACTACTAGGTAGGATATATCTAAATGGAATAGATTGTACAGCGATGCTGTTGCCCTGGCTCGTAAATGCGATTCAAAATCTCATCAGAGACTGCAAGAGACCCATGGGTATCATGAAAACCAAGGAATTACCCCCGGCTCCTGATCCTCCACGTGTGTTGAGGTGTGACGTATGACCAAAAACAAACAAAAAAACGAAAAAATCATAAAGACTGTGCCGCTCATGCAGAATGAACCACCGCAAACTCCTCGCTATACAACGGAGATTAGCCACCAAGGCAAACAGGTCAAAATTCCGCTCTTTTCAGGCGGTGACTTCCGCGTCTCGTGCAACCTCCGTTGCGGGGGCACTTGCGTACTCATCTGGACCCGCCGGCGGGCTTTGTTCCTCTGCTTTCTCGTGAGCTGGGCTAATGCTAGCTCGCTCTGCAGGTTCTGCTGGTGGGGTGTCTTTCTGAGATGCTAAATCAGATATCATCGCTTCTGTGGGTCGCGTAGATATGTCATCTGCTTGATCACATGTTCTGTTGTCTGTATAAGCCGTACTTTGATTATCAATTTGCGTTTCTATCCCTTGGGGTTCCGCTATTTCTGCAGATTTCGCCTCATCATCGACATCCGGAGCTGTTACTGCCGCAGTTTGGCAGTCTAGCGGAGGGATCGTATTATCAGTATCGTGTTGGAGTGTCTTTTCAGTGGCCTCTGAATTCTCCGACATCATCTCCGACTCAGTAGACCTGTCAGTTTCTAGCTCTACCGCAACTGGTGTAGGAATATTTGTGGGCGTAAGAACCGTGACCTCGTCCTCATCCAGTGATATAGAATTCTCGTCTGGACCATCAACCATCGCAAGTGGTGAAACGACTGTTTTTAACGGAGTGCCTTGCACCGGGCTATTACCGCCGGGTGCTTGGGGCTGTTCATCTTCCAGAGTAGCCCCAGCACGGAGGGTTGCCTCCATTTGCTCGAGTTCTTCCTCCATTTCCGTAGCAAACTTAGTCGTATCATGAAGATCTCTCGGTGTCCCATCCAATGCCTCGTCCGCAGCGGGATCATCGTCCACAGCTGCGATGTCATGCACTTTCGTCCACATTGCGTTTCCGCTAACGTAGGGCGAGGTATATAAATCATGATGAGTTGGCAAAGGGCTGGGCGGAGATCGTCCACGTCGTGGGTATGGTTCGTCCGAGAAACTCGGCGAGGTCGATTGTGTATTACTGGTTGAGTATGGCCAACTGTTCCGTGGCTCCACGGTCCTAATTTCTGGGAGGTCGTAGCCTTCGCCCCCCACATATTTCTGAAACGAAGTACCATTGTGCATAGAAATCGACTGTAACTCTCGTTCCCCATGCGCATCGTCGTACGGTGTCTCGGGAAACCTAGCGAGCAGCGCAGTTGCTTGCAATCTGACGCGCGGATCCTCGTGCAGGCAGTTCTCCACTACCCCGCGGTACCACGAAGGCACTTGTAACTCGGGATTCAACCGAAGTGGCCGAGGATGGCCTTCAGGCTCATCCTCGAGGGTCGCCAGTGCCCACAACACCATTCCAAGCTGGTAAAGGTCTGATTTAACACCAATATACATGGAAATCCGCTGATTGCTGTCGATGAGGGGGGTTGCCTCAGGAGGTTCCCAACCAACTGGACAGCCTCGTCTATTGATATCTATGATTTTGGCATTGCCAAAATCGTCAATAACAATGTTGGAAAGAGTGAAATCCCCCTGAACAAACCCAGTTTCGTGAATATCTGAGAGCCCTTGCACGATTTGTCTTGCCCACTTCTCACGAACGGCCCAGGGTAGCCCCTGGTGTCCATGTTCCTGAGCGTCATATATGACATCGATAAGGGCTCCTTTCTCGGCATAACTGATGAGAAGGCCTTTGACGACCTGATCTTCATCATCAACAACTACACCAAAAAACTCTATGATGCTCTTCGAGAATCGTAGTGAATTAAGAGCGTTGACTTCATAAAGAAACTCATCTATGGTGTCAGGTCCCGGTATCTCTTTTTTTATGAGTGTGTGTCCGTCAACTCGGACCTTGTAGACGAAACCAGACATATGAGAATCAAATTCGAGTTCGCTCTCACGAACCCGTCGGCAGTCCATATGTGCAACCATGCGGACGGTCGGGAAATGAATAATTTCCTAATCCGAATGAATCAGTTTCTAGCACGGGAGGTACCAATCAGAGTCAGACCTACGTTAACATCTTCAACTACATGAACATGTAGTCTTCCGTCGGCGGTCTGTAACTTGAGGTTTGTGACAGTGTCATAAAACTGAATATCCTGTAGACTTTCGCGAATGGCCTCATATATCTTAGCGCTCTTGTCTCGCTGGAACTTGGTGCTAAGCAGGTCTTTTTCGAGAGAGTCACCAGGGGCGTTTCGGTAGTCAAGGGATATAGTTACTCGTCTCCAGGTCGAGTCCTTCTCTCGATAAGTGACGAAGAACTTCTCCCTTCTGGACTTATCTCGGAAATGCATGCTCAGGTTCAAAATCCATTTATGCTCTAGTTCGTCGCGGACTAAGGCGTCGTATTGAGTGGTATCAATAGACTGGGCATCGGCGGTAGAGATAGGCTCTGGAAAGCTAGGGGCTTGTTCATCTGGATGGTCATCACCCCCAACTATACTTGGCGCCTCGATGCCGTTCAGGCTTAAGAAATGGGTTTCATCAACAGGACTATGAGGAGCCGATGCCGTCTGCGATAGAATGTCGAGTTTGCCAGCAGAAAGCTCGGTGTTATCAAATAAATCGGGCGCGCTTGCGCGGGGTAATAGTTGACTTGAGTGAGAGGCACTGCGTTGAAGATGCATGCGTCTATCGACGGACACGGCTCTTCGTTCGGCCGGAGTAGTTAACACAGTTTCTAGTTTTTCCCTATTCTCAGACTGCTGTCTTCTAAACGTTTTGACCCTGGGCAGGCCAGGGACAACATTCCGCGAGATCCTCCTGACCACGCGCGAACTGACCGACGAATCTCGGGACAATCCTGGCTCGGAGCGAGGTCCTGGCGGTGAGGTGCCCCTTGAGCCCTTGCCGGTAAACCTCTTCCAAAGGGCAGCCAGGCGATTGCTATCCGAGGACAGCGGAGGCGGAGTATTCGTAGGTGTAGCCATGGTAACAGTCTCTGAGCGAGAATGGCACTGTGGACTCCGAATAGCAAAGACGTGTCCAGTCTATTAATCGGTGTCATGCAATGAAGAAAAGAATGGGCTAAAGCAACAAGTATCAAGACGGGGTGTTGCTGTTATGTTTGGCCCGCACAGCTGACGACGTAGCCACGCGAATGCACGGGGGATATGGTTCAAGGTAGGGCGACAAGCTCAAATAGAGCAGGACACGAACGACTCCTACGCCGTGACCGAGGCTTGACGTAGTAATGGTCTCGAGACCAACCGAGTCAATGCTTGACCGGCTCGGGCATAGACACCCTAGCACTAAGGGCGGGGGAGGGGACAGCAAAGTGTAGTTTTCTATTGTCTGGTCCAACCACGTACGGCGTAGGCAAACGGATGATGTTATAGCGAAGACAGATTGGAGGTTGGTGGGATTGGGCTGAGCATAGCTGCTTAGGCATACATAATGACAGATCTAAAAAGTAGTGGTGCGTGGAGGATGCAGACGGGGGATTCGAAGAGGAAGGAGAAGGGGGAGGAAGAAAAACGGAAGCAGAATGCGGGAGTGAGGCTACGTGCTGCTATTGGCAAACGCTGACGATGATGGCTTGCATGGGGCAGGCGGTGCGTTGGCGGTCGACGGGACCCGAGAGGTGTGGCTTCGACTGAAGACTGAGTCCGATGGATTAGGTATTACAGGTAGGTATATCGTAGGCGGAGCACGAGGAGAAAGTGAGGGATGGACAGGAGCGAGAATGGGCGGATGGCGAGAGAGAATCATTGTCGGCTATCCAGCCACCAACACCGACCCAATCCAATCCAATCCCCAATCTCTAGTCCCTAGTCCCCAGTCCCATTTGATGACAACCAGTTGCTGCGCGCGAATACTGGGACTGTAACCTTTCTGACGGGCTGGGATGCAATGTGGTAGCCATGCTACCTTGGATGTAAGGTAGGTAGTCAGCGAGACAAGTCTTAGTGGGATGTAGGGGACGGTGAGCGATACACCACCCACTGCGAATTGGAGTAGCACGTTAATGTACGAGTATGGAAATGCAAAGCAGGCACAACTCCCGACCTTGCCGCCTCTGTCTTAGTGGCTCTCGGCAACATTGCCTGCATCAGGGGCGCCTACCTAACTGGACCACTACCTTACTTCCCCCTCCAAGATAGCAGAGATTTGATCCATGCAGTTAGTACCTCACTATTAGCACCCAGTCCAATATTCTGCCTACTGTATGCCGTAGTATAGTCCAAAGGTAGGTATATTGTAGTCAGCATCTACTCCAGATGAGAAGATAGCACATAGATGCACCTGATATCACAACATTGGCCCAGATTTACGGCTGTTTCATGTCAGCAGTACTAAGACTTAGTTGGAATTGGTGTTTAGAAAGGTTCGGAAACTGTAGGTATTACTTCATGAGCCATGTTTTAAAAATCTGTTATTTCTTATTCTTCAGGTTTAGCGGTTTAGTGGTTTAGTCCATCGCAACGCACGTTCAACTGCGTCACAACAGTACCGGCGCACGCACTAGATTGGGTATCAATCCAATAGATAAGGGACGGCGCCAATGGCACCCAACCCCTTAGTCAATCATAATAATATAGGTATGTAGGTATCACGAATATTATAAATTTTCTGGACGTCAAACTGCAAGCCTGTCATTTTGATTGGAGTGTGCGGTGCGGATGCGGGGGGCTGACGCTGGTTCCTATTCGACAATTTGCATTTGGCGAATCGTAACCGCCCCCATCCCGTGGGGAATCTAAGTAGAGGGAGCCAGGTCTGAATGGCCCGCTCAAATGGGCAAGTAATCGAGTAGTCGGTCTTTAGAATGATACAGTACATTTTGTGTGCGTTGTACAATAATCAGCTGTAATCCAAGACAGACCGATTTGGACGAGAGGGGTACTCTACTTACCTTACCTGACTGTAGGTAGTGATTAAGCACGACCTATATCTAAATCGGCCTATCTCTACCTTACCTAAGTACAGTATATTATCTATTACCTATACATGTCTCTGTAGGGCTCTGTTAAAGCGATTCCTCCTCCATTGGACTCATAAATGATACATTGTCCGCATTCTAGTTGGCTTTATTCTTGTGCGGCTGGTCTACGACGAATATCATATGGCTGTTTCACCGGTCTGCAACGCCATGACTACCCCTCCCTTAAGCCAAAGTAGTCCAACACCATAAACGGTAAGTCAATGCGACCAGGGGTGACGGACAACTCATCTTTATAGGCCATCCTTTTCCTCTTCCGTCGTGGTCCTCAATCCTTGGTCTCATCCCACATGGATTCGTCTGGGTAATTGAAGACACTTTCCAACTACTGTAGTGATGATGCCAACAAGATGAATTCTCCAAATCATTTATTCCATTGCCCTCGTATAACCTCTTGGTCAGGTTCACTAAGGGCAGGGACGAGGGGCCTACAAAAGTGACGGTTCGCGAAGAGGCTCTATATTTAGTTCCCGTCACATCTGCAAGGATCTTCCAAGTTTGGTAACCTCCCCCCTACTAGATTATAGTATAGTAGTCTATGCTTGGGACGATTTTAAATATTATACTTAGATGTGCGGGACTGGACCACCGATCTGGTAATCTGCGCACTTGTGCGCGTTAGCATGTAGAAGAGAGCGAATACAAGCCGTGGGGAACATCTACCTGTCTGTGTAAGCCAAGTCATGTGGACAAACCGACACGTAGGACACTACAGCACGGCTCGTCCGTATGCATACTACCTCGAGGTAAATATCCTGAACCCATGCAAGCTCGTGCAAGATGACGTGTAGCTAGGTCGGACTAATAAGGCGCTTTGAGCTAAGTTATAGCAATCGTGAGAGCAACATCGAGAGAAGAGATGAACAGATATAGTTTGCATATTGGATGTTTAATGTAATGAGTGATATTATATACATAATGTGCCGAAAGCACGTACGCATCTTGGCGTAATTATCGTAGGCGAGATGCATGCAAATGTGTAAGATTGAGGCTGACTGATTACCGCAGAAAGAACAAATGTACGTGAGGCACCCAACAAAAAGAATATGAAGATGGGAATAAGCATGTGGCTTGGATTGGACGACGACGTGGCCGCCGTTTGCGCCCTTGTCGCTATCGCATCTTCGAAGTTGCCAAGTAAGAGTGTTCCGATGAAACGTACCCTACACCTGCGATGTGACGAGGAGGACCGTATTCTGCCTACTTTACCTATACTATACCGATGAGTAGTACCTTGGTTGATACCCAACAATAATCATTGCGAGTTATGTGTACTAAGTAATTAATGACCACGATATTCCACTTATCATTACAATGCGCTACGGGATCCCTCATCAAGACCATCCCTTGATCCATCTGATGAGTTGTACAATCGACCGCGCTTCCCCAAGGTAAAAGCAAGGGGCCGCGGCCAGTTTGGAGAGCTATTGGGCAGCCATACAGCTGTCGTCTGTCATTGGTTCAGGTCAGCCTACGTACTTTGCCCTCCTACATAATTTTTCTTCTTAGCTCACTTGCATCAATCACGCCTACTGCAATCAATGCTGCATGTTATATGCTGAAAAGCGAGGCTGTTGTGCGAGGTACCGGAGCTCGCAAAAGCGAATGAAGTTGACGCACCTCTACCATGCCGATGCTATGTCATACCGGGTCGTCTGAAGTAGCGTGGCTTAAAGCATACATACTCTTAAGTGTACTTAGACGAAGATTCGAGTAGCGAATGCTATACCTATCCTACGGTAGACTACCCTAGAAATATCTCAGTGTGCGCATCTTTTCGACGTTTGATCGCACGATGTCGCAACTTACCTCTTACTCGCTCTTTTCCACTTCTTGATTTAACAAAGATGAGAAACTTCTTGAATTGCAGAAGCTTATTTCTGGGTTGTTAGTTAACTCGCAAGCTAGCTCGTCCAAATCGGGTTTGATGCAACGATCATCATAGAGTAAATAAGTAGAATATGGAAACACTATAATAATAAACTAGCAAACCGAGCCTCCGGTCAAAGTCATCTATCATCTTATTGGTACTAAGTAAATGAGTCGATTACGAAAATACAGACAAGCCCGTACGAAGTCAATTGCTGAGAAACGATTTATTTTTCACAAAGTTGTCTCCTTGAAATTTTACTCGATATTGATGGCATGAAGGCATTGGCTAGTGTTCCGTCTTGCCGCAGCGCATCGACCCCACTAGAGTAACGTAGGTGCACCTCTAGGTCGACGAGCCTAATATTCATTTCAAGAAGTTGATAAGCAACAAGTTTGTCGGTAGGTTGTTCCTGATCAATCAGTTAAGCACATCACTAACCTCGGCTTAGACAATGATGCAACAAGGTGAGTCTTGTCTTTGATCAATAATGACTAAAATTATGTTTTTATAGTAACTAAGTAACTAACTTACGTGTAGAGCGCGCAATTACAAGATTTCCACCAATCCGCCACCCATTTGAACGTCTTGGCAATTCTTAGCAACACCCGCTATAAATACAGTGGTGCGCTCCACTATATCCACTACAATTACAGCGCAGTTAGCTATAAGGCTGAGGCTCAAAATGCCAGTCATACACCAAAGGGCTATTTTTGTCCAAGGGTTGGTTAAATGATGAAAAATTATTTGTATACTAAAGATTGTTCATGCTTTCTTTTATAGCAAAGGAAGTACAACTAAGTGAAACAAAGGATTCTTTGTCGCTCGACTAACCGCTTAAGACCTTAGGTGCGGCGTCATAAATCCTGGCTATCACGGCGGCAACGTGTGCGCAGAGTTTAAGGTCCGCTGGCCAGTTAACATTACTATAGCTGCTGAATAAAACAGCTATTAAGTTAAAAGCTGCGTTAATACACAGCTTCTGCTACTGGATCGTTTAAAGCTTTAGTTCTATATATATTTCGACATTATGAATGCTTCCGAGTTTAGTCTACTAACGCGCTGGCTGCTTTATACACTTAAGTATGTTCGCGCGCGGCTAGCTTGTTGTGGCCGGATGTAGCAACGTCTGCCTTACCAGCACCAAAACCGTATATATAAAGCCCTAAGCTAGGGTTCCGTAGGAAGCGCTCGCGGTAAAGTGCTTCAACGCCTACGCCGTTCTTTATCGGCATAATACACGTGCACGGAGACACCAGCGGCGCAATCATGGCAGCATCATCCGTCCAGTCTAGGAGCGCCTTAGGAGAGACCCAGCAAGACGAACCTTTTTTTTATCAGATCCATAATCTATTCTATCCCACGTGCATTAGGATCCCCTTAGCTTATCTAAAATCATTGATGTGTTGTTCAGCCCAATGCATATGGAGACCAGCTAGGGTTAGCGGGTTATTACCTAGGTACTTATGTAGTAGCTTGATGCCCCTCATATATGCATCTCATCCGACAATTAACCTAACTATGCCATTTCGAGTGCGAAGTAAAGCAGTGGTGACGGCATTGTCAAGGGCTAGGTACTTTATAATCCATTCAAACCATCTCGTCGGGCTGCAAACCCAGACAGAAATATACGATCTCAACTATGTATTCATCTATCATGCCCGGACACCCCCCGCTAGCAAGTCCTTTCTCCGAAGGGCTAATAAAGCCGTTGTGCTAACCTAGCTGATTGAACTAAAATCAGCCGAGGAAGCAAGCAAGATATTGACATCTGCACTGAATAGAGACCTAATCCCCAAGGTTAGAGTTGGGCTGCTGTATAGCAGGTCATGCTTATACCTCCGAGAGGGGACTGCCCCACGTCGACACCATGCTGCCTTAGAGCAAGGTATACCATACCTCTGATCATTGCCCACGAGACCGGATAAGAATGAAGCTCTTGCAGGTGCATTCTAGCGCTGACAGCCCGTTCACCAAACATGAGCTGTGTCTTGTCTCTCACGCCATACACATGAGAACCGAGCAAATAAGGAAGGCAGTGATATTTTCTTGTCTCCCCTTCGGCCAGGTCCCGCCAGACAGCACAAAGTGATTAATTCAATAAAAAATCCCATAGCGCATACTTGTAGAGATGAGAATTCTCCGTGTGGATTATGTGTAAACTAGTACACTATAGGTTTTGTGCGTGGTTAAGTAAACAAGATTTTGCCAGCAGTTAGTTTTTTCCAAGCGCCCTCCGTATCATCTTTGGTATGTTGGTTGTTGTGTATGTGTGATGCAATGGCCGCCTGAACGCCCAAAACAATGCTGAGCCTTTGCCCCCCCTCCTTCTCTTCCTTTACAATTCTAAACTGATGTGTGTAAAGTGCTGAGTATGTGTAGTATACAGTATATACTGCCAGTGGCATGCAATGAATCACTGGCGTCTGATCCAGAAAACAGGATGATGGTACACCCGGGACAATTACTCCCAACTCGTTTGTCTCGGCTTCCCTTCCAACCTTCTTACTCGCCCTTGCCACTCTCGTCCTTGCCACTCGCACTACTAGATGATTCGTGTTCCTTCTTCCATTCACAAATCCTGCAGCTATTCGCCTTTTCCTTATCGAGGCTAGGAAAGACGAGCTCGAAAACATCCTTGTACCAGCTTGCGGGACGACCTTCAATACCCTCTTTGATATTCTGCAAGAACGTTAGCGTCGTGATACTCTAGAGTTCTAGACTCATGTTGCCACGCGGGCGAGACGTACCTCGGGAAGCTCTAGCCAGTCGGACATGTTGTCGTCAGGGAAAATGATCATCTTGCACCCAGCACGACGTGCAGCCACCGTCTTTTCCCTTAGGCCACCTATCCTGAGAACCTTGCCGGTTAAAGTCAACTCACCAGTCATGGCAATGGTGGGGTCTACGGGGCTATCCAGGGCCAACGATAGAAGAGAAGTGGTCATGGTAACGCCCGCCGACGGGCCATCTTTCTGTACAGCGCCTTCTGGTACATGCAAGTGAATCTTCGCCTTGTCAAAGAAGTGGTTGTCAGAAAACTCATTAACCATGTACGCCTTAGCGAAGGAGTATGCGATTGTGGTGGATTCCTTCATGACCGTCTTGAGGTTACCGGTGATCTCTAAGCCGGCACGACTACTGGGACGCAAAACGGATTGGAGAATGGACTCGATGTACATGGCAGAGCCACCCATTTGGGTCCATGCAAGACCCATGGCGACACCTGGTGGCGTAATATCATAAAGACGATCAGAAGTGAAGATTGGTGGACCAACATAATCCTTCAAATTCTCCTTGTCAATCAGCACACTGACTGAGTCAGGCACTTTGATAGCAACTCGGGGTTTCTCGGTAGTCTCCTTTTCTGACGCTTCGGGGGAGGGGAGCTCTTTGTTTTCGGTCGCTTTCTCCGATTCTTTCATGGCTGTTTTGCCCTCTTCTGTCAATGCTTCGGACTCCGGCAAGACTTCCTCGCCAAGGTCCTGTACAATTTTCAGAGCTGACTTGCGATAAAGCTTCTCAATTTGCTTCTTGAGGTTCCGAACGCCCGATTCTCGGCAGTAGGACTTGATGAGCTCCTCGATAGCCTGATCCGAAAGTAAAACATTCACGTCCTTGAGACCTGCAAGCTCCTTCGCAGCTGGCGACAGATATCGATCCGCAATCGCTTTCTTCTCGTCGGATACATAGCCAGATAGCCGAATAACCTCCATACGATCAAGCAAGGGTCGGGGTATTGTGTCCGTCATGTTAGCCGTACAAACAAATAGGACTTTGGAGAGATCGACGGGAACATCCATGTAGTGATCCAAGAAAGAGCTGTTCTGCTCTGGGTCTAGCAATTCAAGGAGAGCTGATGATGGGTCTCCTTGGTAGCCACGTCCAATCTTATCGATCTCGTCGATCAGAATTAGAGGGTTCTCAGTCTGACATTTCTTGAGAGCTTGGATAACCCGTCCTGGTAGAGCACCAACATAGGTGCGCCGATGGCCTTTGATTTCTGCCACGTCTGTAAGGCCTCCAACGCTAAATCTGTAGTACTGTCGGTTTAGGGCTCTAGCAATTGATTTGCCAATGCTCGTTTTGCCAACACCGGGAGGTCCAACAAAGCACAAAATCTTGCCTTCCACAGTACCTCGAAGTTTGCCTACCGCAATAAACTCCAAGATTCGATCTTTGACATCCTTTAAACCATAGTGATCTTCGTCTAAGACCTCCATGGCATGCTGAATGTTGAAGTTTTCAGCACTCCTTTGACCCCATGGTATCTGTGTCAACCAATCCAAATAATTCCGTGTTACGTTGAATTCGGAAGCCGCGGGCTCGAGATGGGCGAGCTTATTAATCTCATCGTCGAAAACCTTCCGAACTGCCTCGGGCATGGCAAGTTTATCGGCCTTCTCCTTAAACTTTTCGACCAGCTTATCCTTCCCATCAGACTCGATGCCTAGTTCTCGGCGGATTCCTTTCATCTGCTCCATTAACCAGTACTCGCGTTGGCGCTTCGTGATTTTCTGCTCAACGTCTTTCGTGATTTTCGATTGTAGCTGCGCATTCATCAGTTCCTTCTTTAGGACCACCAGAGCCTTCTGCATCCGATCCTCTACATCCAGGCTAGAAAGGACCTCTTGGAGCTCGGCAGGTTCTCCAGCTGACACCGCGGCGGCAAAGTCGGCGAGCTTAGCGGGCTCCGCAGTTACGTTTCCGGTTGACTGACTCATGGAGAAAGTCGAGATTTGATCTCGGAAGAGGCTGTTCATTGTGGCTACTTCTTTAAATACGTTGACAATCTCGTTCGTTACCGCTCGTATCACCGGGCTCTTTGGGTCAAACGGTTCCTCTACGAGGTTCTCCACATTTACCAGGCTAACAGGGTATTTGCGTAAAAATGAGGTCGGTTCATATTTCTCGGGGGTTGCGTCGGACTTGTTCGCTACAGCCCCTTCCTCAAAGCTCGCGACTACATCGCCCTTCTTCTCCTGGGGGGCTTGTTCTTCTGGCTTCGGAGAAGGTATGGGGTCTGGGATATCTGCAGGTTCGGGTTCGGCCTTCTTCTGCTCCGGGGCGGCTGGGGGGATTAAAGTAGACAGCTTGATTCTGCGATGCGGATACAGGATGGCCGTCAGGCTATTCTGTTCCCCGTGTACAGGAAAAGCGCTCGTGATCTGGGCAAAAACGCCAGTGTCGTAAACATCATTCAGGTCTCGTATAACGTCCTCGTCAGCATTCTCATCTTTGAACAAGAATGCACCGACATAAGGCTGCCCCCTCTTGATCATGTCCTGTATGGCAGCGGAAACGTTGGGATCCTTGATGGTAATCGCTTTGTAGAAGCCAGGAAACAGCGGTCGCTTTGTTATAGGGATCGCCATGACCTGGGGATACACCTCGGGAACCTCGGGTTTTTGTAATGCTCTGTTAGTAGTCCTTTGGCTAGGTTTTCGACCACTATCGCCTGGAGCATCGTTGTTGGACCCCGACGATGCGCCGCCAGCTGTGCTCCCTGCCTTACTATCCTGCGAGTCGCCCTTGCCCTCGCCATTATTTTGATTATTATTGGGCGACGACGATTCTGCGGTAGAGCTCCTTGTCTCGCTCACTTCCTTCTCTGACTGCTCCGACTTTTCTTCGACGTTCGTCTTCGTCTTCGCGTCTTCTTCGGTCAGAACCCGAGCAGAGCCGTCGGAGGCGTCATTTTTGTCTTCTTTCCGCAGCATCGTTGAGCTGGAAAAGCGGGATACGTGCAGAGGTCCAGCGCCTGTAGGTATCGAAAGACCGGAGCGGACTGCCCAAGGTCCATGGGGCCTGTCTCGAGCATTGATGGAATATAGCCTCGCCGGGCGCGTTAAGCGCGGTGTGAGCGAGAAACGTGGCGATGCTCGTACAGCCATCTGCCGTGATAGACGTTGGCGGCACAGCATTGTCGAGGCGTTCGCAGGGGAAGAGGCGAGAATGGGGAAATTTTCGACGGAGCGGCGATTGTCGGAGAGGATGGCCTTTGCAGGAGGGAGCACGCGATCGGCAGGATTACAAGTATAGCCCCTATGCTGAATAATACAAGCCGGTGAACTTATTAAAGCGCAAGCAGTGACACGAGACTGTGCCCATGCCTCGGTCAAATGCACTTTCGAATGTTGCTTTTATTCACAATTTCTCAGTGGGATTGGAGCTCGGGCAGATTATCTATAGGTACTTAGTAATTAATGGAGAGAATAATACATACATCATCACCGAGCTGCCTTCGAGTACCCACCCTAATGTCACATCGGTTAAAGCTCGGCCGTTACCGGATACCACCACGGTAACTAGTCTACGGACCCTTAACTTTGCCACACTTCGTTCAATCTCAACATGTTCCATTGGCTTCTCTATACCTGTCTGAATAGTTCTACCTAGAAGCTAAGTACAGGTTTGAGTTGCTTTACATCTGACTATCTGGAACCACTCGAGCCAATCAGTCTACTCTTTGCACAGGAATGCGGAGAGTATCTCGACTATCTCGATAGGGATGACAGACAGCTAGCTACTGTAGAGGAGTGAGGGCCCCAACTAGATTGCTGACATTGTAACAATTCCCGACAGCCGTGATCTCTATTTCTTCTCCCAATCGTGCCAAACAATATCCTCATTCTCTTCAGTGCAACATAGTTCCATCATCTCCAGATTTATTAAGGTACAACAGCCCTTACACATGAAACCAATGCGAACATAGCATCTAGTTCTGCTAGGAAAACTGCCAATCCAACAGCGCAAGATTTCAAGACATGTTCATGAAGAGCTAGCTAAGTAAGTGCAAAAGGTTGTCGCGCCGAAGCAGCTACAATACCAACTCCTGTGCATGCTCACATTTTGCTCGGCAGATTTCCATCTTTCCGTTGTACTCGGAGAATCCGTCAGCATATGTGGCTGGTCGCTGGAGATTCTCTTGGCGGTATCCTGTGAGTGAACACTCGAGCTTGAGGATCCTCTCCATTGCAATCAAGAGTTTTTCTCGCTCCTTTCTGAGCCGTTGGCGCCTCTGTGCAGTTGCTGTGTCTTCTTCCATAAGTCGTGTGTACGCTCCGTCGGCTTCACGCTCGTCAGCATCCATGATTTTGACTAGAGTGGTTCGTACTTACCAGGGTAAGGAAACAACCCAAGCTTTTCGTCCAGAAAGGAGTCTAGAGCGCCATCGCGAAAAGAACGGAAGAGTCGCGAGTTGATATCCATAGAGACGCCATCCACAAATCGTGTTGCAGCCGTCATATAATATGCGCGAACTTTTGCGGCCACATCAATTTCGCGTTTAAACTCGACTTCGGGGAACTGCGCCTGATATTTGCCTAGAAGCTTGGATTGTTCCAGCTTCTCCTCTCGGGTCATTTGTTCGTCGCGCTTGAACCGTCGATCCTCTTCGATCACGCCCGCCGCTTTTATTCGGGTAAAGAGGCGGTGCTCCTCGAGTAGTTCCTTCTCTTTAGCTTTGAAATAATTCAAACCTCCCTCGTTGATGGTTACGGCTTTGTACGTTTCGTTTCTATACAGCTCTACCAACCTTTCGCTTTGATGTTTACCTTTCTCCTTGAGGAAGGCCATGAGAAACTTATATGACTCCTTATAGATTAGGCGTTTGGAGAATTTCTTAAGAGAGCCCTCGAGGGCTTTGGTAACCGCACCCACCAGCATGGTTATGGCTTTTTCGATGTATAGTTCCAGTGGCTTCTGCCACTGCGAAACTGCTTTGAGACAGAGGGTCTCGTGCACCTCAAATGGCACAACGTCGCTGAATCCCCCTCTAGTTTTGAGTTTGATCTGGCTCTGAATATCTTGAAGGCTGAGTTTGACCTCCTTCTCCTTCTCCAGTGAGACCTGAAAGCCAGTTGTATTGGCATGCTAGGCCAAAACTGGCGTCGGAGTTACTGGCGACTGGGAAGAAACTTCAGCAGGATATCCTTCTGCTTTGACAGGAGTTGTGAATAAACCGGTGCGACGTTTTCTCGGTGTTTGGCCAATAGGCGAGCCCTTTGGGGGGCCCCTTTTAGAACCCAAAGCCTCGTTTCCAGAGTCATCGGAGACAATGACGACTTCCTCTACCTGTAATCTCGGTTTGCGCCTCTCGGTAGTCGTGGAGCATTTCGGCTTCAATTGCACAAGGTACTCGAAAAACCCTTCTGTCAGCTCCTTGCAGTCCTGTTCGAAATCCTGATTATCGACTGCACGCTTAACAGAGGTATAAAAATTTTGCACTGCAATATTTGAAATCAGTTGACGCCATTTTTGAGTGTGATCAGTGACGGTTTCGCAATTATGGGCAGCTTCTAGGATATGATTTGGCACCTTTGTAGCCTAAGCCTTGCCAAAACAAGAAAATGAACCAAGTACTCACAACTCATTCGAACTTCGTGTTCGACATTCCGAGGAATATCGGGCAACTTATCCAGATCATCCTGAATCTGGTCGAGACGCCTCTTAAACTTCTCCTTGATATTGGGAAGGCTGGGTATAACACTAAATTAGATACGTGTAGCTCAAGCATATGAGTTAGAATCATACCCGCATGCAAAAGCATCACCCAGTGCCTTGGTTATATGGCAGCGAAGTTGGTTGACACCGAAACGAGCTTCGTAATGATCAAAATTGCGTGGCCATTTACTGTCGCCAGCGCGAAAGAAAGACTCTTCCCATGGTGCCAGATTGTCAAGTGGTAGCTCTGGCGGTAACGAAGTAATGTAGAAGCCCTCTTGCTTTACTCTCTGCTTCTTTTCATCAAGAACTGCGAGCCAATAAGTGATTGTATCTTGCATATCGAAATTGGGTCTATCAGCCTTTGTCAGAACGCCTATGGTTCGACTCTCGGCATTCATCTCCCGAATAACTCTCAGAGTTTTAGAGTTGTCCAAGTCCAGATCCATTGGCAGTGCTAGCATGATGATTGCCCCTTCACGACCGATATACTTTCGCGTTAGATTCTCAACAACGTCAACCAAATAGTCATCGCCTTTATCCTCGGCGATTTGAAATAGGCCAGGCAAGTCATAAAAGGACAAGTCCGGAAATCCTGGCCCCCTCATTTCGAGGGAAACGACGTTTGGACTGAACCTAGCTTCGGTTGATCGCTTCGCAACTTCCAAAGTATTCTCCTTAGCATAGTTTCCAAGTCCCGGAACAAATTGCTGCGGATTTTGACTCGGGTTCAGGGTTGCAATCTGGGCCCAACGAAGAATTTCGTCGATACCAATTGGATCATTCTCGTATATCGTCTTGAAAATCACTGTTTCAGTCGCTGGCTTAGGCTCCCAGGGTGGGAATGGTTTTTTTTTGGTGACATCAGTCTGCTTTATTGTACGGTTCGCGGGTGGGTGGTAATAGTATCCCTGTTGCAAAGACACTGTGCATGACCAATGCGAGTCCTCACAGGAGCTCATGCGAATATGGAAGGGACAGCGGGTGCAAATTCCTGTGGATTTTGGTAGACTTTAACAACTGGAGTCAGCACTTTGTGATTTGAACGAAGGGACACCCAGAGATTGTGCACTGCCTAAACGACGTGAAGCCAGTAAACCGGGAGATTGTTGCTCATAATGGCAAGAATTAAGGAGAAACGACTTTATGTCACTCACTTGAGGCGTGCTAGAGCCGACATTAAGCTTGATTTACCTGAAGACTGATCTCCAACGAGAACTAACTCAGGCAAGACGGCAACATGAGACACCCCGAGCAACTGTATGTCACCCAACGTGTCGTTACATTCTTTAAGCTTATTTCCAATATCTGTGAACGCAGGATGTGCACTAGAACCCTCGGAGTCAGCTTATCCTCTACAGTGTGAAATGCAAGGTTTTCGAAGCGTATGGACATGATCCTGGCTTAAGATCAAAGCTTTATAGCTCATGAAGCCGCCAAGTACTGTAAAGATGAAACACTCCGAGATCTGCTTACAAGGGGCCACTGGCTTCCGGCGCCTGAGATTGTGATCGATTGGAGAATTCTGATGTAAGTCAGTGGTGCAATTCACGGAAGCGGAAACTACCATAAAAGGACGAAAGGACTGACCATCCCCGGAAATAGAAGTGGTTTTCTCTCGTATAGACTTAAAAGTGACAGTGCTAGCATCAGTGGTAGATGTAGTATGCAACGGCGAGGCTGATGTGACAACGGCGGTTAATTTGTTAGGCAGCGCGGGCGACACACTCTCTTGCTGAGGGGGGAATAGACTGGCTCTGGCGCCAGCTTTCTTTTTTGGTGTCGACATGGTATAAGCGCAATATCAAACCGTTTCCAACTTCTCGCTAGAAAAGACAGGAGGTTAATGATCTGCGTGTCCAGTGACCACAGAACAAGATCAAGTAGCGTTGGATAGGATGGTGTATGTGTGCTATAAGTAGCAAGCTCTGACAAGGTGATGTAGTTGGGAAAAGAGGGAGCAGTGAGTTAGTTTAGGATGCGCATGAGCATTGGGGGGCAATATGTGGTTGGGAAAGTAGGCACCTACCTAGGTGGATTAAACAGGTAGGTAGGCAGGTAGATGTACGCGGGTACCTGCCTATGTAACGCCAGAATACATAGGTACCTTCCTTGAGGCAGGCAACACAAATGGACGGACAACACTGGCTCCCGTGGTTACCTTGTGAAGGAGGGGGAAGGAAAAGTGGAAGAGTGCAAAGGTGCGGCCGTGGGCTGAACAGAACCAGGCGTGATGTACAAAAAACCCAGAGGGACAGTTGGTTGTCTAGGGAAACTGGCTGAGTGATATATAGCACTTGCCAAATTCGGAGATGGGATCAACATACGTACATCAGATCCGACAGCCCAATAGGAAGGCGGCAACGTAAAAGGATAGAAAGAAGAGTAGAGTCAGGTAGATTTCATGTTGGCATGTTTATTCTAGCTGTAGCTGTAAGCCTGGCAGTGTGCTCTGAGTTGCCTAATCACCAACTGTAAGTCCAAGCGCTGCACAATCAAAAGCATTGGGTTGTATGCAAACTGCGCAGGTTCAGGTGGGAAATATTGAAACAGTTCATCCGCCTGATATTGCCAGCCTCTATTTTGAAAGAGGGGAGAGAAAATATGGAAATACACATTATACTTGCGTGGAATGTCAGCATATATACAGGAACACTGGAAACACACGGCTCACAAATGCTCGCGTATTTTTATAATTGAGAAAATGCAGAGCATTGCTGTTTATCAACTGACTTATGAACACATTCTAGACTTCGCGGTGACTTCACGGTGACTTCGCGGGCCTGCCCTGTACAGAAAAGCTATTATACATTAAACCAGATCTAGAGAAGACACCGTCCCTCTTGCGGATGAAAATCAACGCCCCTAGCGATGCGATCAAATCAAGATCCCGAGCCATGCTTTCTCGATATCGAATACTGCCGTGCTTCCTTCTATACGCACATAATTATTAAGATCCATACGGGCTCGGGAAAAGCTCTGCGATATCTACCTAGTCCGTAAGCGCTAGCGTATGGTAGTCTCCTCACCTGTAGATTTTGATTACGAGACTTGCTCCCCCTTGCCAGCATCTTCATCGCAGGACATCCTCTGTTCCTTATTTTCGTCGGCCGCTTGCTGTGCGTAGGCCTGAGCCGTAGTCGTCGTCTCCGGCGAATCATCCAGACCTCGGAGTGGATTGTAGTTGATCCAGGGCTCGCGCGCACCAAGCGAAATCGACCCGGGTTGCGTGATAGCAACCGGGTTACCCTCTTCAAGAGCCCACATCTTCACGTCCTCATCGAGCTGCCGGAACACCTCTATGCTGGTGGGGTTGTGGTTACCACCAGACCTACACGCCAAAATTTTATTCTTGTCGTTTCGCGCTACAATCGCCATCGCCTTTCCGACGTCATTCATCAAACGGCCAAGAACTTGCGCGGGAGGAGAGGGTTTCGATATCTCAACATCTGGACAGAGCTTGCACTTGTTTTCGGCGGCTGTTCCTGTAGGTCCCTTACGGCATTTCCACAACCCACCCTTTTTTCTCTGATGTTCGTGACGCCAGCCGGGGTTCGGCGGGTGCCAACGCTTGTCCCAGTTGTAGTTCTTCACAATGCCCTCTGTCCAGCTTAGGTGTTAATATTGGTGTGTGTAACAAAAATACAAAGAACGCGACTGTACTTAAAAGCTCAAGAAAGTGAAGGTTACATGGTTGTGGTATTGTGCTGAAAGCCGCAGTAGAAAAGGAAAAGAATCAATTTAGATATCACTTGCCTTCATCGGGATGCTTTTCCTGGTACTCTTGTTGACTTTTCTCAAGCTCTAGCTGATAAATGTAATTGAGAAGACTTTTGAATCTTTCCTCAATGGTAGCGCCGTCCAAATCGATTATTCCATGAGCTTCAGCAACTGGGAACCAGTCAGGTATGAGAATTTCATATGGCTTGTCTGGCCAGGCGTTGACTCTGGCCAGTGGTGGTAACTTTTCAGACAAATTGAACGCCGTTGCCTTTGTATCACGGCCACCAAGGTCCATAGAATTCACACCCACCCCCCCATATGGCTGATTCTGGCTTGCGGTTCCGAGACTAGAACCATCTGAACCGAGCAGACGTTCGACTTTGGACAATGAACGTTCCGGCTGTACTCGCAGTGTCGTAGACATGTGGGATTGTTCTGGTATCGCCCGCTCATGGCTATCGAGGCTGACGAAGGACACCCAAGCCTTTTCAATGTCTCTAATGTGCTGCAACTCGGCGGCCGAGAATTTCTTGCGCTCCTCCAATTGTGCTGCCTTGATTTTGAGTATAGTCTGTCTTGCGTCTGCACGAACGGGAGGTGTTGGCCCTTGGTCGGCGATGCATTGATACTTGTGTAACTCGTTTACCAACTTCTCGTAAACAGGACTGTGCCGAAGTTGAATCCTCTCTGCGTTCTTCTTATTTACCCAGTCTTGAAAGGCACTGGACTGCTGTAGGAATATGTCGGTGGGGTCGAACAAGTCGTCCTTGATGAAATTGGTAGGCGTTCTTGTTTCGAACTCGGTGGGGTGGATAGGCGGATACGAATACCAGCTGGAATATTTTGGCTCGAAGATATTAGAAACCGCAGCATTAATGGGCCTTAGAGAAGGACAGGTGGTGGCTGAGCTCGATGATGGGATAGTGGTACCGGATTCCATTCGAGGTGTCGTGGAATCGCCACTGGAGGTTGCGTTTTCTGTTTGAACACTTCCCTGTTGTTTGCCGGAAGCGCCATCCACTGCATTACTTCCTGCGCCGTGCATCTGCGAAGTGATATAGAACTGCACTCTGCGGGGAGCGGCAGGAATTGGACGCGCAGGTTCGGGCCAGAGCGACGGCGAAGGGCCCGTAGATGTTGATTTACCATGGTTATTTGAGTGCTTCATTTGACCGGTTGTTGAACTAGCATCTTGGATGTTCAAAGAGGAAAAATCCATTCTTGCAGCTGCTTGTTGATAAAAGGCCTAGTCCAGATAACGGGATCCTGTTTTGAGATTTCAAAGATTGCTGCGGAAGTTGCTCCGGGCGATTGTGAGAAAAAAAGGCAACAACGTGCGCGATGAGTTCTTATACTAACTGCAACCACGAATGACTGCTTGTGGTTGTGGCAAACAACAAAGGTTGAATCGAATGGTTTAGGTTGGATTAGCGGCTCTAAAATATTATGTATTAAGAAGAATAAGTAACAGAGTTGAAGAAGGGTGTGAGTCGAGAGGCGCATGCGAGGCAGTTCGAGAGATAGACTAACACATGAAATCCAAAAGGGAGCGGACCACAGTGAATGTTATGAAAACAAGCAAACTCGAAGTGAAGAACAGCTATGCGATCGACCCGAGCCCTTCTAAGCTCCGTGCTAGTGGAGACAGGAAAGCGAACTGACAAACAACATGGCCAGCCAGTTGGGTTCGCTACGTTCATTTTATGCCATCAGTGGCCCGACCGAGACCTGCTCTCGAAGCTTCATAGCTTTCTCCTGCTCCCGTAGCGAGGTTTGTTTCTTTACCCGTCGCCTATCCGCTGCAAGCATTGTGAACCGACCTCGAGCCCCATGCCGAATCTTCGTAATCATATCCCCTGCCTTCCCTTTGGTAATATCGGTCAATTCGAGCTTTTCGTCCTCTCCACGTAACTTGTTTAGGAACTTCAGTTGGCCCTCTGTAGGTGGGCCCTTACGCCAACTCATATATCTTGCAATGAGATTACGGGGATACTTTTCAGAAGCATATTTATCAGCACCATGCACAGCGTCGGTAAATGTGGCAGCTTGAAGGAGTTGTCGGGGTGCCGCAAAGGGGGATCTTGACACTCCCTTTGGTAGTGCACGTATTTCCCAAGCCACAAATTCGGCTTGATCCTCTGTTTCTTTTTCAGCTTTCTCAAGCCGGATATATGTCCCTGCCGGACCAGAGAGTATATATCGATGCGGCCCAACTTGCACCCAGGCATTGTTACTCATGGAACGAATATGTTTTTCGCCAGATGTGTCGGAGATCAGATCCAATACCGAGTCATATTCGACGAACGTGACACGGCTATCACCCTTGGCGTCGGTAAGGGACGGATTCACTTCTAGGACAGTCCCTTCTCTTACTTTCTCCGCTTCTTGACGGGTTTTCAGTTTTTTCATCTCATCCATAGAAATTTCCTCAACTAGTTGAGACGGATCTAGTCCAAAAAGCGTTGGGGCTGTCACAATTCCGGTCGCAAGGCTGGAAACCATATCAATGATGTGGCAATTGGCTTTGTCGGGATGCAGTCTCATGCCTCTTCCGATCATCTGTACTAAAAGGTTGCGAGAGCGAGTCGGTCTCGCAAGCACAACGCAGTCGATGTTAGGGATATCGGTACCTTCGGTGAAAACACCGCAGTTTATGAGAACTTGAAATTCGCCTCTTTTGAATGCGTCCAACCGATTGCTTCTGTCAAGCTTGGGTGTATCCCCAGTTATGAATCTAGCGTCGATGCCGTGCTGACGAAAAGCCCGGGTCAAACCAGCGACATGAGCGAGATCGACACAAAAGACGAGCGTGGATTTCCGCCCAGCTGCCTTTGCTAGCCAACTGCGAACAGTAATTTCGTTGATTTGGTCCGTATTAACCACTCTAGAGAGATCACCAGGCTGAAAATCTCCATTTGCACCACTTTTTACTTTCGTAATGTCTGCAGTAGACTCAACCGTTGTAAAAATAACGTCCGACAGCCACTTTTCTCCGATCATGTCGACATAGTCCTTGTGGTACACAATTTCATCTATGGCGGCTCCGAGTCGAAGCCCATCGAAACGGGAAAATGTCGCGGAAACCCCGACAAGGATCGGAGACTCATCCTTCTTTTGATCAAGACTAAAGTGTTCCAAGGTGCGCAGATAGCCGGGTGCGACAATATGATGAGCTTCATCTACGAGTACAAGTTTAAAAAGTGTAGGGTCGAACTTGCTGATCCTGTCTCCAGACACAATGCTCTGAATACTGGCAACAGTGATGTCCGCCCTTCCTGAAGCATGCAGATTCCCCATCTCGACCTCAACAGTTTTAGTGGGATAAGCATTGCTGCAATGCCTTGCTGCTTGCTCCACGAGCTCCCGTCGATGAGCCAAGATTAATGTCTGAGTCGCATGCTTAGAGATGGGCTTGATGCGATCGATCAATTGAGTGAAAACCACTGTTTTGCCGGCGCCGGTGGCTAAGGATATACCAAGTCGCTTATGACCATGCTGCAAAGATGAGAGAATAGATTGGATGCATTCTTCCTGATATTCACGGAGGCGCACGGGTTGAAACGTGGCCGTTTGCGACTCTCCCGGAGACACCGAAATTAGCCTCGTCTGAGACGGCCTCGTGGATCTGGACAATGGGAAATTTCGCGATACCTTCGTCGTCAAGAGCCATCTCGAGAGTAGTCGGGACATAGCTTGTAGTGATAGGCTTTGTTTATCAGACGGAAGGATCTGAGATTTTTCTCTTAGGTACCTAGGTGTTGGACTAGGTAGGTATAACGATTTAGGTGATTAGGTAGGCACTGTATGGGTTATGACATATTTTGGTAGCTGTACCCTGTACTCCCAAGTAGTAGATAAGCCAAAGGTTTCCTTTTGCACGAAACAGAACTGAATGAACAAGTAATAGAGCTTATATGGATTGTCAATTTATCTACATTGAACGACATGCTGAGGTTCTCCAAGATTTGTTTAACGTTGGGTACTCAAGTATGCTGCGAATAGTGCGAGAAAGGAGAGTATCACATATATGCATATATGCAATACAAGATTTTTTTTAGCGGGCCCGGGCTCCCGGTTAAGTCAACTGGAGTTCTTAAGGTAATCTATCTTATGTTCGTCTTAATCTGACATTGCTTTTGCGACAATGTTGTTGGGTGCCCGCAACTTTAGCAACCGTGGAATCCATTGTATAGCATCTGGACTTGCATTTTTTCATACTTAACCTCCAACTTCAAGTAACTGCAGCAACCTAAACTATTTGTCTTAAGGGGTGATTTTCTGCATTCCTGATCCAGGAAGAACTGCTGGGTTACATTTCAACTTTGAAGGTTCTCACTGCAAGAACGGTGTAAATGCATAACTTTCGTCTATATGCATCATCTCCAAAGCCTAGCGACAAGAAGGGACCATGGAGATAGACTCAGACGACGACTATCGCGAACCGAACAGCGAAAATGAAATTACCCGGTCACCTATATACAACTCACGTGGCGCCTCGCCAATACGGGGCAGGATACCTATTCGTAGGAAACGACGGGTAGAAAGCTCGATAATATCCGTGGGTCCGCCGCCTTTCAAGCGGATGAAGGGCGACTTCAACGCTGCGTATCTGGACCTGCTGAACCGCGACATCAATGACGCATCTTCGGGGCTCATTCACGGCGAAGCAGAAGAAGATGCCGACACGCAGATCGGAGCGGTGGTGTGGAGCGCAGCAGAGAAAGCAGCCTTCTTTGCGGCCGTGAGCCGGCTCGGCAGGGCCGACCACGCAGGCATTTCCGCGCGAATCGGGACGAAGAGCGAGCTCGAGGTGCGTCAGTACCTGGTACTTCTTGATGCAACTGAGGGGAAGGGGGTCCGGCAAAACGCCCTGCGACCCGTCGACATCCCCGCTGCTGTGGAGATCGGCGCCGAGTGCGCCGCCGCGTTGGAGGCGGCTGCGGACGCGCTGTCGCTACGCCAGGAGAGCTATGAGGAACAGGTAGAAAAGGAGAGATGGGGCTCGCGATGGCGCGTGACGGCACCGCTTGTGGAAACTCTCGAAGGTCAACAGCGGAGGAACTCGGAAGCGCCAACGCCACAGCCAAAGCCGCGAGAGCGGGCGCAGAAGGAGGATCAAAGACGAGACGAAGAAGACGACAGGGAAGAGCAGCTACAACTAGAGAATGAAGAACAAGAAAAGAAAGGTAGAAGGCTCGACGAATCACCATTCCTCCAACTTTTCTGCATTCAAAACTGGCTATTACTCTCAAATCGCATCTTCATGAACTCAGCTGTCGCTGACAGCAACTGGCGCGCTGCATCTGAAGAACACGAACCACCGGCCATACAGATGACGGCACTCGCAGATTTCTACGCGCTGGTGGTCAGTGTCACTAAACGCTTGCTATTATCCGCCCTATACGTGGCGGAATCCCGTGTTCGCAGGAACAGTTTCGAGGTTGTGCAAAGGCGCAGGAAAACTCAGATCAGAGTCGAAGACATCGTAGCGGCGGTTTCGTCGCTAGGCATGAAACAGAATTCAAGTGAATTCTGGGCACGGTGCGCGAGGAGGCTGCAGCTGGATGTCGTAGATGATAGGACTGGAGAAGATAGCGTCGCTGATCAGGAAAATGAAGAGCTTCGTACAAACAGCGGGGATGAAATGGACAGAGATGACCGATTATTGAGTACTGTGGAATCCGAGCCTGGGAGCACAGAGGAATCCGAACAAAATAGGGAAGAAAACGAGGATGACGATATTGAAATTATGAGCTACGATGAAATTGAAGCTGTGCTTGGCTACCCGGTAGTCGATAGTATGCACAGTAGACATAGCACCCCTGAATTTAGCGCCTTTACCACTACCGACATATCTAGCAACTCCGAAGACGAGATGGACGAAGGAGAACACGGAGAAGAATACCTGGAAGAAGACGACAAGGAATATGACGGAGACATCAAAATGAAAGACCAACAAGAAACCCCAGCCGACGATTTACAGTTGGACACCATAGCGCTGGATGTAGAAGAAGCAAGGATATCCTTGGCGTCCACTGAACGTACTGCCGATGGTACGGATGCAACACAGGCTATCAAATCTCGAATCCGAGTTGAACATAGACTAGAGCGGGATGCTGAGCTGCTTGATGTGCAAGCTAGCACAGAGGCTGAGAGGGAGCTATGGGCTGTTGCTTCGAGGCAATGACAACATGAGGACTAATAATTACAAACGCGAAAGCTAGCAAGAGTGAGCGTGATCATAGTGAAGAAGGCAAGGGTAGAGGTGAAGAGGTGAATTGAGGAGCAGGGGGAAGAGAACTAAGAACAAAGCATACAGCGAATTACATCCGTCAAAATATAGTCATAGGGACTGAAGAGGTGACGTGGACAGACTCTAGTACAATGAGGGTTAGATTGCATACTCGGTCAGCAACTATCAATTCCATTCGCTAAAGCGATTTCTACCACTGAAGTGAGAAAATCATATCAGAATAGAAACCCACCAGCCATCGACCGTTTTGTGGTGGTGGTACATATATCGATGACACTATCCCTGGCAGACCTGGCAATCCATCATGTCTTGTGTAAAGCCCCGTGCAAAACGCCGTAGAAGAAACAAGAAACACTCAGAAAAGAGAAGGCAAGCCCAGGCCTCTCCTTTCAAAAAATCCCATTATTCGCCACTTGCTCCCCACGCCCATAGCAGAGCATATCATAAGAACTTCGTTCATACTAAGCTTCGTAGCTCTTGATGTTTCCGTCACTGCTCAGAGGCTGAAGATTACCCACAGCTGGGGTGGATGTAAATGTCAATCCGCTACCATTGATTTCAGCAGCTTTAAAATCACCTCCAGACCTTAAACTGTCCTGCGTCTCGCGGACCCGTCGCTTAAACGCCAGGCGATCTAAGAATAGTTGCTGCCTGCCTCGCTCAAGCTCGCGTCTCTCGGCTTGAAGGATGCCCTCCATTTCGTCGAAATATTTGAGCTTCAACTCCATCTTCTGAAGAGTAACATTAACTGCAGCGGAAAGAAGACGAGTCATTTCCCGTTCCTCGTGTGATGCTAAGCCCCCGGCCCTAGCACCCATGGCCGCCAGCGGTATGCTTGCAACCGCATTGGTAGTTGTCGTAGTGGTGGTGGTAGTCGTCGTTGTTGTTTCTTGACGAATGTCTATTTCCATCGAGTCGCCTTCTTTCTCCTTACCCTTTCCATTTATCTTCTCTGCATCACCACCCTCAATGCGTTTACGAAGCCCCTGCTGAAGTTCTTCGACCGATTTCTTCGCGGCTGCTGCAGTTGTTTTTGGATCTGCAAGACTGGCCAGGAAGCCAATGACGGACATGACGGGGTTATCAGCTTGACTGAATGGGAGGTAACCACCGTGGTTCCCTAACATGGGCAAGCCTGTGGGAGCTCGGACGGGAGCTTCCGTTTCGAGGTATTTGTCCTCAATGTCTAATTGAAGGAATTGCAATACGCATTCCTCCCTAGTCCGAGTTCCGACATGGTCAGCAATTTCGGACCAGTCATCGTCATACTTCTCTAATCCCTCGAGAAGTCGTAGAATTTCTGCATCGCTCCATGGAGCATCACGGTCGAGAATCGTTGAGTAAGCCTTGTTTTCCATGCGAACAAATTGGGTATTGGTCTGGTTGTTAGGTATGCGCCCCTCCAAGTAGCACGTCGGGCAAACGTCATGTTTGGTTTTGTCCGTAGGCTTGGCTTCGGGGAGGTGGTAGTAGACACGAGTGCAGTCCGTTCCACAGTTCTGGCAAAAAACCTTGGCGATAGGTCCCTTCAAATTCTCGTCTATGCCGGCGGCGCCTGAGGTACCGTTAGGAACAGATTCACCGTTAGGTTTGCTATCTGTTTTGGTGAGTTTTGTTCCTTTCGCACTGGCTTCATAAATGTTACGGCCGATCTCAAGGTTTCGCTCGCCAGCAGCAGTAACCACTGCATGGGCCTTTTGGTCTGTGTCCTGGTTCTTTTGGCCTTCGAGCAAAATGGGATCGGCTGCAGGTTGCCAAGGCTGAAGTCCCCGAGGTGTATCGCAGATCACCTTGAAATGTCCGGTGAATGGGGGCCCAACCTGTGAAGGCCGCTGATCCGCATCGACCTATATGCTGTAAGTACATGGTTGAAGATATATGTGGCGGTAGATAGTACCTGGTAGTTGATCAAGCCCCATTGCTCTAAGAAAGCATGCACACGCATTATAGCGCATACGTCACCAGCTAGATTGCGTCGGCATGCAGTGACCGTTAGATATTCGACGGGATTTAACCGGTACGTGTTAACCATGAAGTCTCGGTAATCCTTGTAAACGTGCGGCGTCTTGCTTCGATTCCGGCTGTTGAAAAATTCAGGCAGTGCCTTACGCTCGATGTTATTGATATCATTCATGTCGAACCATGTGCTGTAACTCGGCAGAACAATGGCGTGGGTTTGAGAGATGAGGTGTTCACGCGCAGCATTTTCGATGCTCTCTTTGGACTTGGTCTCCTGTGCGGCGCCCTCGGCGCCTGGTGCGCCGTCCGGACCATCCTTTCCCGGTTGCTCTCCATCCTTGGAAACGGCAGGCGCCTCGCCCATCTCTTCGTCGTCCTTGGCTAAGGTGGATTCAGCGGGCGGTGCAGGAGGCGCATCGAGGGGGTTATCTGAGGAACCCGTAGGTGCAGGGGTAGTGCTATCTTGTTTGATGACGGGTTCGGTCGATGGAACCTCGGACATCTGGACGTCTACGCGGCGCATAAGTCTCTAGCCTGTGCAGGTCGCAGCAATACCAAAGACGCGTGATACTCACCATCAGCCTGTCCAGGCGCCGCAGTCCCATCGGATTGCAGACCTGGCTGCGCCAGGATCGGGTTGCTACCAGGGGAAGCTCCGTTTGCTGGAGAGCCGTAGTTGACGTGCTCCTCCATCTTTGATATTGGTGAGGCCCGGGGTGGAAATGAGGCGCGGCGAGAGGGAGACGGGGGTCAGAATTCGCGGTAGAATCGCGCGGTGTCGCGACTGTTAAATTCTATTCGTGACGAGTCATCAAGGAGTGGAAAGGCCAGATCGAGAAGAGTAGCCTTTGTTTGCAGGGGGCTGCAATTCGATGGAATTGTTGGACTCGGAATGCGATATACGATGAGGCTGGATCGATCGCGTGTTTGGTTGGAGAAATAATTTCGGCGCGATTGGAGCAGCTGAGTGACAATGGCCTAGACACGGACACTCCCCGGGAAAGTTGATTTCTGGTCAGGTTAGCAGTGGAGCTTGGAGAGCTTGGACCACTCGGGCCCCTAGATTACTGCTCATCCTCTGCTCATCGCACTGCACTATGGCCTACGTATCACGTGCTTTCAGTCCCCACTACCGGCACCTAGGTAGGCAACATGGATAGGTATGTACAGTACCTGCGCTACAGCAGCAACATCCGCTAAGTTAACCTCGGGGGCGCCTCGGTGGGGCCTACAGCGGCCGAACGCGGGCCGTGGACAACCGCCGCTCAGATGGCTATTGGTTTGGTGTCGCAGCGCATCTATCGATTCACTCGTAAATTGACGAACCTCGACCTCGAGACAGAGACGAACGATTCTCCAACATCGGAGTAAGATGTTTTCAACCGCTAGACGAACCGCTCTTCGTGGCGTTACGTCGTCGCTGCCACGATCTACCTCGGCCTTTACCGGCCCTTTTAGTCGATCCGTTCTCCAAAGGTTACTGTCATCGCTCGCCATCCTCGAACAACGCGAAGGCAAGCTGAACCACGGATCATTGAGCGCAATAACCGCGGCCAAGAGCATTGGCGGACCAGTCCATGGGTTCATTGCTGGAAGTAATATTAAAGCGGTTGCGGAGGAAGCTGCCAAAGCAGAAGGCGTCGAGAAGATCATTGCTGTCGATAATGCGGCTTACGACAAGGTAAAGACGATTGGATAGCCATCCACATCTACTCAATCCGTTGGCTACCGGACCTAGGCTCACCCGTCTCCTCATAGGGTCTTCCCGAGAACTTCGCTCTGCTAGTAGTCGAGAACATTAAGAAGGGCGGCTACACCCACGTCATCGCGGGGCATACAGCGTTCGGCAAGAATTTAATGCCCCGTATTGCCGCGCTATTGGACTCACAACAAATCTCCGACATCACCGCCGTCGAGAACGAGAATACCTTTGTGCGCCCGATATACGCTGGAAACGCCATTGCTACCGTCGAGTCCTCCGATCCCGTTAAGATCATAACAATTCGAGGCACTTCTTTCCCTGCCGCTGAGACACAGGGCGGCTCGGCTGCCGTAGAGGACGGTGTTGACCCCAAGTCGGAAGCTTTAGTTGAATGGGTGTCGGAAAATTTGGCCAAGTCAGACCGTCCGGATCTAGCAACTGCTGGCAAAGTTGTCTCCGGCGGAAGGGGCCTCAAGTCCAAAGAGGACTTTGACAAGGTCATGCAACCACTTGCAGACTCGATTGGTGCCGCTATAGGCGCGTCTCGTGCTGCTGTGGATAGTGGGTATGCGGACAACAGCTTGCAAGTCGGCCAGACAGGCAAAGTCGTCGCACCTCAGCTGTACATGGCTGTGGGTATCTCGGGCGCGATCCAACATCTGGCCGGTATGAAGGATAGCAAAGTAATTGCGGCAATCAATAAGGACGCCGATGCGCCGATATTTCAAGTAGCTGACGTGGGGTTGGTCGGCGATCTATTTGAAAAGGTTCCAGAGTTGACGAAGAAATTAAAAAGCTCTTAGTCTAGATTTACAAGATAAAGTACAGTATAAATGTAATATTGGTCCTTGACGGTATTTTTTCCCGCCACTAGCGACTGGCAGCCAACATCTCATCTGTGCTCGTGAACTTTTCTCTTTCCTTTCCAGCTAAGAAGCCGCGTTCTCTCTCTGCTCTATCAATCTTCTTCCAGTCATCCCACTGAATGACTTGGCATTTATCCTTATCAACCTGGGTGCCCAACCCCTCCCAACCATGATTCTCCCCCGAGTTCAGAAATGGGCTTTCAGCAGTCCAGTCAGCGGCAATAGCATCAGCAGTCGAGAAGGCATCCTCCATTGTCGATGCAATGACACCTGTCGGTCCTCTCTTCACCCATCCGGCACAGTATACACCAGGTAAAGTAGTCGTCGCCACACCGTCTCCAGCTGTCTGTAAAACGCGGCCAAACCCATCATTCTGAATCGCGCCCTTCCTGTCATCAAAAAGGATACCTGCCTCAGTAAATCCGGGTAATGCAACCGACTTATAGCCAATTGAGCGAAATACTACCGACGATGGAATCTGTAATTTTCCACCAATACCTTGGACGCTTGAAGTAGGATCGAAAGGGGATGAAAGGGAAGTCTGTTCAAAGGTTGTGCTCTGCACCCTGCCACCAGCCGTGCCACCAAACTCGGTGGGCGATAGACAGAAGTCAAGCGACCATGACTTATCCGAATGTCCAGCCCGACTTGTTGAGCCCTTCACTAAGACCTCCATCAAACGCCGCCGGGCGCGAGGTAGCTTAGATATTTCATCTGGTAAGAGACTCATATCGACGGGGTGGAAATGAACCGAGTGCAATTTCATCAGCTCTCGCACCTCTTTGATCGTAAAAGCTGCCTTTATAACTCATTAGCCATTGATATAAAAATAACACTGCCTTAAAAGGAACACACCTGCATCGGACCTCTCCTCCCGACTATGTGTACTCGCTTAATACGGCTCTTGGATAATGTTTCTATGGCGGATTCGGTGATGTCCGACTTCCGCAACACATCCACATTCTCTAGCATCATCCTCGCGACGTCCAACGCAACATTTCCCTGGCCAATGATGACTGCCTCCTCGCCCTGCGTCAGATCCGGCGCCAGGTCCGCGTACTCGGGCAAACCGTTGTACCAGCCGACGAACTCGCGCGCCGAGTAGATGCCGCGTAGCTCGGACTCGTTGGGGATCCCCAACTTCTTGTCTTTTGATGCACCGTATGCAAACACCACGGCGTCGTAGTGACGCATCAGAGAGGCCAACGGGATCGTGCATCCCTGGAAATGACCATTCTGATTGCCGACAGCCACATTACCAATGAAGGTGAAGCCTGGTGAGCTGGCCACCTCTTCAAATCTTTCTTGGCAGTTCTATTGACACCTAGGTCAACAGATGGCTATTTAATATGTTGTGAAGTGGTGATATCGTAGGTTGCATCATACCTTGACTTCGGGATGGTCCGGCGCGACACCGAATCGCACTAAGCCGAAAGGCACCGGTAATGCCTCAAACATGTCTACCTTGGCCTGATGTATCTTTGACATGGCCCTGTAGGCCGTGTAAAAGCCAGCTGGACCAGAGCCAACCACAGCCATGCGAAATGGCCGGTCATTGCGACTTGTCGTGGCATACGAACGTTGAGTTGTGATGGATGACGATTTATTAGTTAGCCAGGTATTCCTACTCACAGCTTTATGCAAGCAGGCGCTGCAAAGCCATGGCTTAGCAAGGGATGCCATTAATAAAGAAACCGAGACTTATCATGGAGTTAACGTGAGCCGCAAGAATCAATATGAATTTTCTAAGCATATGAATCTTGCCTCAACCTGATAATTGAGTCGAAATGTTGAAGCTCTCATAAGTCTAAGTCCTGCATCGGCTATCCACAGTAGACTGGCCTTAGGTTGCCAAGGTACGTCGCATTAATACGGTTTTCGCACTGTATTATCTACTCTGTGCAAGCCGTATCTCGTTAACTGGATAACAGCTTTCAACTTGCTATTCTGAAGTCCGAGCCCGATGCCGTCGTAATGATGTAATATGGCTGTGCTTCATGAGACCTCGGATATCGATACAACACTTCTCCAATCTCGGTTAGCCATTTGCGACAAGAGCCTCTGCCCATATGACCTGGACAATGGAGTTGGTGCGTTCGTGTAATCCTATAATTAGCACAGTACCTGCATAAGGCGGGATGGTAGCATGTTGCCATGGAGACCACGCCCAACCCGATTCGGCACAATGTCTACATCAGACGAACTGGCTGACACAGAAGTCGACGTCACAGTAGTTCAGCTGTTTCTCCGAAATTTGAACAGCTCTACTTTCTGTGTTTTCTCACAGAGAGTTAAACAGTGCATTCCAGCCAGCCTACCATCCATCTTGCGGAAAGCATCCGACCTCACTGGAATTAGCTATTCGCAAAAATGGGGGTACAACAACCGTATATGTACGATGCGGTCCGTCGCGACTCACAGTTCCCAGAGAAAGAATTTGACCCGAAAGCTGTGACGAGGGCGAGTTGGGAGGTAAAGCCCAAAAGCCCCAAGAAGAAAGGGCCCCTGGTATCCTTCAACCGACATCCCGAGTAAGTGTCTGATCTACTTTTTATCTGTGGAATGGCCGCAACATTTTATAGCTAATATGCTGACCTTGCAGCGCTCACGTGGTGCCCACCGGCCGTACTTATAACTTTCGGCCTATGAGTGATACCACAAAATGGTTGATTAGATGGACGAGATACCTGCAAATCGCGTTGCGGGCTTTGGAACTGATCGCGGGCGCCGGACTTCTCGTCCTCATGATCCTCATCTCCAACGTACCACAGCTAGTGGCTTGGATCTTGCGCGTTGCGGTATGATTGTCTTGATTGTATTATGACTTTTGCAAAATGAATCTGACGTGATTCATAGCCCGGCGTCATTGTTCTTTGTAGCGCATACGCAATCTTACACCTTGCTAGGCCTGCTCGAGCAAGGCCACCTGCCTCCTCGGCTGCATACCAGTTATTCGCTGGTGTTACTGACTTGGCTATATTGCCTTTCTACGCCTTCGGGGCCATCACGGTATCTAAGCAGAGCGACAACTGGGATACCCTCCTAGGGAATAAAACGCTGCTCCCAATATTCATCAAGTCTGAGTACTACGGACTTGTCTCTGCGATCGGCCTGCATGCGATATCGCTTTTTATATCCCTGTATTTGGCTCTGATGTTCAAACGTATAGCCAACATGCCACCTGATATGAACCCTCTGGAAAGCAACCTGACATCGCGCACGAAGCACAAGCGCAATAAGTCATCAATGGCAAGCAGTTCTACCTCTATGTCAGAGGACAGCAAGCGTTTGTCAACGCCTCTCTCGAACTACCGCCGTTCGGGGGCACCGTACGATGACCTATCGAGGCCGCCGAGTATCCCCTTCATGCACACACGTAGTGGCTCACAGGGTTCATTCGCCTCATCAAAACGCGACTCTCGCGTCGATCTACCCAGCAGGCATTACCAGATCACACCAGGTAATTCACCTCGCAACAGCGTCGCCTCTCCCGCAGATCGAAAGCGCAAGTCAACCCCCAAGTCGGCACAGCGTGGTAGCTATATAGAGATCCCGCTGCACCAGACGGGCTCCCCGTCCTCCTCGCGGCCAAGCAGCGTGGCGAATCCACAACCCATCAACGCTTCGCCAGCGCGTATAACCAAGTTCACGGAAGCGTGGTACGCTTCAGAGTCGCTCATCAACCGCACGCAGCAGCGGCAGCGCGCCGTGAACGCGAGTGAGCGGACGGCGGAGGAGAGATCTAAGGCCTATGAGGCGCTGAACCAGCGGTACGGAGACGATGGATCAGACTCGGAACGGGATGATGCGATGCGTCCCGAAGATGTCTCGGATCTTGAAGATGACGACGATCCGATTAACGTCTCCCGCAACATGCACCCCAGCCCATTGCGTCTAAACCCAGTCCCATCACCGCCCCCGCGGGATGATGAAAGCACACCGCGGCCAAAGGCAACTCCTAGGCTGCGCGACTCCCAGCAATCGCTGCCGGTGCTCGTAGAGATGAGCTCGAACCGGCGCAGTGTGAGTGGCAGCCAGGACATTGCAGACGTCCAGCCTGCTCCGGCTCCGGCTCCAGCGCGTCGACCGACGATCCTCGGGGGTTGGGGTCGCAGCAAGGGAAATAGGACTTCCTCGATCCAGGCCGATGACCAATTTTATTCGAAGCCGTACGGCGAGCTGAAGAGTGCTACGCCACCTATCCCGTATGGCGACGAAAAGAAGGAGGCGGAGGGCTCGAAAGGCCGCCAGGTCTCGTCTGGAAACGACTACGATCTAGGCAGTGCTACGAATACGGGATATCGCCGCAAAATCAGCGGACGGGCTGCTGAGGAGGGCATGGCGGGCCCCAGGTACTCGCGATATAGTGTGTTGAATGAGTAAATTGTGGGCTTGCCGTGAGAAAAGGTGCGGTAAGGAACAGGGACGGGAAGGTGGACATAGGAGCAAATTTTGATTTCAGGATTCCCAATGATGCGTGTTTCATGTCGGGCGTTGGCATTGTTGTACTTTGTTTTAAATCTGTATAGGTATTTAGGCATGTTGCAAGATATGGCGTGCGTGTGGAGGTGGACTTGTGGACTGGTATTCATCATCCAAACCATCGGCCGGTGGTTAGGAAGCGCAAATGGCATTGACATGATCAGTAGGAAAATATGTATCCCCATAGATAATGGAAGACGCGATTTAAGTAAAGTGATCTATCTAAATTAGGTACGCTCGGGAAATCCCCAATTCTATAAGTGACTACATTATCCGTCATAATACGTTCCCAGGTTCTAATTCCATACTCTGGACCTTGTAATGCAAATTTGCCTCGCCATGCCGTCTATCCTTCTTTCAGCTATGCAATTCTATTGATTTAAACCTAACACTATCAACAACTCGACCGTTTCACGCCTTTTTCTCCTTGCCACAGAAGAACCAGAAGATGGTGATAGAAAGCTTCAGCGCCGCAACGAGCCACAAACTGTTCTGCACCTGGCCCGTAGCCTTAGAGATGAAGCCACCAGCGATGGCGCCGACGAGGGTGAGCGTGAAGGCGACGGCGCGCTTGTTGCGCTTGGGGTTCTTGGTGAAGGGGGCGAAGATGTTGGGGTCGCTGACGAGGTCGCAGAGCAGCGTCGTGATGACGACGGTGGGCACCTCGGCGACGCCCAGGCCGCGGCTGTTGACGATCTGCCCGGCCGCCTGGAAGGAGAGCAGCGCGATGGGCGCCAGCTCCGCGAAGTCGACGTCGGCCGGGTCCCGCCGCGACGGGTACCGGCCGTCGATCAGCCCGCCCTGGATGATGCCCGCCGCCAGCGCCACGAAGATGGTCTGCGCCAGGAACGAGATGAATACGGTCCGCCGCTGGCGCCCGCGCCCGACGAGCGCGTGGAACCGCGAAAAGCACACGCAGCCTACTACGAAGGAGCCGATGGATGTCACTGTATTTCCGTTGTCAGCACTGCTCTCACTTGCGCTTTTTTCTTCTTGCCTTTTTCTATCTGTATCCCGGCTCTTCATCTTTCGGCCCGCTTTTATACGACAAGAAATTGGGGCTTTGTTTGGTTTCCTCTTCTTTAACTAAGATGAAGAAAATATTACTTACAAGAGCGGGCCCATCCGTAGGGTTTGTTGTTTTGCCCCGATGTACCCAGCGCTACGAAAACGGTGTTTCCTGGATAGGTAGTTCCCGTTAGAGATTATTTCTTATGTCCTAGTTGGTGGTTTCGCCGAGAGGACTCACCAGTTTGCATCGACACGAAAGTGCCATACGCTAAAGAAATTTCAGCCAGTCCGTCTATATTAAATTGTATTGTTTTTCTTAAAGATCACTCACCATTATACAGCGTGCCATCGGTGAGGCCAGTAGCGAAACAACAGACGAGCAGAGGTATGTAGACGAAGCGCGGATCGAGGTCATCGGAAAACTTGCTGAGAAAACTGGATCTGGGCCTTTTTTCGTTGAGCTGCTCGGACGAACTGTTATCCGAAGCGTCATTTCCCGTTTTTGGCGGCGCGGCCTTCTCCTCGTCCAACATTATATGTGCAGTATAATAATTACAAAGTGTTATGCAGAGCGTGGTGTGAATAATATTTGGACTACGTAGATTAGAGGCCAACGGCTGGCAAAAGATCGAGGTTAATCAGTGATGATAAAGAATTCTAAGCGAGGTTTTTTCCCCCTCCCCAGTCAGAAAGCTAGGCGCCGAGACGGAACGAAATGAGGCGGCTGACGGGAAACTCGCGTGATCGACGCCAGGACCAGCTGGGCATGGGTTTTCTTACTACTATTTAGTTAAGAGCACTAGATACGCGGAATACTTCTCGGGAGATTAGCGTCTTTGACAAATTAATGATAGACAAGTAACAATCCATCCGGGTCGTTTGATGTTTACAAATCCCTCACTTGGTGAGAGAGAGAGGGCGGGGGGAAACAGTATGCCGTAACGCACTCCGAAAACCTATCATGTACATGCGTGAGCGAGAGGCTGCATGTGTGGTTATACGGGAGATTGCAAGATGTGGACGCCACTGGTACTGCAGCCAAGTTTCTTAGGCCGTTTCTAGCGTGCCCAAGGCTGATATATTGGCGTTAAGATGAAGAAAAGAGGGTCTTATCCACCTTCCAAGATGTACCGGGGTCTCGTTGAGATGGACTCTTCGCAAAACATCACCTCCGTGCCCGGCCTAAGAGCCTCCTGACAAGGGGCCCCTTATCATCAGTGCCGCGTCCTACAGCGGCCCGCTGGCCCGACCCGGATCCGGCGCGCCGAGACCACGCCGAGATCGTGGTAAAGCAGTTTATTCGTGCTTGGCTGCAGCACCTCCTGTGTTGATATCCTAGGCGGGACAACTTCGGCGGCCCTGGTTGATAAAGATGGCTTGGCCCTATGCGAGGTCGTCGTTAGTCCACCGGAATCTGAGCAGGTTGACAGGTGCCCGTGGTCATCTTCACGAAGATCTCTGCATGCCCAGATACAGGGGTGCCGTCTACATCGGGGGAGTAGGGTAAGAACTATAGTCATGGCAATAACACTGTAAGCATCTCATTTTCCACTTCATATTTCTCTACGGGCGATAGACCGGTTTGGCATCGTCATACAGGCGAACGATTCGACATGTAACAATGAACGGCGGTTACTGTAACCACACATTTTTGTGTGAGAGGCCTCCAATGGCGCTGCGACGTAGATCTCTATTATTTTTTCGAGTGAGATGAGAGATGTCCATACAACATGTCAGCCTCTCTTTTGGGTTTGTATTCAACTTACACGGCGTATCCGATTAAGCTCTTCGCTTATTAAAAAAACAAAAACTAAAAAAAATGGCAGATTGTGGGTTTTACACTCTCAACCTTACTTGCGTCGAACGCAATGAAGCCCAACCTGACGTCCATATCTATGTTGCGGTCTTTTGTTTATCGCCGTATACCCGCTGATAGGCCGCTTATTCTTCAGACCACGCCAGCCACATGATCCTAGAAAGAGAACCATGACTTGAGATGTCCGGCAATTAGACCGCATGCTTAAAGTGCCAAGGTGGCGAAGTCAAGATAATCCATCTATTGACAAGTGATAAATACATGGTACGAGTGGTCCGCTATGCACATCAATTACAAACGACCAGAAAGTCAGAAAGTGGCTTACATCCCAGCATCTTGGCTGCCTTGGGTGTTTGTGTGTCAATTATGACAGCGGATAGGTTATGCACAGTCCGCTCGGGCCAAGAGGCTGGGGGCGTGTACTACGCTTAAGAGCAGCGAGCTACAAAATGACGTTAATATTACGAAAAACTCTTAGTAAAGTCCGGGGAAAAGACTCTGTAAGCTTCAGGGGGTTCCGCGTGGATTTCTCTCCTCGTTTATGGACGTTGCCTTATGTAAGGAGGCAGGCTATAACATGTTCACATTTTTGAACCGTTAACAAACTACTTCATTACTCAGACACATGGCCGCCGTCATCCTCGCTCTGAGAGAAAAAAAAATTCAAGCCTATGAGGTAATATGCGAGGTACGCCTGTATCCGCGTATATTGTTACATTGGATTTGTATTGTTGCAAACCACTTAGGTCAGCGTCGCCCCATAGAATCGGTGTATTACCACCCGCTCTTCACGTACACCATTTCGGCCAGTCACGTTGCATAGTGGCCCGGTGACAATGAGCGTATCCGCAGCCCTAAATCTTTTTTCGAGCCCTAAAGAGTTCCTCCGACTTGGCCTGGCAACCACCCTGCGGGTTGATGCGATGCGCGTCTAAAATCTCGATTCGGCAGTAAGGATCAGGGTGGTGTATTTGTCCGGAAAAAGGCTATCCCCAGAAAACAGGTTCGGTTGCATTCCATCATCGCGTGTATAACACACGGTTACAAGACGTCTAGACGAGGATGACTCGCTAGTATCAAGAGATAAGGCAGCGTTCATCTGAACAACCACGATAAAACGAGTTCTTGTGACACAGTGGCGCTGAAGTATGCCGCTGTGAAACTGACCTAGATCGGTCGAATCGGTTGAAAGTTAATGCCAGGCAAAACGACATCGTGGCTGTGCCAGCCCCGGATAGATCCGCTGCGATGTGACTTCGAAACAAGCTCACCCGCAATTCCCATTTTCATGGTAGTATCTGAACTTAATACCCGGGGTGCTCGTGATTTTCGTGTGCCTACTGTGGTCCGAGTTTAGGCCAACGTTCCAAAGAGCATCTACTCACATGTGAGTGTCCCAACAACTACATGCTTTCGCTACACAACAATTTTTGCAACCCCCCAGAAGATGTCAGATAGATCAGAAGATAACGAGTCATATTCCAATCATAGAGTTGCCATAAATTATCAGCACTTACTGTATTAGTCTTTGAGACTAATGAAGACTCTCCCCCGAAGGGTGGCTACCTGACGTAGCTTACGTTTCGGAAACCGAGTATCAGTGTGGATCGACAATTAAGTTTGCCAATAACAGTGTATCTTGGACTCACAAGGGATCGTGAATGCTCGTGATTTTGGTAAAGCCCCTTGGCGCACGGTACTAGGTTGCGAGAGTGCGTCCAAGAACCGATGCGCCAAGTCAGATGGTTCATTTCGACCGACGATTACAGTAAGATAGAGATATCTGCAGAACGGAGGGGAGAACGGACGACTGGCTCGGCATGCCACATTCGTTGTTTGGTTTCTTAGTGTAAGCGAGCTCTGGAAATCTTCAGAAATGAATATAAATAGTTCATTGATCGAGGAATAACTCCCAAACTCTTGAACCACAACAATCAGATTTCTATCTTTGATTAGCACTTTACAACCCTCTTCCTCCTTGAAACCTACATTTCTACCCTTACAATCAACAATGGCTCCCTCTGCTATCTCAGAAGACCCAGTGTCTCAACTCGAGACCGAGTCTTCCATCGTCATTGAAGTCGCAAAGGCAGATGTCAAGTTCAACCCACACTTTGAACCATTCAAACCCTCTCTTACACCCATCACTACTGAAATCAACCCTGAAGACTCGACAGAGACCTCTTCAGCATGTGATGGGTTCATAGATAGTCCATCAACAGGCCCTGTTGAAAAGGACACGGCTGTTCAGTCAAACAAGTGGCTAACACTCAATGATGTTGTTCCCAGTGTTAGCGAGCCCATGTCTGGTGCTAAAAAGCTAAGAAAAATGCTTTTCGAGACTGATGAACTCATTATATGCCCTGGCGTCTACGATGGCCTATCAGCTCGGACGGCCATCGAATTAGGGTTCAATGCCATGTATATGGTACGCAATATTACTAACTCTTAATTCGTTTCATTGTTTGAAATGCTTTTTTGGAATTTCGGCTGATGTTTTATTTTTTTTAGACTGGTGCAGGTACAACAGCTTCCCGTCTTGGCCAACCCGATTTGGCCATTGCTCAGCTGCATGAGATGCGGGAGAATGCCGAGATGATAGCCAATCTCGATCCCTTCGGCCCGCCTCTGATCGCCGATATGGATACTGGTTACGGAGGTAAGACTCTCCCAGATAGAAACAATCCTCACCTGTACCATGGTTTACACCATGGAAAATTCACACCTTTCATCTTTTCATCTTACCAGTCGAGCAATACTAATAGGCTTTCTGACTTAGGTCCTATCATGGCTGCTCGCACTGTAGAACAATACATCCGCTCCGGTGTAGCAGGCGCCCATCTTGAAGACCAAGTGCTGATGAAGCGCTGCGGGCATCTCGGCGGAAAGAAGGTCGTGCCGGCCGATGAGTACATGGCCCGTATCCGAGCTGCTCACGGTGCCCGCGTCCGCCTCCAATCCGACTTCGTGCTCATTGCACGCACCGATGCCCTACAAACTCTTGGCTATGACGAGTGCATCCGTCGACTTCGCATGGCGCGTGACGAAGGTGCTGACGTCGGTCTGCTCGAGGGCTACTCGTCCAAGGAGCAAGCCGCGCAGGCGGTTAAGGATCTCGCTCCCTGGCCCCTCCTGCTGAACTCCGTCGAGAACGGCAAGAGCCCCCTCATCACTGTCGAGGAGGCTCGTAAGATGGGCTTCCGCATCATGATCTTCAGCTTTGCCACCATAGCCCCTGCTTATATCGCCATCCGTGAGACACTCCTGCGTTTGAAGAACCACGGTGTCGTTGGCACTCCCTCTGATATCACGCCTGTTAAGCTATTTGAAGTGTGTGGCCTCAAGCATAGCATGGCCGTTGATATGAATGCCGGTGGTGCTTCTTTCGCTGGCGATTTATAGGATTGATAGGAATCGCGTTGTAGTGATTTCAATTTTGGGTCTCTGGGTACACATGAATTTCCTTTAGCTGTTCCTTGTTTGCTGACATTTGATCTGGGAGGTTGCCTGTTTTACGCATTGGAGGCAGATTTGCATGCATTTGATACTTTCTATTTTCTTTTACCTTGAGCTTGACGGCTGCGCCGCTTGTCACGAGATTTATCAATCTACATTAAATTTTACTAAAACAATATTACTAAAGCGCATTCCTTACCAGTCGATATAAATTATTACGAATACTAGTTCGAGTTAATTCATATGCTTATTAGTTGTGGTAACTGGCCGCTCCTGGATTGATCACTTCTGATGAGGCGGATTAGGGGTCGGAATTTGGCCGTTTCCTGCAAAGCTGAGTTATGGGTATACCATGCTTAGTGACTACTGGCCAAGTTCCCAAGATTCCTCAAAGGTTGGCTTACTAGCAATTCTCGCAATTTGTTCTTTTTTGCGTAGCAAGTGATGACATAAAAATGGCAATACAGAATTGATGCGCACAATAACCATTTAACTCCAATTTCATAAGAATGGTTGGAGTTAAGGTGGTGGAAACCTTCTCCTCCGAACACGTGGAAGGATGATGCGAATGAGTATGTACAAAGGCTAGCAATTATAGTTGTCATTATTGCGCAAGGCAACAACAGCCGAATCAACTAGATCAATATTATTTCCTTTTGTCAATGAAAAAGGTGTTCTAGCATTCAGAATTCCGTCATAAGCTATGCAAGGCCGGACTCCTTTCACTTAAACAGTTTTAAGCATCTATTACGATAACGGTATATGGAGCTCCACAGCTCCTCGACAGCATCTTGAATCGTTTTAGTTCCACCCGGTAGAGGAGCACATTGGTAAATTCGGCCCAGGAAGCTTATAGGTGAGCACGAGGGCTTTTTCTTGTATTAGAAAATGAGAGACGAGACTTGCATTGCATTATCCTATGCAAGGCGTGGTCTATGTAAGGTTAGTGGAGCTGAAGACTGCCACGTTTTCCTAATACTGTTATACTCCGAGGTCTAGTGTTACAGTGATGCGGTATTAAAAGATTCTCCGATGACACATTTGCCTACTTACTACGTTGTAATGTTGTAAGCTTTGCATAGAACACCGGGCTCCGGGTTCGCTCGACCAATAATATTTGCAATTCTTTCAGTCCTCAATGTGATTTATCTATAACTCACTCCATACATGGCGGGCTGATATATCCTAACTAAATCAATAGATTCCCGTCGGAGAAACCGTATAGGCTACTCTTATATCTCAGTATCAGCTCTACAAGGGAGCGGGCTGGTCAATGATTACCCGAGGAGTCGATAACGCAAACAATCTGTCACCTGGTGCAGAACGCAGTGTAACAATCACGCTCCGCAAGGTGCCGCCACATTAAGGCTCACCTGCATGGAGTGAGCGTTCGCCTGAAGAGCTGAGAGTCAAGAACCCTTAATCTAAGTGTAAAGCGGTGCATGGATTAATATGACGCAAGAACTGGATCAAAGCATCCAGCTGCTTACGGCTCACTCATTGGGTACCTATCTAACTAATGTGCTACACGGGTCTATATGCTGCGCTGAACTTTTTGAGAAGAAGTAAGGGTCTGTGAATCAAAATATGGATCTGGCGTCATCATACTAATTGCAGGGTCTGCGGCTCTGCCGTATCTCTCTCGAGGGGGATCCGTACACTGCGTTATCGCGGCTGCTGCTAGAATAATCTGCTGCGCAGCGCCAACAGGGTTGTCTCAGAACCTTATACTTCTATACCAACCCTAAAGGAGAAAAGCAGACGAAGTCTGCAAGAATGTTGCATGACTGTCCTATGTAGTGAACATTCCACTTAGGATTTTATTGTGAATTGCGGTGCAGATAAGCAACACTTTGTTGTTATTGCAAGAACTAAAGGATGCTAGCAAATGCCATTGGTTTTAACAAAAAGAATTATAATTGGAGTAAAAGAAATATAGTTAACATTCACTAAGAAAAAGGGACGCTCAATTAAACATGGTAACATATTATAGTAAATATGGAACAATTGGCTATAATGTCTAGCTTACTAAGCATAGTAGCTATGCTGTGTTCTGAATATAAGGTAACATTATTTGCCCAACAATTAGCGCTTGTGATGTAGTGGTTAGCATATTGCTCTTATACTTGCTACGCTCAGCGAAGCTTGTGTGGTAGAAATGCAAAGGTCGTGAGTTCAATCCTCACCTGGCGCACCAATTTTTTTGCTTTGTAAAATAATACTTTCCATGGTTTGTTTGTAGAGACTAGTCCAGCAGATGATAAGTTTGATCGATTGAGCCCCACAGTGTATCTCTATGGTTGGCTAGTCTCCCATTTACCCTTAACCTGGTGACGAAGCCCAAGACTGGTGTCAAACGGAGCTAAGGGACTGGGACTACACACGAGACCTTTCGGCTGGACTTGTTCCCGCATATAATTGATTGAATAAGACAGGATATACGAGAGCGAGCAAGAGTAAGGAATGAAAGCGAGGCTTTCGCATTTTGACCTTATAGCCAGCCCCCTTGACGCCCTAGATGATTATTGCAAATTGAACACTCTTCCAAGCCCTTGTTACAACTGGCAACTGAACTGGCCACGAATCTGTGCAGATTCTACTTCGATATTTTATGTTACAAGGGCTTGAGATCAAGGGCTTCAAGGGCCCATGAAGGATTAATCCTCTCTTTCAGCTAGGCGACGACCTAAGGTTTGTTTTCCTTATCCGAAGCATTCTGAATATGGTTCAAAACGACATGCTGATAATCCAGCCCTATTTATATAGACTTGGAGCTGGTAAACGCCGCAAAACCTGTCACCGTGTTGCCGATGAATTATGCGCAATGATCGTTGAGTACCAGGAGGATTTTAGTAATCACAACAATGATCCCTCTGTCTTAACGCTCCATGGCGTCGAATAACTAGCCAAGTATCGACGAGGATCGGAGACTTGATCGACAGTTCGATGGGACCACTCATCCCAGTATCAAAACTTCGATGATAAAGGGAACACTCACCCGCTGGAAACAATGAATTCAACGAGCTTCAGTACCCTTTGATAAGCGTATGCGGTGGCCATCGGCAAGTGCTGCAACTCAGGTCGCCAGGGGGTTGCCTTTCGAAGACTGTGCGTATCGAGACCGCGGACATGACGATAAAGGTATCATGAGACCAATGCCCGCACTCGGTGTATATAACTAACGTCGCTGAGAATCAGGCGTCTTTCTAGCAGGAGCTTATCTAAGTTCCTACCCTAGCTGTGCTAACTTCAAACAAGCCAACCTTTCTGCACACTCGATTCCAGCGCGGTAAAGTGATTGAGCTGGCGGGACATTGGATGGAGGGAGTGCTCAGATACTATATGGCTACGGTCTACCGGACAGGGTTCCTGCCAGGTGGTAGGCTTCAGTTTTAACAAATGCCGCAAATTTATAACACTGGAGACTGCCACACATACTTGGGAAGGCTAGCGAAAAAACTTTATACAACGTTTTAGTTAGATATCATTAGATGTCAACGAGTCCTATGCCTACGCTGTAAGCTTTACTAGCGACCACATATTGCTATTTAACCACTCCGATCATCGTTCGGACGGTATCGACCACCATTCTCCGGAGGCTCGTGGGTTTAGAACACAATCCGACGTAGTTCATCATGTCATGGTAGACTACTGCACTTCGCCAAAGGGTAAAGTACCGAAACCGAAGAGAATCGAGGCTGCTCTAGGAAGATCGAAACCAGTGGCCGCGAAGCCCAAGGCCCCGATGCCGCCAATAGACATGGACCCACGCCGTCTATGGGATCATTAAGTCTCTGATACCGAGGAGCAGCAGCTTACGCTAGGTTAATGTCTTGTAACGAGGGGGAAAAAACCTCCCACAAGAGGAATGGTAGGTTGAATAGTCGTAAACTCTCGCTAAGCAATCTTGCCCAAACGACAGCGGCCTTTTGCATCCTTATCTATTATGAATGTAATCTATAACCACTATGTCAAAGCTCATATAATTAATCTTCTTAGTTGTCTTTCGTCTTTTGTCTCTAGATCAAATATACAGGTTTAGTAAGTGGAGGCGTTTATGTTACAGGTAAAACAATGTTCACTATCGCATGATCGGCTCTGACCTATTTTAGATGACGTGGGTTTAGGTCACATCCATTTCGAAGCCCCGACCAGTCTCGGCATCGTGTACCCTGTCGTCTCGTAGCTTTGTGAAGCTATTCTGACCATATCTTGTGTAGTCGGGCTGGGAGCTGGACTTGCTTCGGGTAGTGATCTTCTGGCTTTGCTGAGATATGTGTCTGAATAGCAGTGGGAAGACAGGGAAGCAAGCGACAAGGATGACGCTAGCATACTCGATCTCCCTAAAGTGATGAAACACGAGGTAAGCATTGAGAGCGTCCTCATGGATGAACACGGGTATCACTCACGACCAGTAGCCAAACGGCTCAACTACGTATGTCACGTCGTCACTATTTGTCAATTTGACTGTATAGTAGAGTCGAACAACGCTGGCGGTGATTGCACTAATGTCATGACTTAGCTCGATTCTTGAATGCTTCGGGGAGTGAAATGGCATACAGAAAACCAATTGCAAATACTGCGCCGACCTGAATCCTGTTCTTCGTCGACATTTGCAGCTTGAAAATGGTCGCTAGTGGTAGGATGAGAATCGTGGTATCAGAAACAAGGTTGATTCCACTTGATGAAATCAATGCTGCTGAATTATCTATACATGTGCCATCCAAGGGTGGGTTCCAGATCTTCTCCCGAGGCGTGCATGCGAAGATAAACGAGAAGAAAAAGGCTGTGTAGAAGAATAAATTCGACCAGATGAGGACTATGAGACCCCAATGACTCCAGCTACGGGACTGATGCTGGAAGAAGGTTGTTTCGATCTGGCGCAAGACGACATATTTTGCGAAAAACACTAAAGGTGAATATAGAATATCTAGAACATTGACGATCTGTCCCAGCCATGCTTGTTAATCGAAATTGCCACCATGCGATAAACACACAGAGAGCTTCACCAACCTTTAAAAGTTCTATAAAATCGCTTAATCGCACGTTCCACTGGTGCTTCCCCTGCCCATATTTGCCTGTAATAATGGCAAGGGAGACGAATGCGACGAAAATTAACTGATCATATTCAGCGTGACATCATCACGGAACCAAAGAGGGGCTTACAAGTGACAAAATTAGAGAAACTGATGTGTGCGACAAACGTCATGTGGTTAGCGGTTGCTTCAACTAGATCAGAGATACTCACAATCGCTAAAATCGAATTTCTTCATCAGTTTCGCCCTTACATATGTCCGCGCCACCACGGCGACGGTAGATACCGCTAGGGCCGTCGATGCAACTGCAACCTGCACACGATGGATGCTAGTTGGATCATCAAAATTGGTCTCGAAGCCATCGGGGGCCTTGAGTGCCGGGATTTCGTGCGGATCTTCCTCCATTCCGAGTTTTTAGGTCGTGATACCGGGAGACTGGTAGCTGGAATGTTACAGAATACAAAATATGCTTGAGTGGTGGATCGGACACCGGTGATCTATAAGAGAAATTACTCCGACTCCAACTTCACGCAGGTGGGTTAGGCGACCAATTATCTACGTGCGCAATAATTGCGCAACTGCTGATACCGAAGGATTTAGCGACTAATGCAGCAGAGCAGCAGTTTCCAACATGGGTTCGTTGAGTTACATCAGGATCACCATCAACAGCGTAAGTAAGACCATACCTGTCGACCTGTGAATCATACCTCTGACCGGGTCCTATATCAATCATCGAAACTGCATGCGCCAATCTCCTCCTCCCTTCCCCCTTTCTCACGCAGACAACTAATCTGAGCCCATCTGGCCCCTCGTCCACCATGTCGGATGTGTACACAGATCATATGACGCGGGTCCCAAAGGAGGGCCAAAGGTAACGCAGACTCGTGGCAAGAAACGCAGACTTGGTGTTTGACTAACTTGAATGGAAGGCTAAATAAACAATGTGATCTGATGACAGAGTAAGTTTGTACAAGTTTGTTTGCTTTTGCTCTCCGTATGTTCTGGTCAGGTCATTCTTTTGCTCATTGCAACATAGGTGTATCGGATACGTCCTGCACACCGCCATTCGCCTGCCCGCATCACCACGGATTGCCGACATTGGTACCGGTACTGCTCGATTTCTCGTCCAGGTTCATCCCACAGTGTCTCCAGATGCAAAACTCGAAGGCTACGATATATCTTCAGCTCTATTTCCTCCAAAAGATGTTCTGCCGGCCAACACATCTCTAGGAGAGCAAGACGTGAAGAAACCTTTCCCTGAACATATGCATGGACAATACGACGTAGTTCATCTGCGCATGCTTGTTGCAGCAATGGATCCCGACGATTGGGTGCTTGCTCTCAAGAATGTTATTCAACTCCTCAAACCGGGCGGGTACGTACAATGGGAGGAGTGTGATTTCATCAACGCAAGATGGGTCAGCAGTAACAACGATACTCAGCGTCCGGAGGATGTCGGAGAGATGATGATTCGAAAGATGACATATTCTTTGGGCGAGAAATTAGAACATGGATGGAGTACTCTTCCGAGTCTCATGCAAAATTTGGATCTCACGCTCATCGCCAACGATACGGCGACTACCGACAAGAGCCCTGCTACACGCGAGGGCTTCACTGACATCATCTTGACTCTGACGCTCTTGTACGCACGTCTTACGGCACAGCGAGGGAAGCCTGCTTTCGACGAAGACGTTGATCTTCTAGAAAAGATAGTCCGCCAGGAGATCAAGTCGGGCTGCTATTACCCCTATACCATCCATGTCGCATGCGCTCAAAAGCCTTTGGCGTGAAGTAATCATTGCTCGAAACACGGCTCTGTCACCTCCGGCTCTATCTCGCACTTATCCTACATCTTAGGAAGTTGTTGTTCGTCTCATGGTTGTGGCTTGCAGACACGGAAACAGACATAGAAAGTGTTCATGTAAAATACTGCGTATTCCTTCTCCACGGCCCCTGTATTTTGGGGTCCTAGATATTCAAATCGGCCGACGGCCGCATGCACAAAATAAGTTCTCTGCATTGCCTAGCCTGTGGCTTGTACTATGTAAGAAATCTGCATGTAAGCTCAAGTTAATAGGCTATTGGGCAATGTAAGTAGGTATTGGTGCATATGCGCCGCAGGGAGGAGCGATTCCTTTTGAGCGGACCTCATCCGATACGGTAGACTTCTGTAGGGAAATGGATCAGATGTGTTCGTCATCGG